>CM076580.1:599206271-599714145 GCA_034641835.2 Pinus albicaulis
GTCAGTATCATGTTCTATCACATCAGATGTTTTGGTCTTCTGCTCGTGCTGGTTTGAGAAGGTCCCCATTGACTTCTTGCCGGCGGGTTTGTCTCTTATCGAGTACGACACATTGCTCTGAGAGCAAGCCTAGAGCCGCACCTTGGGCCTATTTCCATCATTGATAGGTGACCTCGTGCTCAGCATTTGATCATCATCATGGGTCTTTGACCGAGTGGTTTCCCCTGTGTTCGACGTCAGCACACATTATCACACTTGGGATTCGTGCAGTACCTGGATTTCCATTTGACCCTATCGGTGGATTTCTCGCCTCTGTGTCAGCTTTCATTATTGGTTGGTTCAGAGGGTTTCTTCCGTGCGCTAGCTTCATCTTGTGCACGTCAGAAACGTACTTCGGTTTTGGTTCCATCACTCTCCTTCGTCCGATTCCTTCCAAATCTTGGCCTGCGGGTTACACTCGCGCTGGACTGATGTGGGATGCCTTAATGCCTTCCTTCCAGCGGATCTTTTCCCATCGACTTCGACTCATTGCTCTGGGAATAAGGTCTAGAGTCCTTTTGTCAGTACCTTAGGGTTTGCAGTCATCAGTGGCAGACTCTTCGCTATCGACAGTGGGGATTCATCATTGCCTCCTGATTGGTAGATTCTTTCAAGTGTTCGACTTCAACTCAGTCATTCGCACTTGTCAGATTGTACTGGGGCACCTTGACACTCATTATCATTATCGGTGGGTTGTCTCGCGTTGGTTAACGGTATACATCATTGACCGGTAATCCAACGATTTCTCACATGGTCGACTTCAACTCATTTATTCCCATTGTGTAGAATTGTGCCATAGTGATCGGTGAAGACCTCGGGTTGCATCAGCATTTCTCGGTTCACTTTTGACAGTCCATTCAGTTTCTGCCAGTGATGACGTTCACCCTTATATGTTGCAGTGTCAGTACAGCAGCATCCTATATGTTGGCTCCCGAGTTGCGTGATTGTACCGTTTATTCCACCTCTTATGATTTGGTACTTGGAGATTCAGTTACTTATATGATCAGACATCCAGTTTCAGCATCATTGATCAGCTTTCTATATGTGATACTTGGACATTGATTCAGACTTGTACTTCCGGGCCATGCTCAGATGATTCATTGTGTACTTTCAGTTCAGCTATACTTGTATACATTTTGGATCTATTATGTACTTTCCATATGATGTATTTTTGACTGAGCATGGGTATGCCCACCTCATCATGAGTTGACTCTCTATTTTATTTCATTGGTTTTTGGCAGTCTGAAATCTAGTGAAGTCCTCTCTTGTCCTTGCGAAGTTATTTCTATGTGCATAATACATTTCGGCCATCATGTACCCCTTCTGACCTCATATATTAGGGGGCATCTGTTATAGCATCATTTTTCACCCTCAGGTGATTCATGATTTTCTTTATGGCTTTGGGCACCCATTCCCACAGACTTGAACAAAATTCATTAAAAAACAGTGTTAAAATTCCCATACGCGGGTATGCCCAGACTTTTCCGCGTGTATACGCGAGTCCACATGTACTTTTCCGCGTATGCCATTAAAACCATTAAAAATATATATAAATTCCCTATTTTCGGACTGGGTTGATGGTTACTCCAGTAGTTCAACCACCCCAGCACGTGGCCAACTGTTTCCAACTGACTGAAACTACTTTGAGGGAGTATAAAAGCCCCTCATGTGCATGGCCTAAGGGAGGGAGAAATTTTATAGACATTATACTCTGTTGGAATCCTAATTCAAGTCTGAATTCTTGTGCCTCCTGCACTTTCCCAGATTTATACAGGAAACCCTTGTTTCCTGGAGATGTTCATTCATTTACATGCCATATTGAGTGCACAAGTCTTGAAAGTTTCTTAGTGAGGGAAGGGCGGGACGGGATGTAACTTCCGGTCTGTCTAAAGATCGTAGCATCCAGATCTTCTCACTTACTTATACGTCAGTTTCGCAATAATGAAGAACCATCTTGTTCCTGAACTTCTGTGTTAGTATCTATTTGTATATGTGAAAAGATTGATTATTAAGCAGCTATTATCGTTTGTATCATATTTCACATGGATTACACTAACGTTTAGGAGAAATATATGTTGTACAACTAGGTTTCCGTGCATGTTCTTTCTTGTTTTCCAGGTTGGAGAGGAAGAAGGGTCACTGGGGGTTTGGACCCTGCGGGATCTACATCGAACTTAGGACTACGGGTGAGTTCTGCTATCGTTGTTATCTAGTTTTTAGCATTTAAGTATGGTTGTGTGTGAGTCCTTCTGAATAGCATGCCCTGATCTATGGAGATTTTGACCCAACAAACCTCTAGGGTGATTTTCCTCGAAACAATCAGTTACACAAGTACAAGATATAGGTAGATCTAGCCAAAAAGATGAGCTAGGATCACCTTGAAAACATGTGTGAAGCAGGTACAACGTAACTTTTGAGGCTCTGCAGCAAATACTACGTTGTCTCTTCAGCAGAATATAAACATGGAGTTGTAGGTTGAAAAGAGAAATGCATATCTACTCAAAATTGGAGCTCTGATGATGCCAAGATTCAAGATCTGGCCAATGTGATGGATTCCCAAGATAACCCAGAAAGGATTTTCCAGATCTGCAACTTTGGAAAAATCACCTCCCCAGGGTTTGATCCTTAATCTGCATACTTAGATGATTTAGCTGCTCATTCTCGAAAGAGGATGGATCATCCTGGTCACCTCCGACAAATATTTGAAAGATGTCATTTTTATAAGATTCGATTGAATCCGAACAAGTGCGTTTTCGCGGTTACATCCGGTCGGCTATTGGGATTCATTGTGTCTAGGGAAGGGATAAGGGTAGATCCCTTCAAGGTTGAGGCAATACTTCGGTTGCCTCCCCCGTCTTCCATCCGTCAGCTTCAAAGTCTCCAAGGGAAGTCTAATTTTCTTCGGAGGTTTATTGTCAACTATGCTGAGATTACAAAGGGATATATGAGACTGTTGAAGAAAGGAGTTCCTTTTCTTTGGGACGACTACGCTCAACGCTCATTCGATGCCTGGAAAAAGGCATTGACCTCTGCTCCTTTACTGAGTCCACCCGATTATAGCAGAGATTTTCTTTTGTATCTGGCTACAGCAGAATCTACCATTGGTATGGTTCTGGTTCAGGAGGATGATGCTCTGGCTGAGCATGTTATTTACTACCTTAGTCAAGGACTGGTAGGACCTGAACTGCGATACACCCCGATAGAAAAATTAGCCTTAGCAGCAGTTCATGCTGTGCAGCGACTCCGGCATTATATTATTCTTCGCAAAACTTATGTCTTGGCAGCTGCCAATCCATTTCAGTTTGTCCTCAGCAGGCGAGTGATTGGGGGCAAATATAATAGATGGATTGTGATTTTACAGGAATTTGATCTAGAGTTCATGTCTGCCAAATCCAAGAAGTCATTAGTTTTTGCGGAATTGATCTTCGAGTTGCCCTGTGGAGAGGAGATGATCTATGATGAGTCCTTTCCGGACGAACACTTGTTTCTTATCTCTCCACAGGATCCTTGGTACGGGGATATCATTGTGTATCTCCAGACTGCAAAGTTTCCCTCTACTTTTTCGAAAGATGAGCGTCGTAAACTGCGTCACTTGGCCAAGAATTATTTGATTATTGGTGATGCTTTGTACCGTCGCGGGGTTGATTCAATCCTAAGACGCTACTTAAATCTCGAAGAAGCTGAGGCTGTGCTCAATGATTCTCACAGTGGAGCTTGTGGGGGTCATTTATCTGGGCTTGCTACAGCCCAAAAGATTTTGCGTGCTGGGTATTTTTGGCCTTCGATTTTCAAAGATTGTATTGAATCGGTCAAAAAGTGTCATCCGTGTCAGGTTTATACTCGAAAAATGCACGCTCATCCAGCTCCGCTTTTTCCAGTCGTTACTGTCGGACCCTTTACAAAGTGGGGTATTGATTATACTACTTGTAACCCGCCTTCGGCAAAAGGTCACAAGTACATTATCGTAGCAGTAGACTACTTTACGAAGTGGGTCAAGGCTATGCCTACTTTTGGGAACGATGGTGAGACTGCAGCTCTGTTCCTTTTCAACCAAGTTATCGCTCGTTTTGGTATTCCTAGAGAGATTGTCACTGACCATGGCAGTCATTTTCAGAATAGTATGATGGCTGAGTTGGCTCTCAAATTGGGTTTCTGGTAGGAGCATTCATCTCCATATTATCCTCAAGCTAATGGGCAAGTGGAAGCCGTGAATAAATCCTTGAAGACAATTCTTCAAAGGACAATTGATAAAGCTAGATCCAACTGGCATATTATGCTATATCCTACACTTTGGGCATACAGGACGTCAGTGAAAATTGCAACTGGCTTTACTCCGTTTCAGCTAGTGCACGGGGTGGAATCCGTATTTCCTATTGAATGCGAGATTCCTTCTCTTAAGTTAGTTGTTGAACTTCTTCCTGACACTTCTAGTCTTGAAGAACGGCTCCTTCATCTGGAACATCTCGATGAGCGGCGTCGGGATGCTGCCACGATGAATGAAGCGCATAAAAATCGAGTTAAAGTTCAGTACGATAAGGCGGTCAAACCCAGGGTTTTTTCGGAAGGTGACCTTGTTTTGGTCTATGCCCAAGAAAAAGATGCCCTGGGGGCAGGAAAGTTTAAATCTATGTGGTATGGCCCCTTTATTGTTAAAAAAGTCCTTAAGAAAGGAGCGTATACCTTGGTTGATTTCGAAGGGAACGAGTTGCCGGAGCCCCGAAATGGGCTCTATTTGAAGAAGTATTATGCCTAGGCTTTGGCCTGGCATGTTGCTTTTGTATATAGTAGTTTTTGCTTTGTACATATCTGGTTGATTTTCGATCTTTGATGAGTTGGTGATGTTTTTGATCTGCTTTGGCAGGTTGTGTTGGATGTCATGAGTCATTTTGGTTTCGCTGATGGTGCTAGTAGACACACCCGGAACTTAGCTTCCACGGCTTGGGTGCTTCATTATCCATCCGGTCAGCTGTTAGTATCAAGAGGGGTCTGCATTGGTCCTGCTTCCAATAATATAGTAGAATACACTGCAGTTATTCATCTACTCTCGGAGGCAATATCTTTGGGTGTTGATTCGTTGGTAGTTTTCTTGGACTCTCAGCTGGTGGTGTCGCAGTTGAACAATACTTATCGGGTACGAGATCCATTTTTATTACGATTGTTCTTGAGGGTACGTTTGTTACAAAGGTCATTTCAATTTTTAACTTTCATTCATATTCCTCAAGCTGACAATTGGTTTGCTGACTCATTAGCTAATCAAGCATTAGATTGGCATATTAATCATTCCATACAATAAATTTTTAATCATCAAAAACATCATACATTTGATACATTCATCACATCACATCAAATATCGCTGTATATATATCATCAGAGTGTTCAAAAAATTTACAAAATTTGGATCCATAAGGTCATACAAAACTTGGGCTTATGCCCCGATCATGTTCAGTCTCAAAAAGAATATACATTCATCTAATACATAATATCTGTCTACTCCTGAGGTCCCTACCCAGAAGTCGTGTTCCTATAGAACGTGACTGCGGTGGATTCTCGGCGGAATAATCTAACCCAGTCTCGGGGCACTCCTACCACCCGTCTCTGGATGGCTTCCGGCAGGTCCTCCACAGCAACCATAGGTATTTGGCGGGTTAGTCCCTCCAAATTCCTCTGCACGGCCTGGAGAGTCCTATCTGAATCCACAGTATCTGCTTCGCCCCTGCGGCGCTTGTGGCGCGGGAGACCCTCAGGTCGAACTGGTCCAACATCTGAATCATGATCATTTTAAATTGTCAGTCATTATGAATCCAATCAAAAACATGTTTGTTTTTCATTTTTTCATACATATTTGAAAAAATCCAAAAAAAATTATATAAGTCAAAAAAAATTTACAAACTTACCGACTGTGCCCCATGCTGTGCCTGGTGGAAGAACTAGATCTGGATCTCCACGAAAGTCCATCCCGGCATAGGGATAGTCGTCCACTGCGATGATTTGTTCTCCCCACCAAAGGAAGAACTCATCGTCCCATGTGGTCCGGGGTACTTCACTACCCCCCAATCTCTTCATCATGTCTGCCCAACAGGCAATTCTTGGGTCCCGCGGGCTACTGATGGTAGAGATAACTCTGGGTCTCAATGCTGGTATCTTCTCAAAGAAGAATGTTGTCAAAATTGTACCGTAGCCAAAGTGTTTGGTTTTTGCTTGGCGGATTGAGGTCAACTGTTGCTTCATGTTCAGTAAAAGGGCTGTGCACCAATCATACACATGAGTCAAACATTCTACTACTATGCTCATTTGCGTCCTGGACGCCTGATGTAGGGAGACAGATCCTGCCACTCTGCCGATGGTGAAAAGGAGGATTTTCATGTGCAAATCCCTCAAATCTTTAATAGCAATCTGAGTTCCAACCTTTTTGGAACCCTCTACGCAATACACGTGGACATAGTCTTCCACGGTTAACCCTCCCAGGGGCTTCCCGTGCAAGTCTACTGGTTCTCCCCTCCGGGAGAGTCCAGTAATGAAATATATGTCTTCCACTTCAATGCGTATTAGCATCTGATCAATAATGAAGCAATCCTGATCTGGTTCCCAGTAATTCACGAGCATTTCTAGCAACCGAACATTGCTTTTCATATTTGGCATTTTGAAGAATTTGAACAATCCGCAATTTCGAAGGATATTTTGCGCTGCTCGATCTTGCATGACCTCTTGATCAATTGCGCTATGCTCACGTTCTCTCCATGAGATTGTCATCGTGTCAAATTTCATTAAATCATGCATTAGCCACGCTTTTTTAGTTTCGGACCTGCGCATACGCGACTTTTTCTTTGCACAGTCGCGTATATACGCGACTTGCCTGTTATGAACCCGCGTATGCGCAAGTCCGCATTTTTTAGCAAGGGTTTTAAAGGTAAAATTCACTTAATTTTAATTTCCAAACGGACAAAATGATTTGCAAGGATGATTGAGGAGCCTACCTGAAATTTCGGCGCGATTCGATGGTCGGTTGTTCCTGATTTGACGAAAGAAGTTTTTTGCTCCAGAGCACTTTTTCCAAATCAGCAATGCAATAATGAACCAAATATGAGGTAATTTGTCTATTTATGGCTAAAAAGTTGAAAATTTTTGCAAAAATTCCTTATGCTTATTTTTTTGATCTATCTTAAGCTGCATAACTCGGATGCTTGGAAGTGCCCAGTTTGGTATGTTTTCAGGTACATTTTGACGATTTTGAGATTTTTTCCGGTTTTTGATCCATGATTACCGACTCGTCACGGCAGGTATATGATCTTCACTGGCATATAGGTTAGGGAAATCACTTTCCATTGCATCTTGCATACTAGCCTCCATACTGATCACTTGCCATAGGGTCGATCCCATTAGGTCATGAGTATTACACCCATTTCACTCGCCGATTATTTAATCATGACTTGATGGTAGAGCCTTCCTTTACATGGGCTTCCTAGTTAGTTCCTCGCTATCACTTGTTGCCCATGCTGCGTTTTATCTAGGCTCGGGAGTCCTCTTTAGTCCCGCCATGTCTTATGTGTTGAAGCTTCATTCTTCTTCTTCATCACTATCATTTTTTCTGGCTTTTACCCTAGAGGCTCCCTGGTGTCGTTAAGTTGTATTATTGCATTGCATATTGGCTACTTGTTTATCCTGGCCTTTAGCCGGCTTCATTTGGACTCGATGTTTAAGCCAACTTTTGACCTTGACTCTCTGTACAAGTTAACCATTGCATGCACTTAGCTATCACGACTTGACACCTTCTACCCATGGATGGAACGTTCCTCTGAGTATCGCTTACCAGTTTTCGCCACCTTGCATTGAGCATAGGATTGTTCCAATCCCAGGAACTAGTGCATCTGAATTTTTGATACTCGTTCTATCCATTGTACCATAGCATTCTTTTATTCTTTTTCAGGCTTATTATATGAAAAAGACAAAAAAATCAAATATAACAAAAAGAGCGGGAACGGGATGTATCTTCGTTGTTTTGATGGCAGTACAGAGTCGGTTTGTCGCCCTTGAACAAAGCACATTTACTTATATATATCTCTTACATTTGGGATGGTTTTAGTTTTGACCTAGGTTCAGCCTTTACCATGTTTCACTTGTCAGTTCTCCCCCGGTTGGTTATCTCTTCCAATCATATGGAGAGTTTGTTCTGCCTCCTGCATAACAGACTTATACAGTGTCACTTTTTATTGCCATGGTCATCATGAGTCGTGCTTTTGTTCAAGGGAAGTCTAACCAGAGTCGGCCATTCTGCGGTGTCTCTTGACTCATTATTCAGTCGGCCTTCCCGGTCTTGTCAGTATCATGTTCTATCACATCAGATGTTTTGGTCTTCTACTCGTGCTGGTTTGAGAAGGTCCCCATTGACTTCTTGCCGGCAGGTTTGTCTCTTATCGACTACGACACATTGCTCTGAGAGCAAACCTAGAGCCGCACCTTGGGCCTATTTCCATCATTGATAGGTGACCTCATGCTCAGCATTTGATCATCATCGTGGGTCTTTGACTGAGTGGTTTCCCCTGTGTTCGACATCAGCACACATTATCACACTTGGGATTCGTGCGGTACCTTGATTTCCATTTGAACCTATCGGTGGATTTCTCACCTCTGTGTCAGCTTTCATTATTGGTTGGTTCAGAGGGTTTCTTCCGTGCGCTAACTTCATCTTGTGCATGTCAGAAACGTACTTCGGTTTTGGTTCCGTCACTCTACTTCGTCCGATTCCTTCCAAATCTTGGCCTGCGGGTTACACTCGCGCTGGACTGATGTGGGATGCTTTAATGCCTTCCTTCCAGCAGATCTTTTCCCATCGACTCCGACTCATTGCTCTGGGAATAAGGTCTAGAGTCTTTTTGTCAGTACCTTAGGGTTTGCAGTCATCAGTGGCAGACTCTTCGCTATCGACAGTGGGATTCATCATTGCCTCCTGATTGGTAGATTCTTTCAAGTGTTCGACTTCAACTCATTCATTCGCACTTGTTAGATTGTACTGGGGCACCTTGACACTCATTTTCATTATCGGTGGGTTGTCTCGCGTTGGTTAACGGTATACATCATTGACCGGTAATCCAACGATTTCTCACATGGTCGACTTCAACTCATTTATTCCCATTGCGTAGAATTGTGCCATAGTGATCGGTGAAGACCTCGGGTTGCATCAGCATTTCTCGGTTCACTTTTGACAGTTCATTCAGTTTCTGCCAGTGATGCCATCCACCCTTATATGTTGCAGTTCAGTACAGCAGCATCTTATATGTTGGCTCCCGAGTTGCGTGATTGTACCGTTTGTTCCACCTCTTATGATTCGGTACTTGGAGATTCAGTTACTTATTTGATCAGACATCCAGTTACACCATCTTTGATCAGCTTTTTATATGTGATACTTGGACATTGATTCAGACTTACATTTCCGGGCCATGCTCAGATGATTCATTGTGTACTTTCAGTTCAGCTATAATTGTATACATGTTGGATCTATTCAGTACTTTCTATATGATGTATTTTGACTGAGCATGGGTATGCTCGCCTCAGCATGAGTTGACTCTATGTTTTCTTTCATTGGTTTTTGGCAGGCTGAAATCTGGTGAAGTCCTCTCTTGTCCTTGCGAAGTTCTTTCTATGTGCATAATACATTTCGGCCATCATGTACCCCTTCTGACCTCATATATTAGGGGGCATTTGTTATAGCATCATTTCTCACCTTCATATGATTCATGATTTCTTTTATGGCTTTGGGCACCCATTCCTACAGACTTGGACAAATTCACTTAAAAACAGTGTAAAAATCCCCATACGCGACTATGCCCGTACTTTTCCGCGTGTATACGCGAGTCCAGCTGCACTTTTCCGCGTATGCCATTAAAATAATTAAAATATATATAATTATTCCCTATTTTCGGGTTGGGTTGATGGTTACTCAGGTAGTTCAACCACCCCAGCATGTGGCCAACTGTTTCCAACTGTTGAAACTACTTGGAGGGAGTATAAAAACCCCTCATGTGTATGGCCTAAGGGGGAGAGAGAATTATTGATATTATACTATGTTGGTATTCCCTATCCAAGTCTGATTCCCCGTGCCTCCTGCACTTTCCGAGTTCATTATAGGAAACCCTTGTTTCCTTGAGATGCTCATCTCCCTATATGTCATCTCGTATGCACCAGTTTGGAAGGAGTCTTAGCGAGGCAAGGGCGGGACGGATCCGGACGACGGTCTGCTCGAAGATCGTGGAAGGATTCAAGTGATCTCTCCACTCGTTACTTTTGTACATGCTATTTATAATACAGAAGTACCATCTTGTTCCCGAAATATACGTGTTAGTGTCTGCTTACATATATGTGAAAATTGTTATTTAAGCATTCATTATGATTTATTTAATGTTTTATATTGATTTCACTAACATTTAGAGTAGATATATGTTGTACAACCAGTTCTTCGTGCTTGTTTCTTCTTGTCTTTCAGGTTAAGCAGGAAGGACAGTTGCTGGGGGTTTGGACCCTGCGGGATCTGCTTCAACCGTAGGACCTACGGGTAACTTCCTCGATCTACTC
Organism: Pinus albicaulis; assembly: GCA_034641835.2. Taxonomy (NCBI): domain Eukaryota; kingdom Viridiplantae; phylum Streptophyta; class Pinopsida; order Pinales; family Pinaceae; genus Pinus; species Pinus albicaulis. The sequence goes on from CM076580.1 coordinate 599,216,877, forward strand.
TATTTAGTTTTTCTGAACATGCATGGTTGTGTGAGTCCTTTTTAAGTAGCATGCCCCTGCTCTGTGGAGGTTGTAACCCAACGAACCTCTAGGGTGATTTTCCCCGAAACAAGATCATATCATTTTGCTATCTTGAGTGGGAAAAGGATCCTTCAAGACAACGGGTGTGGGTGAACCTTTGACAAAGTTAGAGACCTCGAACCGATGTGGGCACTCTTTGTTAAAGTGATCCTCATCACAGATAAGACAAGGATAACGAGGTTTCCGCTTATCATCAGCTAGTTCATTCTTTTACGTTTTATCTTTGGGAGATGTAGTTTGCTTTTTTTTATTCTTTCTTTTCTTCTTATTACTGATTTTATATTTAGTTGTAGATGATTCTACAACATGGATGTCGATAGAAGTTTCAAGGGAAGAATCTCCTTTTGGTGAATCTGGTAAAGTTATGATAGGAGAAGTAGTTTTGGAGGACTTCTTCATACTCTTATTACACCGTCTACAGCATGCGAACCTGAAGGAGTTGTAGTTATTTGACCAGGACGTGGTAAGTCAAGAATTTTTTCGTATAAAGTACCAGATTGTGTATATATGAGGTCTAAGTACTGAGCTTGAGCAATGACCTGTTCTTCCATAAAAACACCTCCCTTAGCCACATCTTCAGTGATATTTGGAAGTAATTATTTGATAAACCATTCTGCCAAGATCTGATCCGGAATAAAAACTTTCACTAAACGTCTTCTATGTCTCCATTCATGTATGTGATCTGAAATTTACGTAGACGTAGATTGTTTTAATGAAGTCAAGAGTTCCGTTCCATTGTCGTATCGGACTGGAAACTGAAAGTGTGTTAAGAAAGCTGTTGCTAAGGCGTTGAAATTGTTGAATGAGCCACGTGGTAGTTCAATATACCACTTTGCAGCTAAACCTATCAGTGTTCTCTGAAACAATCTTAATCAAATGGAATCATTAATTAAAGAGTTGGATGTGCACCAGAGGTGGTAATTCATGACATGGTTTGTGGGGTCTTCTCCTTATTTACCTTCGAACTTAGGAATATCATTGGGCAACTTATTCGACATTGGCGGCCAAAACAGAAGATAATAAATCAAACCGTTCGTTAGGTGTGACAAATCTGGTAAATCCAAAGTTGCTATCAATGGTAACCGACGGTTAGGGTCCTATTAATAAAATTTATAACCTTGAGGAACTATACCAGTACGACGATGAGGATATCCAGGATAGCCTGGAATAGCCTATGCATTTGGGATTGGAATGCCTCTCAGATAACCAGGGTTGCCCGGACCATACTAAGGTTACACTGGTATCTGATATATGTAACCAAGGTACGGCTGATGTTGGTATATTGGATTCAGTGCTACAGTTTCATATTGATACTGCCCTTGATATGGTTGATAAACAAATTGAGGTTGGCTTGTTACAAGTGTACTAGCACAAGGTTATCCCGCAGGCATCTGAACAGTAGTCTGAATTGTGGGTCCAGGTTGATGTGTAATGGCTTGAGGGATCGGTTGTGATACTTGAGGGGCCGTAGAAATAGGGGCTATAGAAATTCCAAGGATAAGTGTGGTAGGTTGTTGAACAGAAATTGGTACAACAGTTTGAGGTCGAGTTCTAGGTGTACTCAGACCAGGTTGCTGAACACTACTAGGTGTAGATACCTGAGGTATAACTTGAAGCGTAGGTTGGACACGTTGTTGGATTTTATTGTAAGCAATTGGCTGAACAGGCTTATTATAAGGTACTTTCACGTTAGGTTGTAAATTTTGTTGATTCAGTGATGGATTCCACACCGTGTTTACTTCAGGATATGGAGCTCCCATTAAAGGTTGTTATGTGTAAGATGCACCATAACCAAGTTGATAATTTGGGATGTAAGTTTGATAGTTGGTTGGATAATTTCGACTAAAATATTGACCTCCCTAAAACAATTGTTGTTCATGATAAAACTGCAGCCCCAAAGGAGGTTGTTGTCCTTGGAAAGATGGTTGCCCTGGCATAGGGTACTGTCCTTGAAGAGGTTGCGGACCCTGAATAGAGTACTGCCCTTGAGGTTGATATTGTCCTTGAGGTATGTACTGTCCTTGAGGTATGTACTCTCCTTGAGGTGTGTACTATCTGTGAGGTATGTACTGTCCTTGAGGTGTGTAATGTCCTTGAGGTGTGTACTGTCCTTGAGGTTGTCCCCCAGGCAGTAAATTACAACCTTGAGGATGCCCCCCAAGCGGTAAATTACTACTTTGAGGGTCAAGGTTAGGAATGTTTCGAGACATCATGTAGACTTTTTCCGTGATCAAATTTTCGGTATGAGATTCTTTTGGACCAGGTGATTGTATAAGTTTTTCGGGAAAGGGAGCTGCTCCTGAGAAAGTACTAGAAAGTGACTGGTATCCCGAAGGAACAGATAGACCACCATACAAATAATTTTCTGGTGATGCAGAAAACATGGATGATTCACCAGACATATTTAATGAAGGTCTGTAATTACCTCTTGGTATGGCGTAAAAAGGAATACGGGGTGGCAAATAGTTGAGACCAGAATTGTGTAGAAAGTATGTTAACTGAGAATACCAAGGATCTTGTTTGAAATGGCTATAATATTAAATTGATTCACTTGGCCTAAGATCTAAAGATTCTTGATGTGAAGGAAGAATAACTTCTTCTTCTGCGCCAGTAATCTCTTCAATGCTAATGAGGCCAGGAGGAAGGTTCTTAGTAATGCGAAACTTCACTCGTGGTGAATGAGGATGACCAGAGGGTTGAGTAATGAACTTTGAAGCAGGCTCAGATGTAGCAAGTTCAGTTTCTGGTTCAGAAATTTCAGGCTCAGTAGTTGATAATTCACCAATTGTGGAAACAAGTTCAACTAGTTGAGAAATTGTAAGTTTCCTTTGAAAAATTTCTGTTGTTTGGGGTTGATCTACTTCATCATCAGGATGTATAATTACTGATGTTTCCTCTTGTTCAGTTGATATGGACCCTGATGGTTGTCCTTTTTCAGATTTAAGCTTTTCTAACTGACTTGGTGTGTACTCAAGGGCTTTCCCCTGCATTCTACAGGATTGTCTCAGTAATTCTACCACGATTAAATGTTTAACAAACGGAATCTAAGAAAATTTCAACAAGATAACCTAAATTCGCTAAGGAAACAATCAAATCGAACACACGCCTACAAAATCGAAGAGAGCAATCCACACACAAACAGTATGTTTCCACACTAAAAACACTAGTTGGTGATGAAATCCAACGTCATACAATTCTAATGTGGAAAACTTGGTGGTTGGAATAGTTACCTTGACAACCTACTTAATGAAATAGTCCAGTGCAAGTCTCTCCACTTTTTCCATCTCGAAGTTAAGAGTACCCTTCGAAAATTCCAAGTGAGTCTAGCCGACGTCTATTTCAGGTACAGTGGGACCTTCCCTCCACCGACACCTTGGGAAAAATCCTGAAGATAATGTTCACTAAGGACACCAACGGGAACAAATATACCTGGGGGAATAGTCTACGATCTGATATACACGCAAGGGCAGAGTAACAAGCTCAATCCCCTTGAAGGCTCCTCGATATAATCCAAGGTTTGCCAACAAGTGACCCCAGGCTCCTCGACAATGGTCTATCTGAGGTTTACCTTTTGTATTACTTGCACATCTGTTATCTTTACTAATGAGATAGGTACAATTACCTCACTGGTTCTGACATGATCTCGTGCTTGACTCTTTTGAGAAGAGCTTCCCAGAGCACAAATGCTACAATTGGATTTTCCTACCGCAAGATTGCTACTTGTTTGTTTAAATTGTTTTGGAATGTTAATTACAACCTGTTCCAAAACACTAGCCTAACAAATGTTGGTGTAATGAACCCTAGAAAATGTAAAATATCTAGATTTATTTTATTAAAGCATTGTTTTTAATTTGGTTGTTGCTTAAGAAAAAAGGTATGGAAGTGAAACTTCAATGATGTTTGTGACCAGACTCAAAAATACGCTAAATGCATCTAAATGAGAAGTGCAACTCTTTTCTTTTCAATGAATCTTATTTAAGGGAAAGATTGAGAGATTTAACAATTTCCAAAGCACCAATTCTTTCATTCATAAACAAAATTTTTGAAAAGAAGACGATTTCTTAGAGAACTCAATTTGAAAAAATGATCAATTACTCTTTTTGAAATGAAATTCCTTTAACAATCAGATCACAAACTACAAATGAATAAACAAACCATTTCCAAAATAAAACACGATAAAAACTCTAAAAACATAAAATTAAAAATAAAAGAAAAATCTAATTTTGAAATCTATCTAGAAAGTTTGAGGAAGTTTTCTCCTAGTTTGTGATTGAACTAAGAAAAATTTCTACTTATCTCAGCAAAAATGAAAACATCCAAAAGTGCTTTGGTGTGATATCAAGCTTCAATAAGCTAAAAGCTCTTCGCAAATTTGCAAATGAGAAAGGGATCAATTTTCATAAAAGTAAGGTTTGCAACGATCTTAAATGGCTCAAAAAGAGAATATCATCATACCAGTAATCTGAGGTAAATGAAAGTATCGTGTATAGAGCAGCAACAAAGTAGGGCAAACACTCACTTATAATATGCAAATAGGATGATAAATCACACAAACGCAAAAGTTACTGAAAATAAATTCACACATAAGATTTGACAGCTAAGATAGACTAGGGAAAACACAAAGAATCAGGTAATCTGGCTCCTAAAAAGATAATTTTTATTTTTTCAAAAAATTTCCACAAGTGCATAGTTTCTAATGGAGAATAGAGTGGTACCGCATTGTTCTGAACTAAAACCTACAGAGGATGCCACACTGTTTTCAGATGAAAACTGCGGAGGCAAGGAAAAGTACAATATATATATATATATATATATATATATATATATATATATATATATATATATATATATATATATATATATATATATATATATATATATATATATAAGAATTAAAAAATTAAAAATAAAAAAATAAATATTCAGCTTTTATTTTCAGGGATTCTTAAAATTTATCTACCCAACCCAGTCTTAGACAAATCAAAATCAGAAAAATCGCTAAGTTCTATTCCCCAGTGGAGTCGCCATTTTCTTATGTGGATTAATCCCTCTTGCAGACAAGAGCGATATCCCTAGTATTCTACGAATAGCTAGAAACAAACATCCATTTGTAAACCTTTTTCTCTAGACTAATTGCAATTCAAAATTATTATAAGCAAAGAGAGAGGACATGCCCCTACCTTGAAATCCAACGTTCTATGAAGTCTTTTATCCAGTCGCTCCAAATAGGCTTCTCTAGTAAGTAGAACCTGCAATCAAAGACAAGACAAAAGAATCAAAGCACCTGTAACATATTGTTGGTGAGGTAAATCCCCTCTATGGACAGAGGCGATCCCACTAGCCCTAGAGTGGGTCTAGCCACAAACAAGACAAGCTATAATATTGATTCCTTGTTAATGAATGGACGGAGATTCGATAGATGACTTACCGGAAATCCTATGCTGTTGTTGTCATCGAAAAGAGTGGCTTGCTCCTCGCTCTTGGTTTGACATATCACGATCCGCTTGCTTTCACACTCGGACACCTGCACACACACAAGAAAACAACAAAAATATACAACATACTAATTCACATTCGTAACTATCAATCATTCGAAGAGGACCAAATCAATTGCATTACATAAACAACATAACACAACGATGGAACCAACACCATAGTCGAGTATATTAATAAATAGAAGGAAGAGTACAACCATGCTTCGACGTTGCGATCTCCTCCAGCAGGGTTCAAGCGGAGCACGTCTCACAAAGGCTCGTCGGGAATTCAGACGGGACTCTCTCTATGGAATTCTCCTTGGTTCTACCTTCTCAATAGAAATTAATCAACTATAGTATTCTTCTCCAAGTTCAGCTCCTTGGCTATCTGTTCAGCTAGCTTTCATAAAGGGAGAAGGCCTTTTTATATAGAGGGAGAGGGAGAGGTTAGGATCCCTATAATCATGGAAGGGAGTCCTATCTTCAAGGAGTGTTCCATAAGAGGTAAAAACCACTACCTAAAGAGAGAGATATGTGGTTCATCAACTTAACCACTTTCAATGACTCATCCTTGAGATAGTTAGAAGGAAACATCCACCTCTAATTTTTTAAAAACATTCCTAAAATAGCTTGGCGAGGGGGCTGCACTGAGACAGAGTGCCAGGTGGAGCGGGCTCTAGTGAAAATCTTCCACATCAGCGCGAGGGATGAATTAGCTATCCACGCCAAGGCCAAAACATAGGTTTTGTGTGCTTTTTTGAGGAAATGTCCAACAGGAGAAATGATGTCCTTATGTAGAAGGATGCAAAGAAGGTGTTTGCAGAGTATGACACTGTTCACAAGTCACAGGAATGATCCTAGAATATGTGGGACGAGGGATTGCAGAGACGGTTACAAAATGTTGTGTAACGGATGCCCCCTAAAGCATGAGGTCTGAGAGAGAGGGAGGGGTGAAATGCTTTATGAGAACGTGTTCGACCCAAACACTACTCTTGGAAAACCTGCAAGTACAAATACAACTAATATCTCTAATACATGATATGTGGCATGGGCGTAGCCATCCATAATAGAGTACATGAAAGTGAGATCTGACATATGGACGCATTCATCCATTAATAAGGATCAACAAATAGACTCAGGTATGGTCGCAGCCATCCAATCAGAAGAGTCATGTAATAAGTCATAGTAATCCACAAAGAACCCGCAGCCTAGATTTCATCAGACAAAACCCAAGGTCTTGCGCTCCATCCCGACCCGAACAAAGTACAAGGTCGAGCATGTGAATAGACGAGTTGAAGTCGAACATGCAGGAACATCGTCTGATTACCAGCCAATAATGAGAGTTGTTAACAGACGCGAGAGAAACCACCAGTAATGACAACTGTTCTCAAGGTACAAGAGGTACAATCCACGGAATGTGAACAGTTATCTAGCTTCGAACACCAGCAGAATCATCTGATCGAAGGCCAATGATGTAAACCTTGCGACGGATGCAAAGAACCTCCCATTAAGGTATGCAGGCTCCAGGGTACCTGAAGGGAGTCTCTGGATCAGCTTCCTGGAAAATGAGCTGATGTCGACAGGAAGCGGCTTGGTCGAAGGAGGGCCATGATGTTTCCCACATCATCGAAAAAAGATAGAGGAACATGATGATTCACAAATTAAGACCAATAGAGAACCAGAGGGAGGTTGAAAATTGCAGAGGCAAAACTTCTCTTGAACATATTAGCGGCACGACAGTGGATTTGGCAGTATTTGACATCAAGGGATTTGAGGTCATGGTGACGTGGAAAAGAGCAGATGAGCGGTCAAAAGAGATTATCAAAACCCATGGAGGCAAATGAAATGACGAAGTGAGATGTCCCCAACCCGACACGAATGCAGACAAGTTCCATGTTCAAGAGTGACATACTGCCGACTAAATTCTGGTTCCATTTTCCCCCACCATTTCTGGCAAGTACCCCAATTATTTTTGTAAACAAGCTTGAAGGGGATAGCATATGCTTGCGATATAAGTTTGTCCTTCGGACAAATCCAACCTAGTACATTTTACAAGCCCTAGGAAGGAGGAACTCGAGTAACGTCATAACGACGGAGTCCGATGTCATCAGTTTTTAACGAGTCTGAAAAAGGGAGAACTCGACATCTTTTCATGTTTATAGAGTTTGAAAAGAAAGCAGAAAAGAAAACTCCAGCAAGGCCCTTTTAGTAAATAGACTCTTAGATCCGAAAACGTAGAAAACAACATCCGAGAAAACCTCTTAGTAGTGATAGGTTAAGGTATTCCTTTTTCGTAAATAATCTATCCCAGCCCGAAAAAGGGGTAAACATATACTTGGTAGATATCATTTCGCAACCATTTAACGAGTTCAAAATGACAAGCGTCTCGACAAATTTTTCAGTTTTAGAGAGTCAGAAAAGTGCTGAAAGGTGACTCCAGTAGTGACTTTTTCGTGTTTTTACCGAGTCCAAAAAAGTATAAAATACAACTTGTTTCTTCATCATAACCATGTGAAAACCTGTCGCTGCACAAAAGACGTGTGTAAAACCTATTCCTCGAAAATAATATGATAAAATAATTGAAAAATATGTTTTAAAACCTAATTTAATATTTTGAAAAGTTATAAAATGCCATAAGTGGTAAAAATTATTTACTTTTCACTTTTATCTCTTTGTGGAGCAACAGTGACCCATTTTCCTTGCGATCTTGTGGCGACGATTGCGAGTGATCTAGTGAACCAATCTTGATTTCGTCAGTCTCAGGTAAGAGCCGACACCATTTGCCATCTTTTAAGCTAAATTTCATTACCTGTGTTTGTCATTTTGATTCTTTTAGGGGAGGATTTGTCAAAACTATGGCATCGCGGTTGGCGCGGGTTTCGGGCATGGACCCGCGCCAATCGTCACTTTTTTACACAGAGGGTGCACCCATTGGCACGATTGTTGGCGAAACAGTCAAGCCAACTGCGCAACCCAAAAAACTGCATAAATTTGTGGAAAATGAAGTCATTTGCTTGCAAATTTCGATGCCTAAGTATAATAACAATGTTCATATGACCAATGTGCAGGTACCAAGCAGAGAGTGGTGATTGAGTGGAAAGAGAGAGAACACAGTAAGGAAGATGAACTTGCCATGGAGAATGAGCGATGCATGAATGCCCTTAGAGACTGTGGGTTAAAGAAATTCTTCCTCACACCGTGCCTTCGGGCTCAGCCGGAATTGCTTCAATATTTGATAAGCATTTGGGACCAGGATCAAGAAAGGTTTGTGCTTTGAGATCAGGAACTTGAACTCGAAGTCTTTGATGTGTATTTTATCACAAGATTGTCGCGGAGGGGTGTAATCCCTATGTTGACCGGTACCTGTCCCTCTAGGGAGAGTGTGGGGATGGTGATCGAAAAAGTGTGCCGAGGGGCATGAAAAGGGACAGGGATCAAGAATGTTGACATCCAAACCATCTCAGATATGGCACTAAAAGTAGTGTTTCACACTATCACGCGGGCTGCAGGATCGCAAGCACCGCATGAGGCCACAAAGACACAACTGCTTCTCGTCGTAGACTGCCTGACCCTGACTCTCTACAACTGGGCAGAGGCCGTGACTATTAACATCAAGCGGCAGCTCACCAAGTGCAAGAGGACCAAACTGAAGTAGTTTGGGTATGGATCCATTTTGGTATCGTTTTTCTTGGAAAGAATACTGATATTCCAGCGTCAGGAAGTCATTGTCCCGATGCCACCACCCAGAGAACATGGATGGCCTGATGGGCTGCACTGATGCCTAGAGCAGGGGGTGGCCAACAAATGTCTTGGAGGCCAGATTTTTTTTATTGGCTCTGTCAACAATTGATTGTCGTGGAGGACTGGCCTTACTCTGGTACAGACTTCACCGATGATCCAGACCTCCCACTCCCAGAGGGAGAGGATTGGGACGAAGTGCTAGGTGAGACTCATTTTTTATTTTCATGAGTTTATGATTTTTGGTATATATGCATGTTCTAACAGCTAATATTATATGTATGCAGATTTTGGCCCAGAGAGGCCTGCAGGTATGTCGCTGATAGCGAGGCGAACTCCTCGCAATTTCGATCCTCATGGCGAGGGCGGTGAGGAGGAGATAGTACAAAATCTGGAGGGGATCGTCCATGGGATCCCGGACTATGCTCGCCTGGATGATGTTCCTCGGGCCTACCAGAGGAATACTGTAGGGGTGTCGAGTCATATCTATCGCTTGCTGAGGCGGTTGGTATGGGCGGTGACGTGCTATCATGAGCACCACACTGATTAGGCACCTAGGCTTTTTATTTCCGCATATTTTTGAAAGTTATATTGTCTCGAGATGTAATTGAAACATACATATATATTTTTTGGGTTTTTATGATGTACACACTACAAACAATCGATATATATATATATATATATATATATATATTTTCTACATGAGTCTATTTACATATGATGATGTTTTATAAGTTGCACAGATGTCTATCTAATACAATGTTAGCCACTGCATCAGTTAATGTATTCATTCATCTTGGTATATGTTGATATGTGATGAAATCAAAATGTCTTTCAAGCAAACGAATAAGTAAATACAATCTCAAAATGCATGGGTTTCGAATCGAATAATGACCATTAAGTTGAAGAACAACAAGTTGCGAATCTAGATTTACAAGCAATGCGCGTATGTCGAGGTTAACTGCCTCGGTTAATAGTTCCACAACAACACTATATTCAGCGACGTTGTTTGTTGTTTGTCCTAGAAAAATACCTTGTAGGTTAATCAACTCACCAGCAGGATTATAAATTACCCAGGCTGCCAAAGACAAGCTCCTGGTACTGCGGGAAGCACCATCCGCGAAACTAACATAAGGGGTAATAGACATCTGCAGAACCAGCAAGATCCAATAAGCAGAAAAAGCTTACAAAGCACATCAAACCTAAATATGCACAAAAATGAAAAAAATCACCTATGTACACATATCGTGCATGAATGACTCAAGCATAATATTTTTTCAGATATAACCCATTTATGGGTTGTGCTAAGGGATAACCTTCATAATCGATAAGCTCATAAGCCCCATTCTGTAACACACGTTTGACGATGTAGGGCCCATGCCACATGGGTTGGAATTTACCTGCCCCCAGCTTATCATGAGCTTGGTCATACACGAAAACGAGGTCGCCTTCGATAAAAGAACGAGGGGAAATTGTTTGGTCAAAGTGAGCTTTGAATCGCTTCTTTTGTGCTTCGATGACCAAAGCAGCTGAGCGACGAGTTTCATCAAATCTCTCTAAATAGAGGAGATGCTCTTCCTCAGGTGAAGTATTAGGCAGTAATTCCACAGCTAATTTGAGTGAAGGAATTTCACACTCAATCGGAAGAGTAGCTTCCAGACCATACACCAACTGAAACGGGGTGAATCCGGTTGCACTCTTAATCGACGTTCGGTAAGCCCATAGAGCTGAAAACAACATGAGATGCCAATTTTATTTATAGATCCCAATTGTTCGTTGAAGCATCGTAACGATAACTTTTTTTACGGCTTCAACCTAGCTGTTAGCTTGAGGGTAATATGGCGTTGAGCTTTCGTGATGCAGACCCAACTTAGACGCCAGCTCCACCATCATATAGTCCCGAAAATGTGAACCATGATCAGTAACGATGGCTTGAGAAACACCAAACCGAGCAATAACATGATTGAATATGAATTGTGATGTTGTCTTACTGTCTGCAGCCAGTGTAGGCATTGCTTCAGCCCATTTCATAAAATAATCGACGGCGACGATGATATAGGCATGCTCCCCGGCTGAGCGAGGGTTACACGTCATAAAATCGATGCCCCATTTTGAAAAAGTACCAACGGTAATGAAAGGGTGTAAGGGAACAGGTGGCGCACGCATCTTGCGTTGATATATCTGGCACCCATGGCATTTGCGTATTGCGACAATGCAGTCTTTAAAAATGGACGGCTAGAAATAGCCAGCATGAAGGATCTTATGTGTGGTGGCATAACCGGACATGTGACCACCGCAGTCGCCACTGTGGCAGTCATTTAAAACTTTCTCAGCTTCCTCGAGGGTCAGACATCAGCGGAGCACGGAATCAACTCCAACACGATAAAGGGTATCTCTGACAATACGATAAGGTTGCGACTGATGCCGAATGCAGCATCGAGCATATTTTGTCAACTCAGACCTAAAATTAGAAGTATGGAGGTACACTATGATATCATCGTACCATGGATCGAGGGTGCTAATCAAGAAAAGAGTTTCGTCTGGAATATGATCCTCGGGTTAAGGAGGGGCAATTTCGGCAGGGAGAGAACAAATTAGATCAACGAAAACGAGTGATTTCTTTGATTTGGCGGTAGTGAATTCCAAATCAAACTCTTGGAGGATAATGATCCACTTCGAGTACTTTCCCCTCAGCAACTGTCGAGATAGAATATAGGTCATGGGGTTACAATCAGAAATCATGGTTACCGTCCGTAAAAGGATATAATGACGAAAACGTTGAACAACCTGGACTGCAGCCAATGCTAACTTCTCAACATGTGCATAACGTGTTTCAGGGTCGAGAAGGTTTTGAGACAAGTAGTAAATAACATGCTCGTTACCGTCGCCATCATCATTTTGAACCAAAACCATGGCGATCATACTGAAGGTGGCAGCTAGATATAGGGTGAAATCACGATGATAATCTGGAGGACATAATAGAGGAGCATTGATAAGCAACGTCTTGATCGTATCAAAATATTCCTGAGAAATCTCATCCCAATGAAAAGGGACGTCCTGTTTTAAAATTCATGTGAACCCCTAGGCTACTTCGACATAGTTCGGGATAAAACGTCATAAGAAATTGGCTTTCCCTTGGAGACTCTGGAGCTAGTGTAACGAGGATGGAGAGGGGAGATTAACAATAACCTCAACCTTAAGCCGATCAAGGCGAATTCCATCTTTGGAGACGATAAACCCTAAAAGTCTACTGGAATCGACGCAGAAGATGCATTTATGGGGATTGAGCCGAATGTTGTAGCGTCTATAGTGAAGAAAGATCTGGCGGAGATGGTCCAGATGGTCTTTTCGCACAGCTGAATGAGCCGGAAGGTCATCCAGGTATGGTTGAAAAATATGACGAATATCGTGAAATGAATAATACATAGCGCGCTGGAACGTAGCCCCAGCGTTCTTCAAGCCGAAAGGGAGTTTCTTATACGCAAATGTTCCCTAAGGACAGATAAAAGTTGTCTTGTGTTGATCGGATGGGAGAATATTGATCTGATTATAGACAGAGAATCTGTCCATAAGGGAAAAAATATCACTCCACGCACAATCATCAATGATCTTATCGATGAAAGGGGTGGGATAGTTATCCTTAGGGCAGGCCCGATTAACATCGCAATAGTCAACACATACGCGAATTTTTCCCTGCTTCTTATCCACAGGAACAATGTTAGAAACCACTCTGTCAGAGGAATCGGATAAATGAAACTCGCTTTAAGAAGTTTTTCAACTTCAGCTTTTATGGCGGCGGCTTTCCGAGGATGCACTGGATGAAGACGCTGACGAACAGGCTTCGCACCAGGGTAGGTGGGAATCTCGTGCACCACAATACTGGGATCGATTCCAAGCATCTCTTCGTAAGACCAGACGAAAAGATCACGAAATTCGCGAAAGAGGTTAGTGTACACTTGGACTTCATCGAAAGAACAAGTGACTCCGACATGGATGTTCTCGACAATTCTCGGTTTCACGGAAATGTCGATAGGCATCGTCTCGATGATGTTACTCAAGTTACCTTTAGTGAAGACTTCGTGAGTCAAGATAGGCATTTAAAGTAGTAGAGAAGGAACTTGAGACGCAAAACGCCCAAGACAGTTAGACATTGCCCCGAGGCCAGGCATAAACGAGGAAAGATGATGCCCATTTCTCCACGGTAGGTCCTCGAGAGAAATGGTTTCCACGATGGACTCATCGGCTGGAAACACTTCTTTCAAAGGATCAGGCGAATCTGCATCGCCGAGCCAGGGGGATTGAGAATGAATGTCGAGAGACATGCTCAAAGGAGCATCTTCAGAAGAGGGAGAATCTGATGCAGCTACAAGCTCGCAATAATTGATTTCAATTAGAGTAAGCAACATCGAATCCCCAAATGAATCAACCTGTTCAGGTAAAGGGACAATCCACGGGTCATCCAAATTAGAGATCATATTAACTTGAACGATATTTGGTGGTGGAAGGGGAAAGATACCCATGAGGGCGGGGTCTTTGAAAATACCTAGCCCTATGCTGTCGAGGGGAGAAGGAATCTGATCCACGTATGGAACGTTGTTCTCAAAAGACGAGGTAAAGAACGACAACTGGTCGACAGTAATGATTTTTCCCTCATGTGGAAACTTTAGAATACGAAAGAGGGTGGATGGAACGCACAAGCATAGCGTGAGTCCAACTGCGACCAAGTAGAAGATTGTAATTGAGTTTAGCGTCAATTACTTCTACTTCGACATTGACCGTCTTTCCTTGTAACGTGATCAGAAAGCTGGCGAGAACACCCAAGGGTTTTGATTCCCTTCCATCAAATGCCTCAAGGGAATTGGGTGACGAAGTTAGGGCTGGAGAGCCAATAGCCTTCCAGCAAGTAGATGACATGACACAAGTGGATCCATCTTCGTCCACAACGGCTCTATGGATGTTGAGACCATTAATGCCGACTTATATTACAAGCGCAATCTGGTGCAGAAGTTGGGGGACAAAATTCTCTAAATCAAAAGAGAGAAGGCTAGAATCAGCAGGATCAGTTCCGCCGATCGCAGATAATAACGCTTTCCATTGAGACAGACAACTCTGAAGCACTTCCAATGCAAACATCACGGATGGCGCCTGTGCTAAATCCTCAACAATATTGTAATGCTGAGCAGCACGAGCGTTAGGATTATAAGAATATTTCTGAAGAACACCTTTAGAAGGTGGTCGTACAACGGGTTCAGCACTAGGCCTTTCAATCTCAAGAGGACCAAAGGCAGGTTGGGGAGGAGGACCATCATCAATCTCTTTCCTGACTACCTGACATGATCCAGCATAATCTTTCGACCGAGTAGCAATGGAAACGGGTGCAGAACCATTCACCATGAACACTTGAGAGCCAAATGGTGCAGATGGCGCAGTTTGATTGACAATCCGAGTTTGCTGAGACGGAAAAGGTTCTTTGAGGACAGTCGGAGTTCCCTTAGTGCCTTTGAGAAATTTACTAACCTCGGCACGTCTAGGACAATCCTTAGTGTAGTGTTCCTCATCACAAATCAGACAGAGATACTTTGGCTTGCGCTGTGAACCATCATCAGCACGAGGTTTAGACGACTCTGGTTTTGGGGCATCGGCTTTGGCCTTGTCTTTGCCCTTCTTTTTCCCTTTAGATGTCTTGTCTACAGGATTGGCCTGAATGGTGTTGACCTCTAAGGTTTTTCCAGAATTCGGGGTAGGCTGAGAAGCAGAATCATTAGAAGAATTTGATTTTTGCTTCCCAGTGTTGGAAGACTTACGTGCATTCTGAGACACAGAACCAATAACGTCGTCAACGGATGGGGTGGCCAGTGCTTTAGAATTCCTAGGTCACGGGGCATTAGTCAAGATATCATACAAAATGCCCGATTGAGAGTACACTAAATCAAGGTACTGGGCACGAGCAATGGCCTGTTCCTCGGTAACACATGCCCCCATGGCTATATATTTTGCAATTTGATTGACAAAAGAGGTGGTGAACCAATGGGTAAGAAGCTGATCAGGAATTTCGAATTTGATCAGACAACGACGACATATCCATTCATGAATGTGGCCCGAGATATGGGTAGCCCGATCCTATTTCAAGGATCTTAGGAGATGCGTCCTGGCTTCATAACGAACTGGTAACTGGGAATGAGTAAGGAACGCCATAGCAAGAGAGTTGAAATCTTGAAAGATACGGCGAGACAGCTCGATGTACCACTTAGCAGCAGCTCCAGTAAGAGTTTGCTGGAAAAGACAGAGTCGAATAGAGTCATTCACCCAATAATTAGAAGAACACCATAAATGGTATGTCATGACATGTGCTTAGGGGTCTTCTCCAGCCTTGCCCTCAAACTTGGGGCAATCACCAGGAACCTTGGTTGGAACCGGAGGCCAATACGGATTATGAAGGATTGGATCATTTATTAATTTTGACACATCCGGTAATTCCAACATGGCGAGAAAGGGTAATTGAGGGTTGAAAGGCATAGCAGGTCCTCGATAAGGACCAGTACCCACATTCCATCCTGGTTTAGTGTAACTCTACCCCCATTGGTTTTGTCCCAAAGGATTCGGACCATAAGGGGAATAATTCAGATAGTTCGACTGATACAGTGGCTGAGGACCAGGATACGGAGGTTGAGAACCAGGATACTGATTCTGAGTATATGAAGGTCCTGATTGAGTAGCATAAATATTTTGTCGTGGAATGTAAGTATAGCCTGGCGGCTGAGGGTAATAAGTAGAACCTTGAGGCGCATTGTAAACCGGTCGATATTGACCTCGAGGGTAATAGGCGCCTTGGGGTCAAACAGGCTGCTGATAAGTAGGGCCCTGCTGAGCTGGATAAATCGGACACGCAAATTGACCCGACTATGGTGTAGAGTAGAGTGGTGGCTGAGCAGGGTGAACTGTATGTGCAGGTTTTCCCTGCTGAGCAGGTTGACCTGACTGATGAGGGCCACCAGGTTGCCCTGCGGAGCAGGTTGGCCTGATGGCTGTGATGGGCCAGGCTGTGCTCGATGAATAGGTTGACCTGGATTAAGACCATAAGATGGCCTTGGCTATGATGGGCCAGGTTGTACCTGATGACTAGGTTGACCTGGAGCAGGACCATAAGATGGCCCTGGCTGCGCAACATTTGGACCAATTGGAAGATATGGTTGTTGCGGTTGCACGAAAGGTTGCCCTTGAGATGGATAAATCTGCCCCCCATGACCGTATGAAGGCCCTGGTTGATATATTAGTTGCCCAGCAGGTCCTTGAGGTTTCCCAGGTTGGATCACAGGCTGACCTTGTAAAGGTTAGCCTTGTGGATTGTCGATTGTCCTTGCGGACCATAAAATAATCCTCGTTGGACCGAAGATTGTCCCTGAAAGG
Source organism: Pinus albicaulis (assembly GCA_034641835.2). Taxonomy (NCBI): domain Eukaryota; kingdom Viridiplantae; phylum Streptophyta; class Pinopsida; order Pinales; family Pinaceae; genus Pinus; species Pinus albicaulis. The sequence continues at coordinate 599,233,577 of CM076580.1, forward strand.
GTTGTCCTTGTGGGTCATAAGCATACCCTTGCTAAACTGAAGGTTGTCCCTAAAAGGGTTGTCCTTGTGGGTCGTAAGCATACCCTTGCTGAACCGAAGGTTGTCCCTGAAACGGTTGTCCTTTTTTGTTATAATGTTGCATAGGCAAGGTAGGTCTAAAACCGGAAAGGAACTGATAAGCTCCCGAAGCAGGAAAATAGATAGGGTTTTCGTACTCATCATAATGAAACGGAAGTGTATAAATGGGGTTACCGACCACGTCGTAATGAGAAACATAAGGCTCACCAAAATCCTGAGGGGACTGGTAAATCTGGGAGCTTTGTTGTTGAGTAGCCAACCGATGCTCCTCAAAAGACAGGACGTCGGGGGTTGCCATGGAAATTGAAGTCTCTACTGAAGGCAAAGCCCATGACGACTGAGTGTTAACAACGATGTTGATGCAGCCACGCAGACAGTAGGTCTAGTTGGGACAGATGTAACAAAAGGTGTTGACGAGACAGGTGTCATTGGCGACATCCTTAATGATGGAAGGACGGGACCCCTTGATGGAGTTGATGATGCCATGGAGGCAAGACCGGCCATCATCTGACCCAAAGACCTATATCCGACTGGAAGTGACACCGATGGTGAAGATTGAGCAAACCCTTGAGGGATGTTTTCCAGGAAAAGTTGGTATTCTTCATCAGAAACATGAATCCCCTCACTGCCAATAGGACCAGACGAGTCCATATCTAAATCCGTCGTGATATCTTGCAATAGACTACGGGGACTAGGAGGTATGATAGCAACCAAAAATGGCAATCTTGAGGTAAGAGGGGGAAAGTGTTCCCCGACCCCAAACCCAAACCAAACGTTTGAAAGAGGCCAATTGAACTCAGCTGGTTCTCCAAAGGGGTACACTGATGGGAGAATAGGCTGCTGAAGCTCGGAAGACCTAGAGGTTTGAGAAGTTTCAGATGAATCGTCCGAGAAAGGACTACCACTAAACGAAACCAATGGTTCCACCACTGTGACCGTAGCACACTAAAAAAAGAAAAGAGATAAAAAATGAAGACTCTTGGATAAAAACCAAGAAAAACAAAGACAGGCCAAGCGATCAAAATTTAATGGGTGTGTAATCGTAGGTAGTGTATTTTACCGCATTAAAACCAAAATTTCGTTGTTTCATGTTTTAAGAGTCAAGAAACAGGTAAAAGATGACTCTAGTCACTTTCATTTTTAAGCGAGCGTGAAAGGACAAGTTCTCGACGATCTTTTAAAATTTATGGAGTCAGTAAAGATCAAAAATGACTGCTTAGGTATTCTAGGTAAAAGGGTGTACCAGGTTTCCGTGAACTGCCATATACAACTTGGTGATCAAATGAAAGAAGAATGAACAAGGACTTGACGTATGTGCAGGTAGTCTCCCCGAATGCTGTGTTCGGTGTATCACGGTTACAAGGCGGTAGACTCGGCTTCTTACGGATAAAAGGATTACAACCTAGAGGGGTCTCCCTTTATATACTCGACGGTATAGGGAGCACAAGTCCGTACTAGTGTTGTCTGAAGCCAGATGGCGAGCGATAGCTTCTAGGTTTAAAGACGCCGGAACACGTCTCTAACTTAGACCACTAGATGTTTCATTAGGTTTCAATGTTGCCTCAGGTTAATTGAGTAAATTTTAAGTTAATATTGTATTTACGTTTCAATTCCAAGGTCCTACCGAATGTTGGATCTCAAAAATCCCTAAATGCAAGCTACATGCCAAAAGATACCATTTTGTTCAATGAAAAGCTATCTACGAGAAAGTTAGGAGTTTTCAAGCGATAGAAAATAATGATAACACACGGAAACATCCACTACAGTATCTGATGCAAGCTAATGGAAACGAGAAATCTTTCCTAGAATGTCCAATGCAAGATATGCGAAAGACTTCCAATTTCACGATGCAAACAAGAATGCCAAAAAAATAAAAAATAAAAAAAAAATCTTATTTTGTTTTCCAATGTAGTAGAGAAAACAGTGCACTAAATAACACGAAAAACAAACCAAAATACTAGCTCAAGAATGTTAATGCGAGAGTTGAAGCGAAACAATTTCAACCTACCAAGGACAAACATAACAAAACTCAAACAGACCCATGCAAGCAGTGATCTATGCCTGGAGTGACAAGAAGCAAAATTGAACGAAAGAGTCAAGAATCATTCAACCAATGCAATCACTCAAATGGATCAAGGGAGATGAATGCAATCAAACCAGGAAGGAAGTTGACTGCGAGACAAAAGGCTCAAACTCCTACAGGAGGCTCAGCATACCAAAGCACTTAAAAAACTGTAAGGTTATGATGCTGATAAGAAACAGACAAACATCTCAAGGAAGGAAGCCAATCACAATAAAAAACCATCCCAAAGCACTCAATGCATACCTAAAATAACCCATAAGCACAAGAACTGACCAAAAATCTCCAAAACAAAGCAAACCCTAACACCTACAGGGATTGGTGCGACTGTTTGGCTAAAATCAGTGCCAAACAGGGGATGGCGCGGGTGAAACACTAGCAACATGCGCTAGTCGGCGCGTCTGTCTAAGCAGAAAACGTGCCAAGCCAGTTCACTCAGGTAAAAGGGAAAATTTTGAAAAACAGAGGTCATATCTAATCCTCTAGGGTTGAACAAGGCTCTTAGACTTAGCAGAATAATCAGAAAAGGCGAAAAAAGCAAGCAAAGACCAAAAGAAGACCTAATGGGTGAAAGACAAACTCGCACTGATCCCCAGTGGAGTCGCCAATTTGTTGGTGAGGTAAATCCCCTTTGCGGACAGAGGCGATCCCACTAGCCCTAGAGTGGGTCTAGCCACAAACAAGACAAGCTATAATATTGATTCCTAGTTAACGAATGGACGGAGATTCGATAGATGACTTACCGGAAATCCTATGTTGTTGTTGTCGTCGAAAAGAGTGGCTTGCTCTGTAGAAAATTATATAACTGATATGTTATACATCCGAGATTCTCCTGATCACACATTATTTGACTTCATGCACAATACAGAATCTCTTCTACCATTGATCATCACATGCGGAAATAAAATCAATTGCATGCACACATTAAAACCATAAAAATTCACACATATGAACACAGTAATTTATGGAAAAGCTTAAAGCTGAAAACCCCCAACTATCTGTATATTATATATGTCATAGAGATCATGTAACAATCATAATACAAAGCTTATCACAAGCTCTCATTATCTCCAAATCGCTACACACTAATCAGGACCGATCTTGCAAATCCATGCATTGATCTATGCCACCTGCTAGCCTGCCTCTACTGCGTAATCACTACTGAAGAATGCCTCTTGATGAGTTTGAATTGCCCCAGCCTTGCTCATGCAGTCTTTAAAGGCATCTCTACTGAGTGTTGGATGCAAACCATGCATCACTATAGTCACAACTGATAGTCTATCTTGCCCTTTCACCTATCTCTCCACTGGTCTCCACTGAAACTTCCATGCACTATAGTTAACTGATGTATTCTTCGGTTGATTAATGAGTTATTATTTAGTGAATTAATTAACTAATTAATTCACACCTCTTGGATACATCAATCAGTTAGACTAGATACAACTAGCTCAACTGTGTCTAACTGAGTTAAACTGAACACAACTCCACCAACTACTTCTACAACTCCACCAAACTCTGTCACATGAGTTATAACTGAATTCCTCCATGCATTAGCTCCAGTAAACCCTTAGGAATAGCATAATTCCTTCTGTCAGCTGTTGTGCCACATCTGTGCACTTAACTGAAGTGCTCCAAGAGAATAAGATAATGTTTAGAGTCCAAATATTATTAAAATCTAATAATATTCGACATATCTATTTTTAGACTGGCAGTCTAAAAATAGACTCCGCCTAATATGTCTAAAAATAGAAGTCCATCTATTTTTCCAACTTGATCAACCATCCACAAATAGCATCCTGCAACTCATAGAATATGATCGACATGTCTAAAAATAGACTTTGCGACAAAAATCACCTGTGTGGGCCCCACCTAGTTTAAGTGATCATTTTCCAACTAGGATCAGGAATTATGTTTCAGGATGCCTCCTTCACTATTTCTTGTTGCAATCTTCAACACTTCCTCTCAACAAGAAAGGACTGTCTTTGCATGCGACATGCAACTCCATGCATTCGCCCTGCAACCTTCACAAGCGCCATGCAATTCCATGCATCTGCTCTGCAACTCCTCTGAAACTGAATAGGCTCCAAACACCCAAACAACTCAATCGGTCTAATGCATCTATCGCAGAGGTCTTCAACACGGCCAGTGAGCTCCCACACTCGCCCGGGAACCACTACGCGAACTGCCTTTCATCACTACGCACTTGATGTCAACTCGATTCGTGCTCCGATGTCAGGCTCATCACTTTGATGCATCAATCAAGCTGATCATGCTGCTGGCACATGGGCACCTCATAGCGAGGATCAATTCATGAGATCCACCATCTCATGAATCAATGAATCTCTGCCAGAATCTAGACAAGGGATTACTCATAAATGTCACCCCACCTCTCACCTGGTGGTATAGCTGCATGCACTCCCTCTGCCCATCTGGCACGAAATTTCTCTGCATGAGTGGTTTCTTCCACTCCATGATCCTCATCTTGTGGTTGCTCCACATCCCGAGGTTCACTATTACCTACATGCAAAAGTTTCTCCCTCTCAAGCATCAATTGCATGTCTTCCTTGCACTTCCCAACAGTAGGAAGCTCTGTAGACATCCCATCTACTTCAAGTTTGTAGAGATTATTTGCTCGAATCCCAACCTTCTTGACTTGTCCTGTTGCCTTGTGCCGAAGGAAAACTTTTCCTTCACTAAAGACAACATCATACCCTTTATCCTCTAACATTGCGACTGAGATCAAATTCTTCTTTAAACCTGGAACATGCACTACATCTTGTAAAATAATGAGTTTACCTGACTCCCTCTGAAAGGTTATGGTACCAATTACGGTCGCATTGTATCGTCCATTGTCACCCAACTCAACATGCAACTGGATATTTTTCTCCGCCAAGTCATTGAAAATATTCACATCTCCCATCATGTGAAAGGAAGCGCCACTATCAAAATACCACCCCGATCCCGATGCACTAGACACCATGCATGCGATCAATGAGAAGTCCAGCTCAAATTGTGAGGCAAGAGCCTCACCAGAGAGCTGCCGAAGCTCGACCTTTTGCTTGTTCTTCTTCTAACACCTTGGACAATTCGTGGTGTAATATCATGAGGCTTTGCGACGACGGTGAAAACACTTCACTTTGGACATGTCACGCTCTTTCATCATGGATTCAGGAGCTTATTCTTTTCACAACTCTCCCATTCAGGAATGGGAGGCCAAAGCAATCCTCTTCATTCTCATTCTTTGGTGGATCTGCTCCCTGATATCCTTGCTTATCTCCTGCGGCACAAGATCAAGACAAGTGGCTCTTAATGTAGCAATTTCTCCCGACCATTGACAGAGTCCTGATAGGAATGCCAACTCTTCGGAAGCCCAAGGAGAGCCAAGCTCACCAATTCCTCATCATCCACACTAACTCCTACACTCCCAAGCTCATCCCTGCAGTGGACAAACTTTTTCAAGTATACCGGAATAATGTCATTCTTCTCCATTTTTATTTTCGTGAGTTTATCCTTGAGCGCCAACTTCCTCTGGTCACTCTTGCTTTGGAACAAATTTGTCAAATCTTTCCACATCAAGAATGCAGAAGCTTTACCATGAAGGCTGGACACTATGTGATCCTTCACACCTTCCAACAGAATCCTTCGACACCTTGCTACCTTCTTTTGCCATGCGTCAAGTGCGGCAGCATCGCTAGAACCCGGTTTAGGAATATCAGCATCTATGAACTCCTTCAACCCATTGTCATCCAGCACCGCCTCCATCTTGTCCTTCCATGCAATATAATTTGAGCTGCCTTCAAGGGCATACTCCAATCGCAATCTGTTGAAAGACATCTCAAATTCGACACCAAGAAATCACTATAGCAATTTCGAATTCCACCAGCACAAAAACTCCACCGCTTCAATGCTTTGCAATTGCTCCAATGATCAATATTACTCTGATACCATGTAGAAAATTATATAACTGATATGTTATACATCTGAGATTCTCCTGATCACACACTATTTGACTTCATGCACAATACAGAATCTCTTCTACCATTGATCATCACATGCGGAAATAAAATCAATTGCATGCACACATTAAAACCATAAAAATTCACACATATGAACACAATAATTTATGGGAAAGCTTAAAGCTGAAAACCCCCAACTCTCTGTATATTATATATGTCATAGATATCATGTAACAATCATAATACAAAGCTTATCACAAGCTCTCAGTATCTCCAAATCGCTACACACTAATCAGGCCCGATCTTGCAAATCCATGCACCGATCTATGCCACCTGCTAGCCTGCCTCTACTGCGCAATCACTACTGAAGAATGCCTCTTGATGAGTTCGAATTTCCCCAACCTTACTCACGCAGTCTTTAAAGGCATCTCTACTAAGTGTTGGATGCAAACCATGCATCACTATAGTCACAACTGATAGTCTATCTTGCCCTTTCACCTATCTCTCCACTGGTCTTTACTGAAACTTCCATGCACTGTAGTTAACTAATGTATTATTCAGTTTATTAATGAGTTATTATTTAGTGAATTAATTATTAATTAGTTCACACCACTCTCACTAGTGCATCAATCAGTTAGACTAGATACAACTAGCTCAACTGTGTCTAACTGAGTTAAACTGAACACAACTCCACCAACCACTTCTACAACTCCACCAAACTCTGTCACATGAGTTATAACTAAAGTTATCCATGCATTAGCTCCAGTAAACCCTCAGGAATAGCGTAATTCCTTCTGTCAGCTGTTGTGCCACATCTGTGCACTTAACTGAAGTGCTCCAAGAGAATAAGATAATGTTTAGAGTCCAAATATTATTAATAGCTAATAATATTCGACATATCTATTTTTAGACTGGCAGTCTAAAAATAGACTCCGCCCAATATGTCTAAAAATAGAAGTCCATCTATTTTTCCAACTGGATCAACCATCCGCAAATAGCATCCTGCAACTCATAGAATATGATCGACATGTCTAAACATAGACTTTGCGACAAAAATCACCTATGTGGGCCCCACCTAGTTTAGGTGATCATTTTCCAACTAGGATCAGGAATTATGTTTCAGGACGCCTCCTTCACTGTTTCTTGTTGCAATCTTCAACATGATCCTCGCTCTTGGTTTGATAGATCACGATCCGCTCGCTTTCACGCTCGGACACCTGCACACACACAAGAAAACAACAACAATATACAACATACTAATTCACATTCGTAACTATCAGTTAGTCGAAGAGGACCAAATCAATTGCATTACATAAACAACATAACACAACGATGGAACCAACACCATAGTCGAGTATATTAATAAATGGAAGGAAGAGTACAACCAATCTTCAACGTTGCGATCTCCTCCAGCAGGGTTCAAGCGGAACACGTCTCACAAAGGCTTGTCGGGAATTCGAACGGGACTCTCTCTATGGAATTCTCCTTGGTTCTACCTTCTCAATAGCAATTACCCGGCTATATTATTCTTCTCCAAGTTCATCTCCTTGGCTATCTTTTCAGCTAGCTTTCATAAAGGGAGAAGGCATGTTTATATAGAGGGAGAGGGAGAGGTTAGGATCCCTATAATCATGGAAGGGAGTCCTATCTTCAAGGAGTGTTCCATGGGAGGTAAAAACCACTACCTAAAGAGAGATATCCGTGGCTCATCAACTTAACCACTTTCAGTGACTCATCCCTGAGGTAGTTAGAAGGAAACTTCCGCCTCTAAATTTTAAAAAACATTCCTAAAACAGCTTGGCATGGGGGATGCACTAAGACAGAGCGTCGGGTGGCGCGGGCTCTAGTGAAAATCTTCCACATCGGCGCGAGGGATGAACTGGCTATCCGCACCAAGGCCAAAACATAGGTTTTGTGTGCTTTTTTGAGGAAATGTCCAATAGGAGAAATGATGTCCTTATGCAGAAGGATGCAAAGAAGGTGTTTGCAGAGTGTGACAATGTTCACAAGTCACGGGAATTATCCTCCAATATGCGGGACGAGGGATTTCAGGGACAGTGACAAAATGCTATGTAACACATATAATAATCAAGAAAATCTAATCCAACTTAGTGATCAAGGAGTCTAAGTATTGATGTTATTCAAAAAGCACAAAAACAACTCAATGAAAAAAAGAGATCCATATGTATTATCTTGAATGAAAAGAGTAACCTTACAACTTGATGCCTTGATGTCGTACAGGTTTCTCCCAGGGTCCTGAACAATCGTTCCTCCTTCAGTTTGATAAGTATTCCTCTCTGAATACTAGCATGGAGTTATGGACATAAGGGTGTGACCATTCTCATGCCAACAACAACTAGTGTAGAGAGTATGCTTTCTTGGGAATTTCTTCAGCAACTAACATGTATGTCTACCCTTGAGACTGAAACATGAGCTCAATTTATAGGGAAATGGAGATAATTTCAGTTCCATGAAGAGGGGAATGGATTCCTTTCATGAAGGGATTTGAGCTCCATGGACCAAGGGATAAGCTCCATGAGTGGAGGTATAAAGCTCGAACTAAGCACGCCTCTAGAAGCTTCCAGTTGGGAGAATATTCGCCCATATAAGCTTCTATAATTTACTTTTTCTTTAATTCAAACTTTTACAGGGGTCCGCAAGTTTTAGTAGCAGAATGTGCGGGGGCTGCCGCAGGCTATAGAACAAGTATCCGCGAACTCGCATGAAAAGGCTAGAAAAAGCGTTGAGGTAGATTTTTTAGGTTTTTAAAGAGATTTTCTCCAATTCCAAGACTTGGTTTAGGAACATTAGGGTTATTTACTTCTAAGGGAGCACAATATAGGTAGTGATAGACCTATATGGAGAGTCAAATGTCATGGTGACAAAATAACGTGTTACAGGTAGTGTGCTATGAGTCATAGAAACTGAATAAGCATGAGAAAAATTATCTGACACATGATCTTGAGTTGACAATGACCATCCATGCATTGAAGATGTGGAGACACTATATTCTTGGCAGGAGGTTGTATTGATGAGCAATCATAATGGATTGAGGTATCTATTTGACCAACTGAATCTAAATACCAAGAAAGCTAGGTGGTTGGCCACGATTAGTGAGATTGACTTTGATATTAGACACATTAAGGGAAAGGAGAACAAGGCTACATATGCTCTTAGCATGATAGTATAAGTGAATCACATAGAAACTATGAGCTGCTATGGGATAAACTTACAAGATCATATTTAGAGGTAGGACAACGAGATGATAGTTACATGGAGCTTAGGAACAAGTTATAGCGGGGTACAGGTTAGAAGGATGTGGATTATCGTATTACAACATATGGTTTGGTTATATTTAGGGACAAGATCTATGTGTCGAATGACAGTGAGCTCAAGAGACTATCTTGAGATAATTTCATGCGAAACCGTACTCAAATCATCTAGGATACTAGAAGACATTGACAATAGTGAAGAAGTTATATTATTGGCCAAATATGAGGAAGTAAATGACAGAGTTTTTGGTTGGATGCTTGGATTGTCAGCAGGTGAAAGCTACAAATGTAAGCATCCAGGTGGATTACTATAGCCGATTATGATTCCAGAGTGGAAATAGGAGGTCATTTCCATGGATTTAATTATAGGTTTGTTAGGGACATCTAGACAACATGATTCCATTATGGTTGTGGTGGACAGGTTGAGTAAAGGTAACGCACTTCATTTCAGTGAAGTCAACTTATTCAGCTAATTATTTATCACATGTCTTCATCAGAGATGTAATGAGGTTGCATGGTGTTTTAAGGAAGATCGTGTCAGATGGGGATGCTAAGTTCACTTCTAGATTCTGGAAGGAGTTGTTTGCAGGTTTGGGTACAAAGTTGGCCTTCAACACTGCTTATCATCTGCAGACATATGGACAGACAAAGAGGGTCAACAAGATATTAGAGGACATGTTGAGGATGTATGTGATGCATCAGTAGAGGAGATGGGAGGAGTACCTTCAGTTGGTTGAGTTTGATTACAACAATGGGTATCAAGAGTCATCGAGGATGAGTCTGTTTGAGGCACTGTATGGGCGGAGTTTTAATACTCCCATTAGTTGGAGCGATCCAGTGAACAAGGTATTGATTGGACTCGACATGTTAGCAAAAATGGAACAAGAAATGTAGGTGATCAAGAAGAATCTAAAGGCATCATGAGACAGACAAAAAAATTTATGCAGATTAGAACAAGATGTTTAAGGAGTTTCATGTTGGGGAACAGTTGTACTTGCGCATCCAGACCAAGAAGAGCTCCTTAAGGATTGGATCATGTGCGAAGATGACACCTCGATTTTGTGGACCTTTCAAGATTCTTGAAAGGATTTGACAAGTAGCCTATCAACTTTCACTTCCTCCGATAGTGAAAGTCCATGATATTTTCCATGTTTCATTGCTTAAGAAGTATGTTAAAGATGTTTATTATGTGATTGACTGGTTTGTATTGTAGATGGATCCAGAAGGAAAATTCTAGTCGAAACCTCAGTGTATTTTGCAGAGAAAGATGCTCATGCTCCGGAACCGAGAAATTAAACAGGTTAAAGTGTAGTGGAAGCACTTTGGGCCCGATGAAACTTCATGGGAGATGGTTGATCAGATGCGGGCTATGTATACTTCTCTATTCACTGGTTGAGCGAACGTTTTTGACATATGTTTTGGTGTGATGTTTTGGTATACGTATATGGATGTAAATACTACCATGAGTTGTGTTATAAAGCTCCAATAAGTGGTGTGGTTGTCATGTTGGTTTGCTTCTCAGCAGGATGATCATTGTAAATATTGCATCGAGCTAAGTTATAAAGCTCCATGGGAAGTATGTTTTCTTTTCAGTAGTCTTGTTGGTTTTAGGTGCCGTTGAACATCGAGGACGATGTTCCCCCAAGGGGGAGGGTTCTGTAATATGTGATAAATTTAATAAAGGAAAAATAATAACCAAGGTCACGGGACACGTATTCCAAGTTGAATGTTGGGAAAAAAACATCCTAGTGGGTTTTCATTTGGTTTATTATGGCTAAGGGAAATTGGAAAAGTCGACACAAGCTTTGAAAAGGCAAGAGGCATTAATTGGAATTTTATTTATGAAAATAATGGAAATTAGGAGAAAAGGAAATTGAAATGTCACATGTTGCATGTGAGGAGGAAAATGAAGGAAAAATAATGGAAATTGAAAAAAATAGAGGCTTCATTAATAAAAAGGTTTATGAGGATCATTTCACAACCTTTTTCCATTTCAATTTTTGAGTTATCTCTCTCTCTTCTCTCTCTCATACTCTTGGACACTTAGGGCATTCTTGGAGCACTCTAACACTGGAGAAAGGAGGCAAAGGAAGGACAAGAAAGCAAAGGGAAGCAAAGATCAAGCAAGGAAGAGCATGAATCAAGTGACTACAACGGAATTAATTGCAGGTATCGAGTTGCATGTATGATTTCCATGCTAGTTTGGGCATGCACGATACATGAATGTGTTTTTTGGTTCTCTTGATATCATTGGCATGGGTTTTACCAGGTGTGATAGTGTTTTGTAGCCTTGCCTTGCAAATTTTGGATAGCCATGGTGTGATGGGGTTCTCTTATTTTGGTTGAGCTAGATTTCGGGATGGATTCGAAGCTGAGTGGGGTGGTCTTAGGATTTATCACAAGGCCTAGGAATCCCGGGGTGAGACATACACTAAATCCTGATTGTGAATACCCTTGATTGGGCCTAGGAATCCCTTAACTGGTAATGGCGGGATACACGATAAATCCTAGATGGTGGATACCTCGTAGGACTAGGAATACCTTGACCAATAATGGCAGGGTACACAGTAAAGATGAGAGGTGGAGATAGAAAAATTCCTCACGGTTTAGGTGGAGAGATCTGGAGGCATCAATGCTTGTTCAGGGCCTGGTGATTTGGTGGGGTTGCGGTAAAGCTTGGTTATATTGATGAGGGTTTTGGGCCTAAGAATCTCTTGGTGGGATTTATGATAAAGCTTGAGGAGGTCCTGGTTTTTTTTTTGTGAGTCCCACATTCATGCTTGGAATATGGCATGGGGGTGATTGGCTGAAAGAGAGATTTGGTTTAGCACAATCTATGGTCGGGTGGTTCGTATAAGTCCCTGACTTGATAGGCTTATGCATACATTAATAATAACTCCTTTTCCTCTGGTATTTCATGTGTAAATGTACTTGTTAATATGTGGTTTTTATGGATGTTCTATCCTTGTTATTTTTTTGTATATGTTGGTTATAAGCATGGTTTATGATAGACTTTGGTTATGGATTTCATCGTGATTTTATTAATACATGAAATGTGAATGAATATATGACCTAATAGATGATAATGCAACTATTATGATAAGGCATCAATTCTTTTTTACGAAACTCATATAATTTTGAGACCCCTATGCTCATATATGTTGTTATGACCTCTAGAATACATATTTATTCTATGTTTGACCAAATTCCTGTCATGGCTAGTAGGGGTCATGTAAAGTACTTGTACCAGTGTTTGCATTAGTAACTTGAATTCATGGTTATTTATCATTTCTATAAGTTTCATGAAGTTCTAGGCAGAGGCCTGAGACCTGGCCATGAAAAGTGGCACAAAATTTGGGGTCAATACCTCAAAAGGGCCACAGTCGTTGGCATTCCTTGTCATGGGAGTGACTAGAGGGCCTCAGTTGCATGCATGCCTTGTCATGGGAATCGTTGGGGGTCTAGCTCAAAAAAATGACAAGTTGTCTCAGGGGTTAGGCACCTGGAAGGGTTCGTTGTCTCCTGAAGGTTTTGTAGCTCACGAGGAAGGTCAAATTGGTCTTGTTTGTCAATTCCACTTCAGTAACTATACACGGGGATTTGAATCACAACATATTAACTCTTCATCACATGTTTACCATAGTGGACCGAATAGCTTGCGTAAATGTGGGAGGAGGGCGTTACAATTAGAGGAATTAATAATAAAAAGACATCAAAGCATCAATTTTGGGCCTTTTGTTAGTTCAGTTCTGGAATTAGTTTGAGAGAGGAGAAGATGACCAAGAGGTGAAGGAAAGAAACCAAGCAAAGGAAGGACAAGGAAAGTAAGGATCAAGTAAGGAAGTGTTGGATCAAGCAGCTTCTACGAGAATACTTGTCGGTAACAGGTTGCATGTATGATTTCCTAACTAGTTTTGTCATGCATGGCATATGCATGTGTGTTATTTGGTTCATTTGTTGTCATTGACATGGGTTTTGTCGATTTTCGACATTAGTTTCAACCTTTACTTTCCATTTCCAGATAACCATGGTGTGATGGGATCCGTTCTTGGTTGAGCTTTGGATTACCAAAAGATTTTGGATCTGGGTGAGGTGGTATCAGGAAAATCCCAAGGGTTTGGGGTGGATTGGTTTTCTCCAGGAAGCCCTCAACAGGTGGGTGGGGACAGGAAAATTCCACAAGGGATGGTGAAGGAATACTAAGGCATCCAAGATTGGTTTGGTTTTGTGATCTCAGGACTGGTTTGGGTGAGATCACAGTATTGTGATGGTGGAGGTGGTTGAGATCACAGTATTGTGATGGTGGAGGTGGTTTAACTTATGGATTCCCTTGGTTGTTTATGGATTGGTTTATCCCATGGTATCCCACATTCATGATTGGAATATGGAACATGGGTGTAAAACAACACTTCTGGGTTGCAGTTGCACACACTTTGTTCATTGTACTTGGGGAATGTATGAAAAGTGGATTTTTGATGTATATTTAGCATTGTTCAAGTTTTTCTAAGTTTTATCAATGAGTTGATATGTTTTGCACGTGATTTTATGTCTAAACTCATTGTGTTCTTTCGTTGTCCCATCTTCCAGACTTAAGAAAAATTTTGGTTGCAAAGTGAACCCATTGAGGCAAGAAGTGCATGGGCGCATTCTCAAGCCTTGATTAAGAATCCTTCGTTGTTCAAAAGTGCGCCATGCACCCTACGAGATTTCATAACACACTCCTCAAGCATTGTTGAGGAGGTAAATCCCCTCTGCGGACAGAGGCGATCCCTACTAGCCCAGATCGGGTCTAGCAACAATCAAACACGCTACAACGCAAGTTCCTAATTGCAAAAATCAAAGTGCGATAGAAGGCCTACCTCAGGTCCAACGCTGTTGTCGTTGTGGAGAGGATAGTGCTCTCGATCCCTTGCTCCGACAGGTCACAATTCCACCACTTGACGCGATCTAACACCTGCACGTACAAGAAACACGACGAACATACGAGCGTAAAACCATATAATTTCAATTATGTGTCAGTCAGAGAGGACACAACTCATAAATAAGCATGAACAATACGAGTGGAACTATAATCGTAGTCGCTTATTATTAATGAAACAAAGGATGATACAACCTGGCTCTGACGCTGAAATCCTCCTTCAGCGGGTCGTCAGCGAAATACGTCTTGGTAAAGCTTGTCAGGAATAGGGACAAGCCTCTCTCTTCGATCGTCAATCTCCTTGCTATGGATTTGGCACTATGAGGACTATAAAAGCTCTTGCAGCATTCTTTAGGCTATAAAGGCTCTTGGAGATTCTTGGAGATTAGCTTGCAAAGGGAAATGGCAAGCTTATATAGATGGAGGAAGGGGAGTTGGGATCCCTATAATCATGGGATTGGCCCCATCCTCAAGGAATATTCCATGGGAGGTGGCAAACTACTTCCTCTACATGGAAATCCGGAGCCAAACGTCCCAACTCAATTTAGAGACCAGTTCAAGAGTTGGTTAAAGTCAATATTTCGCCATTTATTTTTAAAAAACACCCTTTATTAAGCCTGGCGCGAGTGGGACTCTGAGACAGAGCGCCAATTGGCGCGCCCTATTTGAAGAATTTCCCCTATTGGCATGGGTATAACATAGGCTAGTCGCGCCAAGGATGAAAGGCTATTTTTAGGGTTTTTCACAAGGAGTTGTCTTCAGGGCAATGAAAGTACATGTTCAGGGGAATGCCATGAAAGTGTTTTCAAGTTATGTCATTTCTCACAGGTCACGGAATGAGCCCTCCAATGTGCGGGATGGGGAATTGCAGGGACGGTGACAAATTGCTGTGTAACAGATGCCCCCTAAAGCATGAGGCCCGAAAGAGAGAGAGGGGTGAAATGCTTTACGAGAATGTGTCCAACTGAAAACACTTTCGTCGGAAAACCTGCGTAGAGAAATACAACTGATATCTCAGATACATGATATATATGTGGTATGGGAGCAGCCATCCATAAGAGAGTATACAATAATCTAGATCCAAGGTATGGGCGCAGCCATCCAGTGAGGATTGATAAATAGACTCAGGTATGGTCGCAGCCATCCAATCAACGAGTCATGTAAATAATCATGATAATCCACAAAATCGCAGCCTGGATTATAACAGACAGGAATCCAGGGTCTTGCGCTCCATCTCGACCCGAACAAAGTACAAGTCCAAGCATGCAAATATATGAGCTGAATTCTAACATGCAAGAACATCGCCTGATTACCAGCCAATGATGAAAGTTGTTAACAGACGCGAGAGGTACCACCAATAATGACAATGGCCCTCAAGGTACTATAGGTACAATCTACGACATGTGAATCAGTGAGCTGGCGTCGAACACCCGTAGAATCACTCGATCGGAGGCCAATGATGAAAACCTCACGTCGAATGCGGAGAACCTACCATTGAGGCATGCAGGCTCCAAGGTACCAGAAGGGAGTCTCTAGATCAGCTTCCTGGATAATGAGCTGAAGTCAACATGAAGTGACCTTGATCGAAGGTGGGCCATAGTGTTTCCCACATCATCGACACGAGACAGAGGAACATAATGTTGTGAATTAGGATCATATGAGAATCAGAGGAAGGTTGTAACTGCAGAGGTCAACTTCTCTTGAACATATTGGCGGCATGACAGTGGATTTGGTAGTATTTGACATCAAAATATCAGAGGTCATGATCACGAGGCAAAGAGCAAGTGAGAGGTCAAAAGGGATTACCCAAACCCATGGAGGCAAACAGATAATGAGGTGAGATGTCCCCAACCCGACACGAATGCAGACAAGTGCCATGTTCAAGAGCGACATACTATCGACACGACAACGATTCTGGTTCCATTTTCCCCCCACCATTTCTGGCGAGTACCTCTTTATTTTTACACAAGATTGAAGAGGATAGCATATGCTTGTCATGTAAGTTCGTCCTTTGGACAAACCCAACCTAGTACATTTAACGAGCCCTAGGAAGGAGAAACTCGAATATCGTCATTACGACTGGATCCGATGTCATTAGGGTTTAACGAGTCTGACAAAGGAAGAACTCGGCGTCTTTTCATGTTTAGAGAGTTTGAAAAGACAGCAGAAAAGTAAACTCCAACAGTCCCTTTTCGTAGATAGTTCCTCAAATCTGAAAAGGTAGAAAACTATGTTTGAGGAAACCTCCTAGTCGCGATAGGCTAGGGTATTCCTTTTTCGTAAATAATCTATCCCAGCCCGAAAAAGGGGTAAACGTATACTGGGTAGATGTCGTTTCGTGTCCACTTTAACGAGATCGAAAACGACAAGGGACTCGACAATCTTTTCATGTTTAGAGAGTAAAAAAAGAGCTGAAAGATGACTCCTCCTCATGTTCCGGTAATGGTGGAACTGTTCAAAACAAGATAAAGGTCAAGAGGCTGGCTAACAAGACCACTCATCGCAGCGGTTCCTCAGGAACGGGTAAAACAACCAAGTGAAGGCATATGATCGCCCAAGCAGATAGTGACGATGGAGTGAGAAAACCAAGGCTCATCTGGAAAAATAGGCTGATAAAATGGCAATCACAAGAGGTAAAATGGGAAAGGTTTCATTTTTACACAAGCTTGAAATCATGAAACTCTGCTTGAAACCGGTTTCATTTTTACACAAGCTTGAAACGGAAACAAACTATGCTTGAAAAAGTAAGCATGCCCCCAGCATGGTGACTCATTTCGAGGTACATGCCCCCCAAGCTTCAATCCATATGTAAGGCAGATGGAGTTAAGGTTCAAGTTACGAGATAAAGAGAAAGACTCGATTGGGATTTGACGAGATCTTATCAAAGACTCGAATTGAACAGGAACGTGTTTCATTATTTTAACGAGGTTGACACATTAAAAGAACTATCCTCGAGACACCTTTGTTTCATTTTTTAAGGATCTTGACACAAGACAAGGAACTCTGCTCCGACAACCTTGTTTCATTTTTTAAGGAGCTTGACACAAGACAAGGAACTCTGCTCCGACAGACCTTGTTTCATTTTTTAAGGAGCTTGACACAAGGAAACGAACTCTGCTCCGAAGAGCTTGTTTCATTTTTTAAGGAGCTTGACACAAGAAAAGGAACTATGCTTCAACTGTCTTGTTTCATTTTTTAAGGAGCTTGACACAAGAAAACAAACTGTGCTTTGACAGACCTCATCATAATGAACAAGAAGTCATCTCTTCCAAGATTTCCACTCCCGATGGAAGGAAAACATTCCGAAAATCAGGACCCAATGCCCCCAGCACACTATGCACGACGGCATCATCACTGAGTACAGGCACGGGGTAGGTAGCCACATAGTTGACCTACGGTGGGGTAGATACAACGGGTGGATAAAAACCAGGAAGGGATGATGGTGGGCCAGCTGCCATATCAGGACTAAAGAAGGAAAGCTGATCAATGGTCACGATCTGTCCTTCCTTGTTCCAAGTTGCGCCCTTTGAAAAAGAAAGCCTCCCTTTGATCACACTCCTTCGAATCGAAGAAGTGCACCCTCGTTAAGTGCATGATTGCACATCAAAGACTCGAAGCTCAACCCTTCATCCTTCAGTAATGCACCCTGCACCCTCCTTGACCTTTGAGCACATGTGCACACTCTGAAGCCTTGAATCTTCACCCTTTATCCTTAGATAATGCGCCATGTACCCTCCTTTGTATTATTGAGTGCATGAGTGCACCCTGAAGCCTTGATCCCTTCAGTCTTTAGCTCTGCATCATGAGCCCTCCTTATCTCCCTTGAGCGAACAACGCACTTGGAAAGCCTTAAGCCTTCTCCTTTATCCTTCGGAGATGTGCCCTGCACCCTTTCTTGATTCAATATCTCTCTTCAGCGCATGGGTGCATGCTGAAGCTCTGAAGCCTCTTCCCTTCAACCCTTCAGCCTTTCAAAGTGCGCCCTTGTGCCCAGAAGCTCTCCTTTCTCCTTCCAAGCACATTGTTAAGGCATGAACATGAAAATATACATAGAACATATTTGAATAGGAGATTTTCAGGCTGATGGTTTCTTGTCATGAGTGATTGCAACTACAGGTATCTCAAGAACAACATGGCAAGAATGCATGAATAATACCAGGCAAAGAAGACACCCAAAGGAAGCACAGAAAAAGAGAGCACATTGGAGTCTTGATGATCAAAGTACCTTGAAAGCTCCATAAGATCGAATTCCTTTTGGAGGGTGAATACATCGACGATCGAAAGTTACATGAAGAACAAAGACACATGTGGAAACCATGTAACCATTTAAGAAATTCCACATCATCAGTCACTATAGGTCCCTGTAATCAGGGATAGTGACTTGTCATTTCTCATCACATGATGATGTGGAAGTGACGGTGTAATTATGTAATCACTGTAAAGACAAATAAGTGGAAGTCCAAGAGTCATGTATGGACAAAAGATCCATGGAAGTCCAAAAGACATGTAATACTAAGAGTCATGTGTAATTCCAAAATTCATTTGGAAGTCTAAAGGTTGTAGAAGTAGAAAGGTCATTAGGAGTTGGAAAGTCAAGAATCACGAGGAGTCGAAAGGTCATGCCTCAAGTTAAAAAAGGATCCTCATTACTCATTCTTTTAACCTTGGTTTCTCTCACAAGGGATTAGAGAGATAGAGTTAGTACTTTTGGGGAGCAAGTAGTGGCTCTAACGCTCCACTTTTGGAGCTAGTGATGTTCATTGTACTTATGTATCTTGGAACTTTTTCTTAATACTTGTAAGCCTTTCAGCCAACACATTTTCATACATGGATTGTGAACTTTTTAAGGCTATTCTTTGAATGTTTATGATTTGTGTTCCCTTTCGCATGTACTAAAGTAATTGAACTATTTCAATGACTTTGGTGCTTAACTTATTGGAAATGTGATGTAATGTTTGTAACAACCATCACATATGTGTGAACTATTTCACTTGATGTTTGACGAGCTTTTCTCATGTGTGTGTGTCTCCATTAGGGTAGTACTATTAATTCTCTCTTAGAGGCTCACCATTATTTCCCATCTATAGTGAAAGAACCTTGATACGTTTGCAATCAAACATTCACAAGGCACACTCTCTTGCTCATTCAAAAGCACGTGTGTGCTTGTCTCTCGTGCTAATTACTAAAGTCGAGGCATATCTTTAAGTAAACGATAGCTGAGGCATATTCCAGATGGGACTCCTACACCAAATGGTGTGAGGTATAATTGGGACCTCATATCAAGGAGACCCCATGTATGTTGGCAGTATTCAAGACTGTCAACACATGTGTTTAATGCAAATTTAGTTAGTCTTAAACCATTTTCTTCCCATAATAGGGAAGGGATAGTTTGGTTAACTATGAGTTTAGTCATGCAAAAATTAGGACATGGTTGAACATAATCCATCTTTAAAATCTTATAAGAAACACTTAATAAAGTGAGGGGTGACGTTTATTTTAAACAAATTCAATAAATATGACAACTCTATTAAATTAAACACTTACACACACGCATCACAAAATTTATAATTTCCTGCATATATCAATACTCTAGGTTTTTTTTGTTTTTTAGTTTTAGTTTTTGTTTTGTTTTTTTTGTTTTGTTTTGTTTTTTTGTTTTTTGTTTTTTGTTTTGTGTTTTGTGTTTTGTTTTTGCTTTTTTGTTTTTATAATGTAAGCTTCAAAAGGAGTCATCAATTACAATCATAGATTCCTATGCCTAGAGAAAAAACTATGCTGAGCGAAGTTGTGAAATTGAGGTGACTGTCGAGAAAGCCACAAAAGATCAATACATGATGTTGGACCTCGTTTACCCAACTGAGACCTATGGAGTTGTGGTCGACTGAATATTGCTTTCTCTAAGGAGGCTGACTTCTTGAGCATTTTACAATGAAGGTAGTTGGGACTATGATGAGTTGTTGCCAATGTTCAAAATTCACACCACTGAGTTTGAGAATGGAGAGGACCCGAGGTTGAGGGAGGGCCAAGCTTGTGGCCTGGCTATTGTACATGTGAGAGTTACAGTCGAGGTGTCAAGGCAAATGGAGGGGAAAGGATTGGCCCTGTCGTGATGACTGGGGCCAACCCCTATCACAAAGGCATAAACAATAGGTCGTCGATGAAGGCGTTGCTCATGGAGTTAGATAATAATGGTAAGTTGCAACAAATAACCAAAACACAAAGTCAAAAACCATTACAAAATGCTAATTAAGAATGTATGAGCGTGACATTAAGTGTTTCATGTTGTTAGGTATGGGACAACATTACAAATGTGCAAGTGTTAGTGTTGAGGGGATGAAAAAATTAATTAGATCTTAATAACTTGTATAAAATAATGATTTAGAATAAACAATTTTAGGTTAAAGGAAACCTTTTTTATAAAAAAGGTAAGTTTATATTAATATTATAAAATAATATATATTTAATCAAATATATATATATTTTTTAAATTTTTGTAGGGTAATATTATATTGCCTGCCTGGACTTCCCTCCAAAAAATGGAAAATACACATGGGACAACAGAAGAATAGGGAAGGTAAACATCAAAGAAAGGGTGGATAGGATTCTCATCCGGGACATAATGGTGGCCAACTACAACAGAGTATCTTCAAGAATCATTCCTTCGGCAGCTTTAGACCATAAACCTATTCTAATTGAACTTGGAATGATTGAAAACTATGGTCCCCTCCCTTTTAGATATAATCAGCTTTGGGGCAATCATGAAGAAGCCAAACAAGAGGTGGAAAACGTTTGGAGAAAAAATATCAGTGGTTCACCAACATACATATGGGAATCAAAGCTAAAAGCTATTAAAGCCAAATTGAAAGATTGGGCTAAGACCAACTACAAGGAGCCACATAGAGAGAAAGAGACCTTAAAGCATGAACTAACAAAAATCCAAGAGGAATTGGAAAACAATGATAGCACAGTTGAGAAGCAGGCAAAGGAAAAATAAATCCAATGGAAAATCTACAGGAATAATAGACAGGAAGAAGAAACATGGAGGCTAAAATCCATGTATATTTGGATACAAGCTGGAGAAAAGAACACTACCTTTTTCCATAAATCAGCTAAAACAAGAATGATAAAGAACAACATAGAAAAAATAATTGGAGAAGGAGGAAAAGAAATAAAGGGCCAAGAAGAAATAAAAAATGAGGTTTTTAGACACTTCAAAGCCCTCTTGACAACAGTGGATAGCCAGGAAAACTCAGAGGACTTTTTAAAGCATATTCCAAAGGTAATTGATATGGAAACAAACAACTCCCTCGCTAAAGAAGTCACAGAAGAAGAAGTCAAGGCAGCTGTTTGTGATTTGCAGCTGGACAAGGCACCGGGTCCAGATGGATTTCCCATTGCTTTCTATCGCACCTTCTGGCATCTCATCAAAAAGGATTTAATAAAGATGATAAGATATGTTATCAGGAAGAAAAATATTGGGGGATTCACCAACTCCACATTTCTAACCCTCATTCCAAAAGATCCCCGACCCTCCACCCTTAACCGATTTCGGCCAATTTCCCTCTACAATGCCTCTTATAAGATCATCTCCAAAATTATTGCTGGTAGGCTCAAACCCCTTCTCCACTCCCTTATCTCAGAAAATCAAGATGGTTTTGTCCCCAACCAGCAGATTGTTGACAATATTATCCTAGTGCAAGAAGCTCTCCACACTAGCCTCTCTAGAAATGAAAAAGGGTTCATCCTCAAAATGGATATGGCTAATGCTTTTGACAGAGTAAACCTCATTTTCCTTGCAGATGTTTTAAATAGATATGGTTTTTTTGATGACTTCGTCAATTTAAACAAGGCTTGCACAACAGACCCTTGGATATCCCCCCTCGTTAATGGCAGACCCTATGAATTTTTTCAAAGCTCAAGGGGTCTTAGGCAAGGTTGTCCCTTGTCCCCTTTCCTTTATATTCTTATGGTTGACTCCCTTAGCAGAAAACTGGAGCGCAGTAGAAGAAATGCCACCTTAACAGGCCTCTCTATAAGCAGTGGAACCAAAAGAATAAATCACTCCTTGTTTGTTGATGACACTCTCCTTTTGGGTGGAGCATCCGGCATAGTTGTTAGAAGATTCAAAACCATCCTTGACAACTTCATGGATGTATCTGGTGGATTGGTTAATAATGGCAAAAGCTGCATTTACAGTTGGAATACTCCCATTATAATTCTTTAGTGGATTTCCCAAATTTTGGAAATTCCTTATCAGAACAACTCGGATCACTTTCAATGCCTTCGGCTGCCCATCACCAAGAAAAACATGAAGACTGAAATCTAGAGTAAATATGATGAGAAGATGAAAACAAAAATTCAAGCTTGGGGCATGCTCTGGCTAAATCAAGCAGGGCGAATCATCCTTATCAAATCCATTCTTGCAGCCTTGCCTTTATACCAATTTTCTCTCATCGCAACTCCTGCAAGCATTCACAAGAAAATAGAAATTATAATCAGAAGCTTCTTGTGGAAAGGCGGGAAAAGAGAAAAAAAAATTCAGCCTAGTAAACTAGAAACAAGTTACAGCTCCTTACAAAAATGGAGGACTCTCCATAAAAGTCCCTAGAATAATGAATATGGCCTTGGGAAATAAGATTGCATGGAGGTTCCTACCAGGAGAAAAACTTTGGTGGAAAGCAGCACTAGAGGCAAAATACCTCAATGCACCAAGAATCTCTATTCTGGAAAAAAGTCCTCCCACAAGACCCTGCACTCAAATGTGGAAAGTAATCTCCGAAGCAAACATAATGGGACATCCTCCCTTAGACAGTAACCCAAACATCAAGGATATAAAGAGATGGATGATAAGGGAAGGATACAAAAAATTGGAAGATATTTCCAATTGGGAGTTAGATGGTGTATGGAAACAATGGGCTAAACCCAATCTGCCCATTGAACTAGCAAATCAATGGAATATCATGACTTCTCTTCTTGCTGGTGCAACACCAATCGACAAAAACATCAAAGATGCCTACTACTGGAAACCAACAGGAGGAGAGTATTCAGTTAAGGCTGGATATAAAAAAATTCAAGATCATCAGAGGCAGCAAGAATGGAAATATTGGAGGCAGGCTTGGAAGGTGGAAACCCTCCCCAAGATAAAAATATTTTTATGGACACTGCTACACAACAAATCATTAACAAATGAAAACAAAAAGAAGAGAGGAATATGTGGACCATCGCAATGCCCTCTCTGTATGAAGGCAGAGGAAACAATCCAGCACCTCTTCCTAGAGTGTCCCTTTTCTAGAAATTGTTGGGAGGCGATGGTGGCACCTATTGAAGGAAATTTGAACTATAGGCTTCCTCTAAGTCAGTTTATTAGCAAATAAAAAAGCAGCTTTCCACACTCATTCAAAAACAAATTAACAATTCAAAGATTCTGGAGTAGCCTCCCATCCTTTCTCTGTTGGCAAATTTGGCTAGCCATAAATGGGAAAATTTTCAAAAATAAAATCCCCATAGTAAAGACAATAACCTCAAAAGCCTGGGGATTGATGATTGAGTTTCTCTCAGCCAAAGGGCTCTATGGAATAGACATGGCTCAACTTCAGAATGACAAAAGAAGCTGGATTGGTTTTGCCTTCAAGAAGATCAGCTTCAGTCTTCATCAAAAGAACATAAGGGTTCAACAAATCTGGAAAATTAGAAAGATAGAGGTAGAGTTTCAGAGCTGGAGTCATTCTCTCAATAGAGCCTGCCTTTTCTTTGACGGAGCGTCAAAGGAAAATCCGGGCAAAGCAAGATCAGGAGGCCTCATCATCCCACAAGATAAAACTAATCAGATAGCTTACAATTGGGGATTAGAACAAATTTCAAACAATAAAGCAGAGGCTTATGGATTACTTTTAGGCCTCAAAATCCTAAGGGATAGGAAAATAAATAATGCAAATATTTTTGGAGATTCTTCTCTCATCATTCAAGCAATGGTGAGCAAGACTCCTCCAAAAAGCGCAGCCATCAACCAAATCCTGCACAGAGCAAAAAATATAGCAAAGCATATAGGAAAGATTGAATATTATCACATTCTTAGAGAAAACAACAAGCAAAAAGATCTTCAAGCAAATGAGGGAGTACAGAGAAATATTGGACAAGTCATAATTGATGGCATCACATCTCATATCCCTATTCCATGATTTTTTTCCCTACTTCATTGACTCTAAAGCACCTCCATCCTTTCATAGATCAGAAGAACAACAGATATATCATGATTATATTCTCTGAAATATCTCAGCTCATTCCCAAAACTTATGCCAAGCTCGATTTCCTAAAGATCTATCATATCTTTGCAATCTGTACTCTCTTCTTATGCTCCATGCTAACTTCGTGACTCCCCTCAGTAGAGATTCCTCACAGTTGGGCTATAAAATATGTGTCTTTGTATGGTTTATCACATTTTCTGTTTTCGCAATGCCCTCATTCCAGATTTCACAGTGCTCTCCTCTCTCCCTTTCGCAATGCCCTCATTCCAGATTTTTGCAGCGCCTTCCTCCCTCCCTGCACCTCCTTCCATTCACGTGGAGCATTGGCCATCTCTGCGCTCCTGCATCGCCTTCCATTCCCATCCCTTCCCTCACATCATCCTCTTAATCCTCACTCACTCCCATCTTTTGGAGCCCCACTTCACCCTTCATTCAACATTTGATTTTACGCTCTTTCCATATTGCAACATCCAGGCTTTTCTCAACGAATAAGGCAGAATCACAGCACCAAAAAAACAGAGGAGCATCTACTCAGAAGTTGAAAAAGTGTGTAACAACAACAAAAGCAATAGAAACAACAAACAGAGAATATTTCAACGCAAGTGTACACACTCTTCTTCAGCATATGGACCCCTTAGAAGATAGGCAACGTCCTTGTGCATTCTACAAATCCCACAGAGTGGTGATAGAAAGCTTGAGAAGCCAAATTCAGCAAGACAAGGCCCGAACTAAAGCAGAGATGGCCATCCTTCGCTCTCAATGGGATACTTGCACTAAATATGTAATGACAGTCAAGAACCGATGCAATCATCTGGAAGAGTCTCTCAAATTCATAAGGGAAGCTCTCAACAAAAAATCAGAACAAGGCTCCACCTCTTAGGACCAAGGAAGCAGATATAGAGGCAGTGAGAACACTGTGAACAAATGATCCTTCACATCATCTGATCCTTTATGCTTATGTCTAGAATTATAGTAGTAAATCTAGTTTAAAAATGAAAGTTAAATGTATTTTTCTCTTAGAACAGTTTGTCCGGCAATATAGCACAAATGTAATAGCCTCTACTTCAAAAAGGAGGAAAAAAAATAGCAGCTCTAGCAGCACTCATGAAGTAATGCTTCCCCAACAGAAAGATTCACTTTGTATCAAGATCGAGGAAATTTTGTAATGAGGAATTTCTTCTCCTCCTTCTTATTCAGATAATACAATACAACTAACTTCAAACCTTATATATATAGCCTTCAAAACTGGAGATTACAAGATAAAACTAAAAAGTCTAAGTTAGTCTGTCGCTCTAGAGATTAAACCAAATCCTAAAATTTAGTCTTCATAGAGAGGTGAGAGGTAATTGAGTGTTGGGAGAAACAAAATTTAACACACAAAAGTTGAGAGTCTGGCCTAAGTGGCATTGTAGAAAATCAACACGAAAACAATATCAATAGATCATAGACATAATAAAAACTAGGTAGAAGGGCTCAACTTTATGGCAGCGACCTGGATGGGATTTTTGCTATCTTCGAAGGTTCCTCTTGGCGAGGGGGTGGGGATGCCAAGATACCATTCAATATGCTCCATCCGTCTGTTTAAGTCCTTTATATGTCGATGCAGATGTTTAAGTGAATGAAGAATATATGCACAATGCTCATGTATATCCAAGAGAGTGTGCCCCAGTTGAAACTTCACATGCAAGTAGAGATCAACTATATGCATATACTTATTAAAATGACCTCTAGTATGCCCCGTGTTTGGAATCCAATCTGCCAACTCAATAAGGACCTATGCATCTAAAAGGTGAAGCATATGAGTGGAAGCTTCTCCTTCAACATGGGTTAGCTCTCCCTGAATGAACCCTAGTGTGAGGTCATGAAAGCGAGAGGTGACTTCCTCCAAAGGATGATGCACACATGTACTAACCCCATGGGATTGCTCTTGGTAATAGGCGGTACCCCTATGATATCGAGCCCGTTAATGAGGCATGGAAGAAGGGTTAAATGATAGGAAAGGCTTGGGTTAGAGACAAAAATGAGGTAAGGATTCATAAGACCAAAAAGAGCGCTACATAATGTGAGCACCAAGAAGAGAGTCACCACCACAAAAGGAGCAACGAATAAGAGATGTTGGATGCAACAACACGAAGGGAGAGGGAGAAATAAAGGAGAACAGAAGTAAAATCTATCCAAGAGAAACTTATGGAAAAAATCTTGCATAAAAAGATCACGAGAGAAAGAGCATGCAACAAGATGGAGCAAGAAAAGGATTGCAGGTGGGGAAGAGCAAGAAAGGCACAAAAGGGCGTGAGAACATGAGAGAGGGGGGGCTAGGAAAGGAGAATAGTCTAGACGGAAACCAAGGAGGCTATGCCTTAAGGATGTGATTGGGAATGAGAAGGGAGGAATTGAAAAAGAGAAGGCATGCACAGTTGAACTACTAAAGAGCTGACTAACTTGTAGGAGGAAAATAAGTACTGAATAAGAGCAATTCTGCATAGAATACTAGGATTACCATGTTGATTGCAATGCCATAGACAATCGAGTGGAGCGACTCCCTTGGATTGTAGATTACTCGAGTTAGAATATAGATTTTTAACTGTCTGACACACGATAGACATGGCTGTGGATAACAACATGCATAAACATTCTCAGTCCTCGCAGGCTCAAATATCGAGTTTCCTCGCTCTTCAATTTCCTCAAGACCGAGCTCGAAATGCAGATGTCGGTTGAGAGCCATGAGTGTTGCAATGAAACCACACGAGTGATATTTTAACGTCCACAAGACTAAAATAGTCTCCTTATTTTTCGCCTTTTGCAAATCAATCCTTTTCTTTTTCAAATTGATGATGAGTTAACCCAACCTTCTAACAATCCCCTCGTTGAAAAGACAATGCCGAGGGACCGATGCTAACATATTGCCAGAAATGTCCTTGATGTATCTGAAAGCATCACATTCCAAAATGAAATGTTTTTCCGATTCCACTAGCCCATAAGTGCAAAAAGTACACACCCGTTCTTCCCAAGCTACTTTAGGCCTTTTCTACCTTCTCGTTTCACATCAAAGTTGATGCGAGTTAGTTCTTAATTGAGTAATAAAAATCTTTGCTTTCCACTAAATGCTAGCTTTTTTATTGGAGATCACAAGTGAGATTGAATTCCTCAACATAATACTTATTCTTTCTATATAACTCACCTCCTTTCTCTCTTAATAATCACCCCTTCTAGATGAAAATATTTTATATTAAAATAAGTTCCTAATCATATTAAATAGATTTCATAACTTTATATATATATATATATATTTAATCCAATAATAACTTTGAAATATTTATTTGAAAATATTTTACATTAAAACAAGATTCTAATAACATATAAATAAGTTTCTTAATTCTATGTAAAGAAAATTAAATTTTAAAAGCAAAACCCTTTTTCCATAATAATAATATTATTATTTTTAAAATTTTATTTTAAAAATGTATTCCATATCATGTCTTTTGAAAATGATTCCAAAACTGTTAAAGAAAAATAACAGACGGGAAAAAAATTAGAATTTTGTAGCTACAAAATCACGGGGGATGAAAAAACCATTCCCGCAGACTCACGGACTCCAATATCTCTCACCCCCTGATACCTTCACATGGAATACTTACCGACAAAGTGATTCCAACGAAATGATACCAAGCTTACGAATAGGAAAATTGAAAATAGCAAGAAAGAGTCGGAGAACTTAAATTGGCAGAGTGGCAGCTAGAGCTTGCTTGTGCCTGGTGACTTAAATTGGCAGAGTGACAGCTAGAGCTTGCTTGTGCCTGGTGACTTAAATTGAGAGTGACAGCTAGAGCTTGTCTGTGCCTGGTGAAGATGGGGGACGACAATGATAGCAAAAGAGGACTAGCGTGGAAGCTGCCACTGGTAAAATCCAAAGAATTGGGAAAGATTGGACCTGCGTTGGGATACGGCATAGGCTGTGGTTTTGGCGTTGGAGCTGGTGTCATAGGAGGTTTTGTTTCTATTGTCCTTTTTCATATTCATCAATTTCTCCTTCCGAATTCCAGATGATTATTTTTTAGTCTATGGCTTGGGCACAGAATTTCATCATTTTACAATTAATGTCCTCATTTGATATATCTAAATTCTGGTCACAGTTTACCGTCTTTGAAATGCCTGTCTTGGAGGTGAAAGGATTCCTATATAATTTATTTTATAAGGAGTGTTTTGCTCTTTTATGCAGTGCTTAAATTATTGCTTCCTGTCATATGTCATATTTCATAGATATATGTGGGGAAGTTATGAACTCAACTCTGCATTATTTTGCGTGGTAAATCCACTTTAATTGGTAATCGTCAAAATCGGACAATTCATACGCACAATCAGAAATTTATGCTGGCGGAGGTTTGAACCTGAGTCTTCATTATTGTGGACCTGTGCTGTGGTTTAAAATTCTCTGCCTATAGTCTTATTTGCATGAAACCCTCAGAGTTGCGGGTTTCGCAATCGAAACACCGTAACTTATCCGCTGATGTTTAGGGGTTTTTGTTGCATGTTCTCGCCAGGGGATTCAATGCCTTTCATTCTCCTGGATGCTGATTGAAACTCGTAAAAAATGGTAGAATGAGTCAATTATCGAGGTACAGAGAATGATGTAATTTGTATCGTACTGAGAAGGTTGGTTGAACTGATATATAAGTAGCAATAGAGCGATCATGTTCTGACATCATAATAATTTTATGAAGCTGAAAATTTGCTTCATGACATTTCCAATTTTCTTTTTGATCTTCTATCTAAATATCTTGCAAGACTTTTGAGTCTATTTTGAGGATCTATTTCCCCCTTTCCCCGTAATATCATTGAATGCTGGCATTTTGAGTCCTGCTATATGTTACTAATCCTCCTTGCCACTGATGTGAACTAGTAGAATCTTTGTTTATCTTCTAGTTTTTTCTTCTAGGTTGTTACAGTTTATTGTTCTCAATATTCTAATGAGCATTGTCTTATTCATGGTTGTTGTGAAAGTATGGCTGTGATTCAGGTGAAGATTATTACTTTTTTATAATGGAATAGTAATTTTTCCTTATTGGTATTTAAAAATGTTTTTACTATCTTTCTCGTGCATTGCAAGTGTTGTCTTCTAGTTTTTCTCTGTAGGTCATTTAAGTTTATTGTCCTCATGATTTTAATCTTCTAAGGTTCGTTGTTTTTTATGTGTGTTATGCTAAATAAGTATAATTGAGGTTTTAGGCCAAGGTTTATTACTCTTTCACAACAGATTTCCCGAGATTAACTGTTCTCATGGTAATACCTAAACTTCTTGTTTTGCTTTCATAGGCCTTTTGAGTTCCTTGTCGTTAATCTTCAAATACTGATTGTATCCAACACAAAGAAATATACCATGTACAATATTGCAAAGACACAATGTATTTCATATTCAATTGGTGATCCTTTTTTTTGCAAGGAAAACTTGTGCGAACCTCCCCTCTTCCATGGAATATTCAGATGGAGGGTGGCTCAACTATGAGTCACAAATTACAATGTCCATTGGTAACCTCGAGGGACTTGATGTTGATTTATGGTAGCATCGGATGTGCTCTAGCATGTAACTTTGTATATAGGCTAAGACATATGTATTCCATAATACACAGAAATGGTTTTGGAAAATTTTACTTAGAGATGGTTTAATTAAAATAATTAATCGTTTTTTAATGTTTTCCTAAGTCTAAACTTAGGGAAACTAATTAATTAAAGGGTATTAATTAAACTAAGTGTGGATCTTGTAGATAAAGTCATGGATCACCTCCAAGTTAATCTTAGCCCTTGATTATGTTTTAATCTTGGCCGTTGAAGGGTCAACGGAAGAATATAAGGAGGGTGAGGGGCCTATGGAAAACACATTGAACACATTGAGCATTTGGCATTTTCGAGTTTGTGTGAGGAGACACAACTTTTAGTCAGAATCAAATCACTAGGGCAGGGTTTGCTAAGTGATTTTGATTCAGTGATCAAATTCAGAGAGGGGCATACGTAGTAACTGGTCAGGAGGACCAGGAGTACATTTCAGAGAGAGGCAGCGGTGACGCAGAGAGAGGCAACGCAGTTTTCTGAAGGGGTGACGCAGAAGTGATGCAGTGCCTTCCAGAGTCAGTCCGGAGATAGCTAGAGGCTGGGGTTTCTGAGCCAGGAGGGCCAAAACTCAGTCTCAGATCATCTTGATCAGTTGCAGAGAGAGGTGACGCAATTCCTCAAGCTTGCCCACTCAGGCTTACGCAGTTCCAGCGTAGGCAATCACGCAGAGGTAGAGAGGGGCTTCACCAGTGTTGTTTAAATTAGCCGGGGACTTACAGAGTGAGGTATATCTCACAATTTCATCACTTGTACTCAAGATTCTGCTGCTTAATAATATAAAATCCTCAGATGTGCTGCACTGGTTTCCCCGAATTGGGTTTGTCCAGGGATTTAGTCCAAAGATAACTATGTCAAATGTGGATGTTTTTCATTGTATTTTGTTCAGTTTGTTTCAACACTTAGATTCATTCCGCAGTATTGTTTGTGTAGACTGCTTCAGTAATTACTTCGGTATTTCAATGTAATGAAATAATTATGAAAAATAATAGGAGAAGTAATTCAGATTTGTTGTAGTAGGAATCCAAATTTAGGATTTTTCACATGGTGTCAGAGCTTATTCAAGCTGAAGTGCAGGAGAAACAAGGGTGAACCAGCAGATCAGCGCAGGAAAGACTGAGATCTGCGTAAGCAGCAACAAACCCTCCCAGAGATTACGCTGTCCAAGCCAGGAGGGCAATCCAGCACAGAAAAGGCTCCCTCTAAGAGAGTTGAAAGAGGGGTAAGTTTTTTCAGTTGCAGAAAAGGTAGCGTAGCAGACCAACGTAGCTGAAGGATGCAATTACTGCACAATAGTAAGAGCTGGCGCATAAGCGTTAGAAAATTTATGGAAAACACAGATTGGGGATTTCTTGACCTCGAAAAGTTTCTTACTCAAAGAAGCTTAGTTTCTCCCGTGCAGCAACAGAAGCAGTGGCTTACTCCACAAGGAGTGCGTAAGTCTAGCTGAGCAGAGGGTTAGAGAAAGAAATCGACAGTTGAGGAGATGGCCAGCAACGGACTATGTGACAAAGATAGATTGGAGGGTGCCTCCAACTATGTTATTTGGAAATCAAGGATTGAGTTTCTCCTTGACGAGCATGATCTAAAGGCCCTCATTGAAAGCACAGTTGCAGAACCTTTGAATGCAGCACATCTGAGAGCATTCAAGAAGAATATGGCAGGCAAGAGCCAAGCGATTGATCCTAGATGGTGTGAAGGATCACATTGTACCTCACATAGCAGCAAAGGGCACTGCTAGAGAAATGTGGGTAGGGCTGGAAAAGCTATACCAAGGATCTTCCGAGCAACGGAAGATGTACCTGGAAGAGAAGATGTGTAATACCAGAATGAAGAAGGGAGAGTGTTTTGACTCTTTCTTGTCTCGAATTCAGGAAAACCGAGACCAGCTGTTAGCTCCTAGAGACTCAGAGCTGGTAAGGCTCACTCTGAACTCTGTTTCAAAATATTATCAGGTCTTTGTCCAAAGCATTTTGGGCAGAGAAAGACTCCCAGGATGGGAGGCCATGTGGGCAGCCTTGCAGTAAGAAGAGCTGAGGAGAGATCTCCTCAAAATCCATATTGAGGATGGCAGTAGCGGTTCGAAAGTCAAGAAGGAAGAGGAAGAAAACACAACCCTTGCATCAAAGGGGCAACAGAGGCAGAAGAAGAAAGATCTGTCTAAGATCAAGTGCTTCAGGTGTGGAGAAATGGGACATTATGCCACACAATGTCCTCTTAAGAAAAAGGATAAAGAGGAGAAGCAAGATCCTCAAGCCGGAGCTGCCAAGATTGAGGTAGAAGGAGATTGTGCTATGTTAGCTCATATTCCAAAAGGAGAGAAATGGGCTGACTTGGAGTTGTAGATCCAGAATCTACAAGTGGCAGGATCCTAGAGTATTTCCGGACTCTTGGATCACATGTGCGCTACGACAGCCTAAAGACAGTAGCAAGATGGACAGTTGCAGCGGAAGATGAGAAGACAATGCAATGGCTAGCAGTACTAGAGCCTGATCAACGCAGAGAAGGAGCAACAACATCAACAGTTGAGCAACAGCAGCGCAGTGCACACTGGTACAACGCAGTGCAATGCAGTGCAGAGCATCAACAACACAGTGTTTTCAGAGAGCTAGTGCAAAAACTAGCAGCATTTAGTCTTATTTTTCAGTTGCAGATTTACTTGTCCAATTTCGGATTTTTTTCTGTTGCAATTAGCAACAGTGTAGTAGTGTAACAGCAGATGAGCAGCAACAACGCAGTGCACAAGAGGTGCAGCACAGTGCAGCAACACAATTGCAGAATTCAGAGGGAGTTGCAGTATAATGGCAGTTGGCAGCAGTACGCAGATTCAGCAGCAGTACATATGCAACATTTTCTTGTGCAGTGTTGGTGAGCAGCATCAACAACACAGTAGTAAATGTTCCAGAAGTCAGAACGATAGCACATTGAGTTGTTTTGCTAGAGCACTTTCCTCGCTAAGAGGGAGTGTTGATTTATGGTAGCATCAGATGTGCTCTAGCCTTGTAACTTTGTATATAGGCTAAGACACATGTATTCCTTAATACCTAGAAATGGTTTTGGAAAATTCCACTTAGAGATGGTTTAATTAAAATAATTAATCATTTTTTAATGTTTTCCTAAGTCTAAACTTAGGGAAACTGATTAATTAAAGGGTATTAATTAAATTAAGTGTGAATCTTCTAGATAAAGTCATGGATCACCTCCAAGTTAATCTTAGCCCTTGATTATGTTTTAATTTTGGCTGTTGAAGGGTCAACGAAAGAATATAAGGAGGGTGAGGGGCCTATGGAAAATACATTGAACACATTGAGCATTTGGCATTTTCGATTTTGTGTGAGGAGACACAGCTTTTGGTCAGAATCGAATCACTAGGGCAGGGTTTGCTAAGTGATTTTGATTCAGTGATCAGATTCAGAGAGGGGCAGACACAATAAATAGTCAGGAGGACTAGGAGTACATTTCAGAGAGAGGCAACAGTGATGTAGAGAGAGGCAGAACAGTTTTCTGAAGGGGTGATGTAGTCCCTGAAGGGAATCACGCAGAAGTGACGCAGTGCCTTCCAGAGTCAGTCCAGAGA
Source organism: Pinus albicaulis (assembly GCA_034641835.2). NCBI lineage: Eukaryota > Viridiplantae > Streptophyta > Pinopsida > Pinales > Pinaceae > Pinus > Pinus albicaulis. The sequence goes on from CM076580.1 coordinate 599,267,306, forward strand.
TAGCTAGAGGCTGGGGTTTCTGAGCCAGGAGGGCCAAATCTTAGTCTCAGATCAGCTTGATCAGTTGCAGAGAGAGGTGACGTAGTTCCTCAATCTTGCCCATTCAGGCTTTACGCAGTTCCAACATAGGCAATCACGCAGAGGCAGGGAGGGGCTTCACCAGCGTTGTTTAGATCAGCCGGGGACTTGCAGAGTGAGTTATATCTCACAATTTCAGCAGTTGTCTAGATTTCTCTAAAGGGTGAGCCAGATATTGGCACCCTAGTTGTACTCAAGATTCTGCAGCTTAAAACACTCAGATCTGCTGCACCGGTTTTCCTGAGTTGGGTTTTTTTCCGGGGACTTAGTCCAAAAATAACTATGTCAAATGTGGATGTTTTTCATTGTATTTTGTTCAGTTTGTTTCAACACTTAGATTCATTCCGTGGCATTATGTGTGTAGATTGCTTCAGTAATTACTTCGGTATTTCAATGTAATGAAATAATTATGAAAAATAATAGGAGAAGTAATTCAGATTTGTTGCAGTAGGAATCCAGATTTAGGATTTTTCACACTTGACAGATCCACAGCCTCTTGTTGGTAACATGCATTGGGTGGATGGTTCAAATGATTGTTCTAACCCTCGATTCAGTTGGTAATTCTTTAAGATCCAGGAACCCTATATAATGATATGGGCAAGGGTACTTACATAACAAAATCATTAATCAACTTATGAAACCATAACGATATAATTGTGGAGCCAATACTACCAAGAAAAACCATAAATTAAAACCAAAATTGACATTAACTTCGAAGACCACCTTTTATTTTCAATTTGACATTAATTCAACAAACTCCCCCTTGATGTCGTCTCAAAGGGTTTAATCATTATTCTTGACTTGAAGTTAATTTCTATATTTTGGAACCTGTTTTCTATGGAGACATCCATTACCTGTTTCAATGATGTTGCAGTAGACCAATTTTCTTTCCATTTGTTTTATATCCTTAGTTGTGTACATTTCCATTTTTATTTGTTTTACGTTGTAGTTCCCTAAGTCATCATTATCATGGTTTTAGTGTCATCATTACAATAATTAATTACTAATTAGTCATTACAATCCCCCTTTAACTAAAGGTTCTTTGTCACGACTCACAACAACAATTCAACATGTCAGCCTATCAATCATGGTGATTGGATGTCATTGTTGGAGCTTGATATTTGCTGCATCCACCCCCCCTCAAATGAGATTTCAGTCCATGAATTATCCTTTCTTCTCTCAAAAGGAATTCAATTTGAGTTTCTCAAACACGGTGGAGATTCACATGCCTCTCATGTTGCATATTTGTTTAATGAGATTGTTTGCTTGGGTTCACCCCACTCTTGGTCGTAGTACACCACCCATCCCATTCATAGATTGGAGGATATCTCATATATGAATATATGACTATCATAGTTAGACATACATTTTCCAAATAGTATGCCATAGTGTTGAACATTATGTTATCTAAACACATAGAGCGTGGTAATCGCAAAGTTAGGGACAAGTTGGTTTTGGGAGGGTCTTCCAAACTATTGACCACTTTTTCACACTTTGAACTATTATTGAGAGGGCTTACTAGCAGTCTTCTAAAGTCTTTTATTGCATGGTAGAATTTCAGAAGGCCTTTGATTCTATTTTGCAACATCTTCTTTAGAAGTTGTGTGACATTAGTGTATTTGATACTTTTATCACTGCCATTATGAGGATCCATGAGATAGTTGTGGGTTGGTTTTGGACTACTTGTAGATTCTATGACTCTGTTTGGATTCTATGGTGCTATTAGAGTGAAGAAGAGATGACCTCTTGTTAAATTCCCATGAAACTCTACAACTACTTAGATGAATATCTGAAAACTGAAATCTAGTTTACTTTCACCAAGATATATAATCTCCTAACAATTCATAAGTAGGGGAATAAAAACACAGAGATAAAAACACATGCCCAAATTGGCACACTTATTTTCTCAAGAAACCCAACAGGGAAATTTTGCTTGCTTGATGTGGCTATTTTATTGATTGTTCTTGAGCACTAGTATCTCTTACAAGGAACCTGTCTCTCTTGAGAAAGCGTTATGCTTCTCACACAAATCTCAGCTTGATACAATTGATCTTGGCCTTGCTTGATCACTACTTGATCTCGGTCCTTGCACACAACCCTTCCTCTGCTGCCTCCTTGACTTGCTCACTTTTGCGCATTAAAAACCCTATTTCTTAGTACCCCACTCCTCACAACCTATGCATAACCAATTCTCCTAAATTCTAGAGCACTTGTGGCTTCTATTTTCTAGGACACAATTCCTACACTCCATAATCAAGGATCTCTCACAAACTCGTGAGCTCTGTCTTGTCACAAACCTTTGTGTACAAAACAATTGTTTAATCCTTGTGCCTTTGTTGATCTTTGAAAAATTCAATCCATGCTAAATTGGGCTAGTTCAAATTTAGAACTCGAGTTGTGATAGCAAGTTAATTGAGATTGTTATTCGCTCTCCTTCCAATCATCACTGGAGTTGTTAACTCATGCTCTCTCCAATCAACACTCGAGATTTAACTAGCTCTTCCTTCAATCAAGACTGAAGAATAACTCGCTCTAACTAAACTACTAATTTCCACCTCATTCTGTAGTCAAACTAATGAAGACTGCACTTAACTGAAGCTCCAACTCTACGCATGTAATCTTGATGATTATTCCAGTAAAATGGAAATAATTCATCCTAATTGAAGTCTAAACTCATGAGGACAACTCGAGGTCTTCATTGGCTAAGGCACAAGCCAGAAGACCTTGCTCGCTACATTTTCAACACTCCCTCTTAGTGAGGAAGGTACTTTTGGAAGAGCCTCTTCCACCTGGATTTGTCTTCAACACTACCACATTCTCCACATCTGCAACTGCTCCCTTTGATCTAGAAGACTTCCCTGCTTTCTCTTGTAGAACCTGATCTGAAGACCTGTTCTTTCCAACCATGCTCTATGAGTCTATCACCTCAATCATAAGTGCCATGTACCCCATGTATCTTTGTGGTTGCTTACTTTGGTTGAAAGCGGTATTGGGAGATCCAACTCTCTTTTAGTTCTCCCCAAATAACTCTTCTGTCCACTTGTCTCGAAGTCTCCCTGTACTGGGAGTCACTGACTAAGTGGCTGCGTCCACTCGCTCTGGGCTCTGCTCCTCATCGTCTTGTTGGTCATCTCACTTGCCAACTCGCTGAGACTCAAACTGAGATATTGGATGAGGCTCCATCTTGAGTAGCTTCTTCTCAGGTACTCTAACCTACTGTTTCTCACTTCTCTACTCTGCGCACTTCTTGCCTTGCTGCTCAAGGCTGTGCTTGCCTCTACTTGGAACTTGTAGATATTCTTCATCCTCATACCTATATGCTTCTTACAAATAGAAGCTATGTTCTTGAGGTAAGCCTTACCTTTGCTGAAGATGACATCATAACCCTTGTCCTTAAGGGTAGTTGCTGAAACAAGATTCCGCTTCAAGCCTGGAACATAGAGGACATGTTTGAGATGGAGAGTATTACCTGACTCCCTCTGAAAACTGACAGTACCAACTCCTCTAGTCGCATACATGCCATCATCTCCTAGATCAATCTGAAACTGCATGTTCTTCTCCTTTAGGTGGCTGAAATACTTCTTGTTCTCGATCATGTGGAAGGATGCTTCTGAATCAATATACCATACACTGCTGTCCGCAGAGCTTGCCATGCAAGCTATCAATGAGAAATATTTCTAAAATCGAGCAGAAAAAGCATATACCTTTGTTGATGTAGCTACATGATCCTTATTGGACTCCTTCCGATTAGGACACTTAGTGGCATATTGTCCGAACTCATGGCAATGGAAGCACTTGATCTTGCTCACATCCTTCTTCTTCCTTGCTCCCTTTTGACTTGACTTAACCTCTCCTTGGCCCTTCTTGCCCTTGGTTCTGTTAAGTCCTCTGTTAGAGCTTCTCTACCAACTCTCATTCCTCTCCGGGTTTCTTCTTGAACACAATCACTCCATAACCTTTCCCAACTGGGAATATTCTCTTTATCACTTATTGCACCCTGGAAACTATACCAGGACTTATGGAGTCCCAAAAGTGCAAGAATCACAAGGTCTTTTTCTGCTACTGTCTCGCCTCCACCACCTTGCTCACCCTGAACCTGAGTGAACCTTGAAAGATATGTGTTGATGGGCTCTCCTTTGCTCATCCTAATATTTCTTAGCTTCTCCTTGAGGGCAAGCTTCTTGGCATCACTGGAACATTGATACAAATCTAAGATAGCTTTAAACATCTTATATGCTGTCTTCTTCTCATGGAGATGAGGGATAATATGGTCTCTGATCCCCTCAAGAACGATCCTCCTCGCCTTGGTGTCATTCTTGTTATGTTGGGTCAATTGTTGAGCATCTGTAGGTGGCACTATTTGTTGCTTCACAAACTCTGGCACACCACTATCTTCCAACACCACTGATATCCACTACTTCCATGTGCAGAAATTCGAGGCTCCTGCTAAATTGTGGTCTGACCTTAGTCCTTGGAACGCCATACTGCTATCCAAAGAACTGCTCTGCTCTTCAAACTTTAGCAAAGGCCTTCTACTTGATCTGCGCTGTCCACTAACTGATCAACTTGGTGCTGGTCTTTATGCTAATCTCTGCTTTGATACCATGTTAAATTTCCATGAAACTATGCAACTACTTAGATGAATACCTGAAAATTGAAATCTAGTTTACTTTCACCAAGATACAAAGTCTCTTAACAATTCATAAGCAACAGAATAAAAACACAGAGATAAAAACACATGCACAAATTGACACACTCATTTTCTTAGGAAACCCAAAAGGGAAAACTTGCTTGCTTGATGTGGCTATTTTATTGATTGTTTTTGAGCACTAGGATATATTACCAAGCAATCTGTCTCTCTTGAGAAAGCGTTCTGCTTCTCATACAAATCTTAGCTTGATACAATTGATCTTGGCCTTCTTTGATCACTATCTTTGTTCCTGCACACAATTCTTCCTCTGCTGCTTCCTTGACTTGCTCTGCAAAACTCGCTCACTTCTGTGCACTAGAAGCCTTATTTCTTAGGACCCCAACTCTTCATAACCTGCACACAACCAATTCTCCTAACTTCTAGCGCACTTGTGACCCCTATTTTCTAGGACACAATTCCTGTGCTCCACAATCAAGGCTCCCTCACAATCTTGTGAGCTCTGTCTTGTCACAAACCTTTGTGCACAAAAAAATTGTTTAATCCTTGTGCCTTCACCCTTCTTTTATAGATTCGATCGATGCTAAATTGGGCTAGTTCAAATTTAGAACTCGAGTTGTGATAGCAAATTAACTGAGAGTGTTACTCGCTATCCTTCCAATCATCACTGGAGTTGTTAACTCGTGCTCTCTTCAATCAACACTGGAGATCTAACTCACTCTTCCTTTAATCAAGATTGAAGACTAACTTGCTCTAATTGAATTGGTAACTACCACCTCGTTCTATAGTCAAACTGTTAATTTTAGTTAACAATGGTATGTTCTATGCTTAGCACAATTTACTTCAATGTTCCTATAGCAGCCCAATGATAATTTCCAATTATTTCCAATAGCAATCACATTAACCATTAATCACATTGATAGTAAATGCAGATAGAGCATAAAACAAAATGCAGAATACAAGCCAAGACAAGAGAACACCGGATTTGGCAGATGCCGGGGAAAAACCCCAATGTGGGGAAAACCCTTTGATCAATTCTTTTTATTATTATATCAAAAGTTCAGCGGAGAGAGAGTACAAAAATCAAATTGACTTGCCCAATCCAAAGTCAAATCAACCCTGTCAAATTCTGCAGTCAACTGCAGTCAAATTTCAGCCTTAACCAGAAAGTCAACATTGGTCAAAACAACAGTCAAACACCTCCTTTGAAGCTCGGTCAAATGCTGTCAAACTCGGCCTCTAGCAGCGGTCAAAGTCAACCCAAAATAGTCACAAAAGTTGCAGTCAAACTCGGTCAACCTGTGGTCAAATAGGCCTGTGGTCAACACGGGTCAAACAACCCATAAAACCTCGATTTTTGTGCTAGTCAATGCGGCCTAAGAAAATCAGAATTTTGACCCAAAAACCGCAGTCAAACTTAGTCAAAATCACCTTAGTCAACGTTGGTCAAATTGTCTCAAATTCTGAAACTTCGGTTCTGCAATTTGGCCTAGAAAAACTCGTCCTTCTTGCCACACGTGTGAGAGAGAGAGGTTGCCCAATAGCTGTACGAACCAATTTGATGGAGAGAGAGAAGAATGTGTGAGTCACTGAGTGATGATGATGCCAAATGAGGTGTGAGGTCACTTGTATTTATACAATTCGTTGTGGGTGAAGAGACATGTCCATTGCGCTTCTTGAGCCTACATTTAGCTGAGGCCAACCTGAACAATTTGCACATGTGTGGGTATAAATTCAAAATCACACTTCTGCTTGTCCGAATGAGATGATCTTTAGATCAATTTTGGTCCCCTCAAAAGGAGGAATTTACTGCAATCATCATCTCCATCAAATGAGCTGTCCCAAGGTGGAATTTGGCCCTAGTTTCCAATTTTAACACTCCCTCTCAACTAGGGAGAATTCCACCCGCCAATCCATCTGTCGTCATGTACCATCTCTGTCATCTTTGCTCTATCTCTGTCATCTCTGCTTTGCTTTGCTTTGCTGAACCATGATGTAATAATGAAGAAGAATTAATCGAGAGTGAGTCACAAGACCTTGCTACTATCCACTGACAAAGTTAGTCCAGAGGTAGAACCTCATTTGATCCCAGATCAAGTTGTTGGACACCATGCGTTCTAGACATAGGGAGTACGACAATACACGATGCGTCCAACGGTAGTGCTATGGTCCTTATCCACGTTTCCCAACTCATTGGTCAGATGAGAGGTACTTCCTATGAGTCCAAAACTACATGGGTAGGATGTATGTTGGGGCATCAACAGGAGAAGGTGAACCACTCATCCTACTCATATGCTCACAGGAGAAGGTGAATCACTCATCCTATGCATATGTCAATCGTATGGGAAGGTGAACCACTCACCCTACATACATGTGTATGCAATCGTAGGGGAAGGTGAACCACTTACCCTACACACATGTCAACCATCATGGGGTATCACAAGAGAAGGTGAATCACTCACCCTGTACATAGCGCACCACTAGGGGAAGGCGAACCACTCACCCTATGGTCTCTCATAGCTCCAAGAATTACCCCAAGCCCCCAGGAGCACCTAGAGCTCAGAGTCCAACTCAAGCGAGACCCTCATAGGAGGGTCTTTCCACGACTACAAGACTTTCACGGAAGGCTAAGAATTTGACCTTCCCTAAGGGCTTCGTGAGAATGTCTGCGACTTGCTCATCAGTCCTGATGTGATGGAGCCTTATTCTTCTCGCTGTACCATATCCTAGATAAAGTGGTACCTAATATCAATATGCTTGGAGCGATTGTGGAACACGAGATTCTTTGAAAGGCGAATTCAACTTTGGTTGTCATAGTAGATCACGGTGGTAATTAACACATGCTCAAATAGCTCACTAAAGAGCTTCCTCAACCAAACAGCTTCACAACAGGCCATACTAGCAGCAATGTATTCGGCCTCGGCGGTGCTTAAAGCAACCGATTTTTGCTTCCTACTCATCCAAGATATTGAAGCACACCCTAAAGAGAAGCAACATCCAGATGTACTCTTACGATCCATCACACTGGCAACCCAGTCATCATCAGTATTTCCATGTGGCCTAAAATTCTCGGCAGTGTATCTCAAACCATAGTTGATTGTGCCACGGAGATATCTCAAGAGATTCTTGGTAGCAATCCTGTTGAATTTAGATAACCATGGTGTTCTATGCTTGATGCACTTTCACTTCAATCTTTCTTAGGCTCGATACAAAATAGCAATCACATAAACATGAAAGTAAAATGCTGATAGAACGCAATAATAGATCAATAGAAGACAAGCCAAATGTAGATCAGATTTACAACTCCTTTTGTCCAACAAAGATATGAGATATTGTTGCGTTATGGCATTCAACAAGATGCTTCAACCAACAAAGTCTTTCTCGGTCAACCAATCTTCCATGTGTCACACCCACAACCCTCAAAGACAGCTCATTACAAGTCAATGCAGGCAGCAACAGAAAAATCAACACAATAGATTAGGGTTTCGGTCAAACAACCCGAAATTCCTCGATTTTAGTGCCCAACAGTACGGCCTCCTAAAATCGGATTTTTGGCAGAAGTTGGAGGTCAAACGACTAAGGGTTGACCACGGTCAACGCTGGTCAACGATGCAGCAAAAGGCCCTAAACAAATCCGCAGAAAACAGCAGCTACGCTCCACACGTGTGAGGGGAAAAAGGCATCCAAAGGCTATCAAACCAATCAGATCAAAATGAGAGAATGTGTGATGAGTTGATGATGAAATGACCTCTAAGACTCTCCAATTTATATCCATCAATGAGGGTGTGTGACACATCTATTAGGCATGTGAGCCTACATTACAAATTTGGCCGACCTTGCACATGTGGAAAATAAATTCAAAATAAATTTTCTGCTCATCCGATCAAGATGATCTTTAGATCAATCTCGCACCTCTCCAAAGGAGGAATCCAACAAAAATATGACCATCGTCATATGAGCAGTGCAACGTGAATTTTGGACCTAGTTGCCCAAAATTAACACTCCCTCTCAACTAGGGAGAACTCCATTTGTCCACAAGTGCCATCCATCAGTACCATCATGTACTTTCACCAAACATCGTGCGCCATCCTGCTGTAACTTTCTTTGTTGGCTCTTTCTCAGATAGAACAAAAGGTGAGTCACAAAGACATCACACTCAGCTATCCCGAAGTCAACTTAGAGGTAAAAACCTCTCTTGGACTCAAAAAGAGTCTCATACTAACCCAAAGTTTGGTTACTGACTTGAAGTCAGTTTAAAGGTAAGAACCTCATCATACTTGATCCTAGATCAAGGTGTTGGACATGTGCCATCCTAGACATAGAGAGTACGACAATCTTCGATGCGTCCATCGGTCTTGCTATTGTTCTCTATCCACATTTCCCACCTCATTGGCCAAATGAGAGGTACTTCCCATGAGTTCGAAACTCCATGGGTCGGATGCATGCAGGGCACAGATCAACAAGAGGTAACTCAATATCATAACGGTGGGGCAGAAGCACAACAAGGTTTGCCAATCCTAGCCCCATATGTGCTTATAGCTCCGAGAAGCTATTCCCAAGCCCCCCCTGGAGCTCCCAGAGCTCATAGTCCAACTCAAGCAAGACCCTCATAATAGGGTCTTTCCACGAGTCCAAGCTTCTCACAGAAGGTTAGGAACTTGACCTTCCCCAGGGGCTTTGCGAGAATATCCGCGACTTGCTCATCAATTTCTATATGATCGAGCCTTATGGCGCCTCGCTGTACCATATATCGGATAAAGTGGTACCTGATATCAATATGCTTGGATTGATCGTGGAACACGGGATTCTCAGAAAGACGAATCCCACTTTGGTTAACACAAAGGATAACGGTGGTATCTAGCACATGCCCAAACAACTCACTGAAGAGCTTTCGCAACCAAACAGCTTCATAACAGGCCATACTCGCTACAATGTATTCGGCCTCAGCGGTGCTCAAAGCCATCGACTTCTGCTTCCTGCTCATCGAAGATGTGCTCTTGCGATCCACCACACTGCCGACCCAATCGATGGAGTCTCAAACTCCCGGCAGTGTATCTCAGCCCATGGTTGATTGTGCCCCGAAGATATCTCAACAGATTCTTGGCAGCAATCCAGTGAATGTGATGAGGATCAACCATATGTTGACTCAAAGTGTTCACTGCAAAACATATGTTTGGACGGGAGTTCACTAAGAACATCAGGGCTCCCGCGAGTTGTCGATACTCGATAGGATTTGCTAGCACGGGCCCAACAACGTTTCCACTCAACTTCTTAAAGTTGTGTTCCATCGATGTCGACACAGACTTACAGTCCACCATACCAAATCTCTCCAGCAACTTCACGACATATTTTCCTTGAGAAAGGAAAATCTCGCCTGGTCTCTGCCAGACCTCCAAGCCTAGGAAGTAGTGCATCAGTCCTGGGTCTTTCATCTCAAACTTGGAAGCTAGCTCCCTCTTACACTGATGAATGAGAGGGTCAGCGCATGTTAGGGAGAGATCGTCCACATAGAGAACCAAAATGAGAGGCCTTTCGCTATCAACCATAAAATAAAGGTTCAGATCAGCATTACTTCGAGTGAAGCCCAACTTCATCAAGTAGCTATCTATCCTCTCGTACCAAGCCCTGGGGGCTTACTTCAACCCATAGAGGGATTTCTTCAACCTGCATACATGGGTGTCTCTATCTTGGACTTCGAACCCTAAAGGATGCTCCACATACACCTCTTCCTTTATAGAACCATGTAGAAAAGCGGTCTTCACATCCATCTAATGGAGACTCCATCCTTGCATTGTAGCAAGGGCAATAATAGATCGGATAGTGGTGTAGTGGGCCACAGGTGCAAATATATCATCATAATCTATTCCTTCTTTTTGAGAGAAGCCTCGAGCAACAACTCTTGCCTTGTACTTTTTAGCACTTCCATGAGATCCATGGTTGATCTTATAGAGCCATTTCGAGGTGACAACATATTTGTCATCCAGTCTCGGGACCACTTCCCAGACATCATTTTTCATAATGGACTCATATTCTTTGTGCATAACATCCTTCCAAACTTGATGCTTTACGACATCTGCAAATGGTCCAGGTTCAGATTGTACTATCGTAGTCATGGTTGCTAGATACCCTTGGTATCTCTTCGGCTTCTTGCTTTCACGGAATGGCCACCTTGGGGCAATATGTCTCTCGGCATCTGCAAGAGTATCCTAGAGCCATGAGGGTCTTCTCTTATTTGAAAGAGGTGGATCAATGGGATCCATAGGTCCTTCAACATTGGGCATCAGGTCATCCTTCAGTTCTTCCTACTTTCCTTCTTCTTCATCTTCTTTGTCTTCCTTGGAGCTAGGAATATTTCTCACTTTCTTGAGGGCAACATCTTCATCGAAGGTGACATCGTGGCATATCTCCACTTCTCTTTGACCAAGCACATAGATTTTATATGCGTTCGAAGTTTCACTGTAGCCCACAAACATTCCCTTCTTTCCAGAAGCATCTAGCTTGCTTCTCTTTTCTTTCAGCACATGAAAGTAAATAGGAAAACCAAAAACTCTAAAATGAGAAACATCAGGTTTCTTACCAGAGAAGACTTCTTTGGGAGTTTTGGAGTCCAGAGCGGAATGCGGGCATCTATTTTGAACATAGACAACAGTGTTCGCAGCTTCTCCCCATAGAAACTTCGAAAGACCTTGGTCACATAGCATGGTGTGGGCAGCTTCCACAATGGTCTTGTTATTTCTTTCAACAACACCATTTTGCTCAAGAGTGTACGCAGTTGTGGTCTCCCTCTTAATGCCAACTTCTCTACAAAATTCATTAAACTCATTTGACTCATTGTTGGTCCCATTTTCGGTCCTCAAAACTTTGATTTTCTTCTCGGTTTGATTTTCCGTCAAGGCCTTGAAGGTACGGAACCATTTGAATGCTTCGTCTTTCTTCTTCAAAAAATATATCCAGGTCTTGTTGGAAATCATCTGTAAAATTCATGTAATAGGAACATCCTCCCAAGGATGTCATGGGCAACATACCAGATATGTCAGAATGTATCAACTGGAAGATATCAATTGTCTTTGTGACACTTGAGGTGAATGGTCCCCTTGTATGCTTCCCTTCGGCACAACCTTGACATATACCTTCATGATCATCTCTAAATTCGGGCACCCCTGTCACCACCTTCCTTGCTTCGTGAAGGGCTTTGTAATGAAGGTGTGAAAACCTCTGGTGCCACAACTCTGTTTGAAGAGTTGTATCACATGACATAGCCCCCAATGGACTTCCTCCAACCTGGTAGATTGTATCAACTCTAAAACCAATAGAAAGAGCTTCTTGGAAGTTCTTCTTCCAGATAAGTACCTTTCCATCAACGAATGCCACCTTGAACCCTTTGTCTTCCATTGCCGAAATGGACACAAGGTTCTTCTTCAAATTAGGTATGTACAACACATCTTGTAATCAGAGGACTTGACCTTGAGATAGATGGAGGGTCACAGTCCCTGTCCCTTTCACGGGATAGGTGGCATTATCTCGAAGGATAATTTCCAGATTAGTATCCTTCTCAACTAAATCAGAAAGGGCTTCTTTATAACCAGTGAGGTGCCTTGAAGCACCACTATCGATCAACCAGGCATCCAGGGTGTCGGGTGGAGATGCAACAGAGAGGGCAGATACAAGAATAAATTCATTTCTCTTATTATCAACAACATTAGACTCATCGTACCTGAAATTTCTTGACCTCTTGAAAGGTTGCCCATTTCCACTACGATAAGAGGGAGCCTTCCTTTTTCCTTGGAACCTGTTGTTCCTGTCATTCCTTCTCGAGTTGTTGTTGTCATCATCCCTGGGAGAGTCCCTTCTATTAGGGCACTCTCTTTCATAGTGACCAGACTTGTTACAAGTGTAACATATTCCCTTCCTTCCTTTGGGCCCCGCTCTACCATGGTTTTGATTTCTCGAGCCACCATGGTTCTTCTTCTTTGCATGAGCAGCGAAGGCAGGAGGGTCACTTCCATTACCATTAGAGGCATACTCCATCATTCTTGTTTCCTCTTGAGTGCATCTCGTCAATATTTCATCAAATTCAAGAATCACATTATTATTAAGAATAGTGGTATTGAATACATTGCAATCACGGGGGAGACCTCCAAGTGCAAAGAGAACCATCTCTCGATCAGATATTGCTTCCCTAATAGCTAGGAGGTTATTCTTGATTTCAGTGAGCCTCATAAAATAGGATTGAATAGGTTCATGCTTACCCTTCTTGATATTCTTCTACCGATCCTTGAAGAAGAGGATTTGATTAGCATTGCTAGCCCTGAACATGCTCACCAGCTTATCATACATCTCCTTAGATGTCTTCAGCTCATAAATGTAAGCAACCAAGTGCTAATGAATAGAATCCCAGATAATCATCTTTGCTTTGATTTCCGCTTTTCTATACTTTGTCTTCGTGGCAGCAACTGCATTTGATGGAGGCTCTTGAATCTTCCACTGCACATAGTCTATGACATCTTGGTCTTCTAGCACCAAATCCAAGGACATCTTCCATGCATGATAATCAGACTTATCAGTCACTTTGTCATCAGCCTTGAAACCCTTGTAGGTTGAGGAGGCCATTTGTCCTTGATAGGTTTTCTTCCTTCAGAGATTGCTTCTAACACCAGCATGGATTCTTGAACTTTGTCTTCACCTCAGCTCTGATACCATGTTGAATTTACATAACCATGGTGTTCTATGCTTGATGCACTTTTACTTCAATCTTTCTTAGGCCCGATACAAAACAGAAATCACATAAACATGAAGTAAAATGTTGATAGAACACAATAATAGATCAATAGAAGACAAGCCAAATACAGATCAGATTTACAATTCCTTTTGTCGAGCAAAGATATGAGATATTGTTGCGTTACGGTAGTCAACAGGATGCTTCAACCAGCAAAGTCTTTCTCGGTCAGCCAATCTTCCATGTGTCACACCCACAACCCTCAAAGACAGCTCATCACAAGTCAATGCTAGTCAACCCAAAGTCAACGCAGGCAACAACATAAAAGTCAACGCAACAGATTAGGGCTTCGATCAAACAACTCAGAATTCCTCGATTTTAGTGCCCAGCAGTACGGCCTCCTAAAATCTGATTTTTGGTAGAAGTTGGAGGTCAAATGACTAAGGGTTGACCACGGTCAACGCTAGTCAATGCTGCAACAAAAGGCCCTAAACAGATCCGCAGAAAACAGCAGCTACGCTCCACACGTGTGAGGGGAAAAAGGCCTCCAAAGGCTATCGAACCAATCAGATCACAATGAGAGAATGTGTGATGAGTTGATAATGAAATGAACTCCAAGACTCTCCAATTTAGATCCATTAATGAGGGTGTGTGACACATCTATTAGGCATGTGAGCCTACATTACAAATTTGGCCGACCTTGCATATGTGCAAAATAAATTCAAAATAAATGTTCTTCTCATCCGATCAAGATGATCTTTAGATCAATCTTGCACCTCTCCGAAAGAGGAATCCAACAAAAATATGACCATCGTCATATGAGCAGTGCAACATGGAGTTTGGACCTAGTTGCCCAAAATTAGCATATCCAATGTATGTGATGGGGCTCGACCATAAATTGACTCAATGTATTTGCAACGAAGCATATGCCTAGACGAGAGTTTACCAAGAACATTAGGCCCCCCACAAGTTGTTGATACTCGGAAGGATTTGCCAATTCGGACCCAACAACACTTCCACATAGCTTCTTGAAGTTGAGTTCCATCAGAGTAGATAGAAACTTGCATTCCACCATCCCACATCTCTCGAGCAACTTCACAATGTATTTTCCTTGAGAAAGGAAAATCTCACCTGGCTTTTGCCAAACCTCCAAGCCTAGGAAGTAGTGCATAAAACCTAGGTCTTTCATCTCGAATTCAGAAGCCAACTCTCTCTTGCATTGATAAGTGAGAGGGTATGCACCTGTAAGAAATAGATCATCCATAGAAAGGACCAGAATGAGAGGCCTGTCCTTTTCAGCCTTGAAATATAGGTTAGGGTCAGCTTCGTTCCTTGTAAAACCTAGCTTCATAAGATAGCTATCAATCCTCTCATATCAAGCCCTAGGGGCTTGCTTCAACCCATAGAGGGCTTTCTTTAACCTGCATACATGTGTCTTTCGATCTTGAACTTCGAACCCCTCAGGTTGCTCTACATAGATTTCCTTAAGCGAGCCATGCAAGACAACATTTTTGACATCCATTTGGTGTAAGCTCCATCCTTGAGAGGCAGTGAGAGCAATGACAGATCAGATAGTGGTGTATCAGGCAACTGGTGCAAATATCTTGTCATAGTCCACTCCTTTCTTTAGAGAGAAGGCTCGAGCAATGAACCTGGCCTTGAATTTTTCAACACTCCCATCAGCGGCATGTTTTATTTTGTAAAGCCATTTTGAAGTGGCCACTAACTTGTCCCGGGGTCTAGGAACATCCCAGACATCGTTCTTCATGATTGATTCATACTCCTCATTCATCGCATCCTTCCATACTTGGTGTTTCACGGGTTCTTCGAACGTACATGGCTCAGATTGAACAATAGTACTCATAGTAGCTAAGTACCCTTTGTACCTGTTCGGCTTCTTGCTTTCACGAAATGCCCCCTTGGGTGCAACATGTCTTTTCACATCTTCGAGAGTATCTTTGGGCAACAAAGGTCTTTTCCTTGAGGTAGAGGGCTTACCAGGAGGTGGATCAATGGGATCCATCGGGCCTTCAACATCAGGCATCGGTTTATCTATCGAAGATTCATCCTGCTTTCCTTCATCATCATCATTGTCCTTCCTTGGGATAGGAACATCTCTGACTTTCCCAAGGGTAGAATCTTCATCGAAGGTGACATCATGACTTATTTCAACTTCTTTTTGACCACACACATAGATTCTATATGCCTTTGAAGTTTCACTATAGCCCACAAATGTTCCATTCTTCCCAGATGCATCTAGCTTGTTTCTTTTCTCTTTCGGCACATGAAAATACACGGGACAACCAAAAATTCTAAATTGAGAAACATTAGGTTTCTTACTGGTGAAAACTTCTTCGGGTGTCTTGAAGTCCAATGCTTGATGTGGGCATCTATTTTGAACATATACGATAGTGTTGGCAACTTCTCCCCATAAGAAATTTGGTAGTCCTTGGTCATGAAGCATAGCACTGGTAACTAATATGATTGTTCGATTCTTCCTTTCAGCAACTCCATTTTGCTCAGGAGTATATGGAGTAGTGGTCTCCCTCTCAATGCCAGCTTCTCTACAATAGTCATTGAATTCATTTGATTCATATTCAGTTCCATTATGAGTCCTTAATATTTTAATTTTTTTCTCTGCTTGATTTTTGACCAAGGCTTTGAAAGAACGAAACCATTTGAACACTTCGTCCTTCTTCTTCAAGAAATAGATCCATGTTCTGCGAGAAAAGTCGTCCACAAAAATTGCATAGTACAAGTATCCTCCCATTGATGTTACGTGCAACATACCAGATAGATCAAAATGGACCAATTGAACAATGTCGGTAGTTTGACTCTCACTGGAAGGGAATGGCCCCCTTGTATGTTTTCCAGCTGCACAACCCTGACAAACACCTTCATGATCTATGTTAAATTCGGGCATACCTGTGACCATCTTCCTTACATTAGGTAAGGCTTTGTAATGAAGGTGAGCAAATCTTTGGTGCCATAATTCAAATTGAAGAGAAGTATCGCAAGTCATAGCTCCCAAAAGACTTCCTCCAAACCTTCAACCCTAAATCCAAATGTAAATGCATCTTTCGGGTTCCTTTGCCAAACACATACCTTCCCATCAACGAATGTTACCTTTAAGCCTTTATCTTCCATTGTAGAAATAGATACCAGGTTCTTTTTCAAATTAGGTACATATAATACTTCTTGTAGATGAGGAATTTGTCCTTGATTTAAGTGAAGAGTAATAGTCCCTATCCCTTTCACAGGGTAGGTGGAATTGTCTCCAAGTATGATCTCCAAATTAGTCTTCTTTTCAATCAAATTTGAGAGGGCCTCCTTGTGCCCGGTAAAGTGCCTGGAGTTTCTCGTCCTTTTGGGAGGTCGGCCATTTCCATATCGAGCAACGAGAGCATTCCTCTTTCCTTTTGTTGTTGAACTTGTTGTTCATTTGATTTCCATTGCCTTTGAAATTTTTGCGATTGTTGTTGTCGTCATCCCGTGGAGTATCCTTCTTATGAGGGAACTCTCTAGCATAGTGGCCAAACCTGTTACAATTGTAGCATCTTCCCTTTCTTCCTTCTTTGAATCCTTTCTTGAATCCTTGACCTTGTCTCTTTGGACCAACATTGTTCTTCCTCTTAGCATGAGCGGAGAATACAGTGGGATCATTTCCATTTGAAGGCTTATCTCTCTCCATCATCCTTTTCTCTTCTTGAGTGCATCTAGTCAATAGTTCGTCAAAACCAAGAATCTTGTCATTGTTAAGAATAATGGTGTTGAACACATCCCAAGCTCGTGTGCGGCCTCCAAGAGCAATAAGAGTGAGCTCCCTGTCAGCAACAACTTCTCCAATAGATGGAAGATCTTTCTTGATTTCGGTAATCCTCATGAAGTAGTATTGGATAGACAACCCTCTATCCATCTTGATGTCCTTCAGCTTGTTCTTGAGAAAGAGGATTTGGTTTGCATTGTTTGCTTTGAACATCCCCAACCAACTTGTCATACATCTCCTTAGATGTTCCTAAATCAGAAATATAAACAACCAAATGTTTTTGAATGGAGTCTCTGATGATCTTCTTTGCTTTGACCTCACCTTTCTTATACTTCGTCTTAGTAGCAATCGATGCATTTGAAGGAGGCTCCACCACATTTCCTTGCACATAATCCATAACATAATTTTCTTCCAAAGTTAAGTCTAAAGACATCTTCCATGCATGATAGTTAGATTTATCATTGAGCTTATCCTCAACCTTGAAGTAAGATGTAGAAGCGATTGAGGCTTGTCCTTGTCCAACAGATATTTCTTGGTGATTGCTTTTCTCTCTCTTGCTTGGGCTTTGTCTTCACCTGGGCTCTGATACCATATTAATTTTAGTTAACAATGGTGTGTTCTATGCTTAGCACAATTTACTTCAATGTTCCTTTAGAAGCCCAATGACAATTTCCAATTATTTCTAGTAGCAATCACATTAACCATTAATCACATTGATAGTAAATGCAAATAGTGTGAAATTTTCAAATCTGAAAATTATTACTGCAATGATTGATTTATTTCACCTACTTATTAGATAAGTTATTAACAGATGCTTCAGTAAATTTTGAAATAACCACAACTGCAGTACTTCACTCTAATCAAAAGCAAAAATAACACATGTAGCACAATAGAAACAACCATATGAACACAATTAGTTTTGGACAATTGTCCTCGAAAAAACCCAATGTGGGAAAACCGGTGCAACATATGAGGGTTTGTATTTATCTTCAGCAATGAAAAGATCTTTTACAGAAGTCTTGGTGAGCAAAGTAAATTAGCATACACTTGGCATGAATTTTCCGGATACTTTGGATGAATTTCCGACTCTCGGGGTGACCTTCTACACCCTCTGCGTCATCCTGTGTAGCTGCTCTGCGCAGTCTCTCCTTGGACTGCGTAACTCTACGTGGAGGGGTTGGTGCTGCTGCTCAACACTCCCTTCCCTTCACCCTTCTGCTTTCTCCTTCTCCGTTAGCTGACTTCTCCCTCCTCCTACTGCCTCTGTAATCCCGCCTCTATAAACTCACCCACTGAAATCGAATTCTCTTACTTCAGAATTGATTTCCTTCGGGTACTGAGAATGTCCCCGACTTGATTTCCAAATGACCCGCAAGCCTCTTCTGATAATCTTCCCGCTAATGAATCAACGACCAAGATTATATCTTTAATCAATGGCTCAGATTAAAAGATGACTTGATCTTCGTTTTCTAGAAGATTCACACTCCACTTTATTAATACCCTTTAATTATTTTATTTCCCTAAGTTTAGACTTAGGGTCTACATTAAAATAATTAATTATATTAATAAAGCAAGATCCGAGTGGAATTTCCACAAACGATTTCTTGGTTCTCTGGATAACTACTGTCCAAGCCTCTCCACCAATTTTGAGACTTGAAACACTTTCCGATACTATAAAATCAACACTCCCTCTTAGCGAGGAAAGTGTTTAAGCAAGATACCATTGTACTGCTTTGACTCTAGAACATTTGCTGTGCTGATGATGTCCTGGCTGCTGCCCCTCATCTCTGCGTTGCTGCCCTTTGTACTGCTGCCTGTGACATTGTCTCTGCCACTGCCTCATCCGTATTGTAGCTCCCTCTGTCTCTGTAGACCACCCGTTCCTCTAATGGAAGGGGTTCTCGACTATCCCCATCTTCTCTCTGAAGTAAGTGAACTTAATCTTACTCAGAGCCTTGGTGAGGATATCTGCCACCTGTTCTGCTGTAGGAGTGTACCTCAATTGTACTGCTCCTCGTTGGACATAGTCCCTGATGAAGTGGCATCGAATGTCAATGTGTTTCGACTGGTCATGAAACATAGGATTCTCAAAGAGTTTAATGCAACTTTGATTATCACACATAATCTCGGTCGGTTCCATCCTCTTCTTGAGTAGGTTCAAGAGTAATTTACGAAGCCATATGGCCTCGCACGAAGCTGTGCTTGCTGCCATATACTCTGCCTCGACTGAACTTAGTGCGACGGACTTCTGTTTCCTACTGCACCAGGAGATCAATCTTGATCCAAGATTGAAACAATACCCACTGGTACTCTTCCGATCCACTGTGCTTCCAGCCCAATCTGCATCTATAAACCCACTCAACTGGACCTCATCGCACTTGGTGTACTTCAATCTATACTCGACTGTCCCCTTCAGATATCTGAGAACATGTTTGGCTGCTGCCTAGTGAGCCCTCCTTGGTTCCACCATGAACTGACTGAGGGTATTCACTGCAAAACAGATGGCTGGTCTAGTATTGACCAGATACATCAATGATCTGATGAGCTGCCTATACAAGGTGGGATCAGCCTCATCATCCTCCGTTGTGTCTATCTTCTTCCAGTTAGTAATCATTGGCGTGGCCATGGGTCTACAGTCTTCCATCTGAAATCTCTTCAAGATTTCTGTAGTGTATCTTCCTTGCCCCAGGAAGATTTCTCCCTTCTGCTGCCAGACTTATAAACCAAGAAAACAGTGCATCAGCGCCAGATCCTTCATGTCGAATTCCGTAGCCAGATTTTCCTTGCAGTCCTTGATGAGCTTAGATGATCCAGTAAGAAACAGATCATCTACATATAATACCAGAATTAACGGCTCAAACCCTACTCTCAAGTAGTAGAGATTGGGATCTGTGTCACTCTTGACGAACCCCATCTTCTACAAATAGCTATCAATTCGCCCATACCATGCCCTGGGGGCTTGTTTTAAACCATACAAGGCTTTCTTAAGCTTGTAAACATGAGTCTTCTGCTCATGTGTCTCGAAGACCTCTGGCTGTTCTATGTACACCTCCTCCTTTATCACCTCGTTCAAGAATGTTGTCTTGACATCCATCTGGTGAATCTTCCATCTCATCTGCGCTGCTAGAGAGATGACGGATCTGATAGAAGTGTAGTGAGCTACAGGGGCGAACGTTTCCTCATAATCGATCCCTTCCTTTTGTGCGTACCCCTTAGTTACAAATCTGGCCTTGAACTTCTCTATGCTACCGTCTGCAGCATACTTGATCTTGTAGATCCACCTTGATCCTACAACTGGTCTATCCTGTGGTCTAGGGACTACTTCCCATACATCATTTGTCATGATGGAGCTATACTCCTCCACCATGGCATCCACCCACACCTGATGCTGAGCTGCCTCCCGAAAGCTGGAGGGTTTTCCAACCTGAGCTACCAGGGCTTGGTATTTGTCAGGTTGCCTCCATACCCTCTTCCTGTCTCTAGGGGCTCCAACAAATTTTTCTGCATCCTTTAGAATTTGTTGAAGTTCTCTGCTCGGTCTTCCACTAGTGGTGGGAGGTCGTACCTGCTCTTCTGCCTACTCTTCTTTCGAGGAACTCTCCTCAGAATCCTTGTGCTGCGGAGAGGCACTTGACCCATCCTCTGTAGGCCGTTGAGGCTGTACTAGTGGATCCTCCTCAATCTGCGTATCTGTAGCCATTTCCAGGGATTTCCTGAAGGCTCTCTCCTCCATGAATTTCACGTTCCACCTTACTACGATCTTCCTGCTTTCTGGAATATAGATGCGATATGCTTTCTCTTTTTCACTATAGCCCACAAGATAACTCTTTTTCGTAGTCTGATCCAACTTCTTCCTCTTCTCATCCGGAACGTGGCAATAAACCATGCTGCCAAATATCCGAATATGGCTCATCGCTGGCTTGCTGCTTGTGAACACACTCTTAGGAGTTACCTTCCCCAATGCTCTATGGGGTACTCTGTTCTGCACATACACTGCTGTATTGCAGGCTTCTGCCCACAAAAAATTGGGCATATCTTGGTCATATAGCATTGCCCTTGCAGCCTCTACAATGGTCTGGTTCTTCCTTTTTGCAACTCCATTATGCTCTGGATTGTATGGAGCTGTCCATTCTCGCTTGATGCCTTCATTTGCACAAAAACTGGTGAAGTCTTTATTGATATACTTTCCACCATTATTAGACCGCAACTTCTTGATCTTCTTTCCTGTCGAGTTTTCTACCAACGCTTTGAACTCTTTGAACCGTTCAAAGACTTCATCTTTGGTTTTGAGAAAATAGATCCAAGTCTTTCTGGAATGATCATCAATAAAGGTAGCAAAATACTTTGCACCACTAAGTGCGGTTGTGGACATTGGACCGCAAATCTCTGAGTGTATCAACTCCAATATGCTCTTGGCCCTGCTGCTGCTTCTTGGAAATGTTGCTTTAGCATACTTCCCTAGTACGCATCCCCTGTAGAATTCATCTCTTCTTGTGCTGAGTTCGGGAGCTCATCTTCTTGAGAATCCTCAAGGCTACATGATGTAGATGTCCCATCCTTCTGTGCCATAATTCATTCAGGTCTCTTTCGTCCGTACTGCCAATCAGAGCCATGGGGGATTCACGCTGGAGTTTATATAGTTTATGACTCCTTACTCCAATTTTTTGCCTTCTTGCTCCAGCTAAGATGTTTGACATAAACTTTGTTTCCAATAAAATATACATCAAAACCCTTGTTCTAAAGCTGAGACACTGAGAGTAAATTCATTCCCAGCCCTGGTACATGCAGAACGTTTGTGGCCCGAATCTTGTTGCCATCTTCTGTCTGAAATTTTATGGTAACTCTTCCAACGGGGGTACACTTGGCCTTGTTTCCTATAGTAATATGGAAATTCATTTGTTCTTCTTGGTGGCTCGAAAAACATTTTCGAACCCCCGTCATATGAGCAGATGCTCCACTGTCAATATACCAAACACCTGGAGGAGTCGTGCTTGACACACAAGCGAGATCCTCCTCTAGTCTGGATGCCAATGCCGTCATATCATGTCCCCTCTGCGTTTCTGTGTGCTCTGGGGGATTGCGTGAACTCTTCCGAGTGTCGGATCTTTGGTCCATAGCAGATCCTCCCTTTCCGTCTTTAGCCTTTTGCTCTGATACCATGTGAAATTTTCAAATCTGAAAATTATTACTGCAGTGATTGATTTATTTCGCCTACTTACTAGATAAGTTATTTACAGATGCTTCAGTAAATTTTGAAATAAACACAACTGCAGTACTTCACTCTAATCAAGAGCAGAAATAACACATGTAGCACAATAGAAACAACCATATGAACACAGTTATTTTTGGACAATTGTCCCCGAAAAAACCCAATGTGGGAAAACCGGTGCAGCATATGAGGGTTTGTATTTATCTTCAGCAATGAAAAGATCTTTTACAGAAGTCTTGGTGAGCAAAGTAAATTAGCATACACCTGGCATGAATTTTCCGGATACTTCGGATGAATTTCCGACTCTTAGGGTGACCTTCTACACCCTCTATGTCATCTTGCGTAGCTGCTCCTACGCAGTCCCTCCCTGGACTGCGTAACTCTGCATGGAGGGGTTGGTGTTGCTGCTCAGTACTCGCTTCCCTTCACCCTTCTGCCTTGTCCTTCTCCATTAGCTGACTTCTCCCTCCTCATTCTGCCTCTGCAATCCCGCCTCTACAAACTCACCCATTGAAATCGAATTCTCTTACTTTAGAATCGATTTCCTTCGGTACTAAGAATGTCCTCGGCTTGATTTCCAAATGACCCTCAAGCCTCTTCTTATAATCTTCTCGCTAATGAATCAACGACCAAGATTATATCTTTAATCAATGGCTCAGATTAAAAGATGACTTGATCTTCGTTTTTTAGAAGATTCACACTCTGCTTTATTAATACCCTTTAATTATTTAATTTCCCTAAGTTTAGATTTAGGGTTTGCATTAAAATAATTAATTATTTCAATAAAGCAAGATTCGAGTGGAATTTCCACAAATGATTCTAGGTTCTCTGGATAACTCCTGTCCAAGCCTCTCCACCAATTTTGAGACTTGGAACACTTTCCGATGCTATAAAATCAACAAATAGAACATAAAACAAAATGCAGAAGACAAGCCAAGACAAGAGAACACCGGATTTGGCGGATGCCAGGGAAAAACCCTTTGATCAATTCTTCTTATTATTATATCAAAAGTTCAGTAGAGAGAGAGTACAAAAATCAAATTGACTTGTCCAATCCAAAGTCAAATCAGCCCTATAAAATTTTGCAGTCAACTGCAGTCAAGCTTCAACCCTAACTAGAAAGTCAACGCTGGTCAAAACAACAGTCAAACACCTCCTTTGAAGCTTGGTCAAAGGCAGTCAAACTTGGCCTCCAGTAGCAGTCAAAGTCAACCCAAAACAGTCACAAAAGTTGTGGTCAAACTTGGTCAACCCTACGGTCAAACATGCATGTGGTCAACGCAGGTCAAACAACCCAAAAAATCTCGATTTTTGTGCCAGTCAATGCGGCCTAGGAAAATTGGAATTTTGACCCAAAAAACGTAGTCAAACTTGGTCAAAATCACCTTGGTCAACACTGGTCAAATTCTCTGAAATTCTGAAATTTCAGTTCTACTATTTAGCCCAAAAAAACTCGTCCTTCTTGCCACACGTGTGAGAGAGAGAGGCTGCTCAATAGCTGTACGAACCAATCTGATGGAGAGAGAGAAGAATGTGTGAGTGATGATGATGCCAAATGAGGTATGAGGTCACTTGTATTTATACAATTCGTTGTGGGTGAAGAGACACGTCCATTGGGCTTCTTGAGCCTACATTTAGCTGAGGCGGACCTGAACAATTTGCACATGTGTGGGCATAAATTCAAAATCACACTTCTGCTTGTCCGAATGAGATGATCTTTAGATCAATTTTGGTCCTCTCGAAAAGAGGATTTTAATGCAATCATCATCTGCATCAAATAGGCTGTCCCAAGGTGGAATTTGGCCCTAGTTTTCAATTTTAACACAAACTAATGAAGGCTCTGTTGTCACTCTGATCCCTGCCCACTCCGTTTTAGCTGTCTCCCTATAGTAGGCTAAGGGGGGTAGTCCCTATGGATGAAATGATGAATTCATGAGACACAACTGAATGGCCTAGCATCTTGGTTAAGGATGGTTGGCAAGTTTATTTATTTAGCACAACTTGATCAGATTAATTGAAATTATCAATTAGAGGCCAGTGCCTTAGGAGTCAAATTACTTGCACAATATGAATTAAAGTCCAAGCTACTAGATGAACAATTGCTACTAGGATGAAAACTATCCTATATGAGATGCAACACCTAAGAATAAGTTAGATGCAAGATCTTGGTTAATTTTAGTTAGAATGCCTATTCTAGGTGAAAACACTTAACTTAGCCATCTTGAAGCAAGTCTCGCAAGGAGGTTGTAGAAAGAAGCCCACAAGAAGGAGACTATGGCCTCATTAATGATACCTCCTGTGAGGTTCTAACAACTCAGGTGCCTCCATTCCTACAAGGGATTGTCCATAAGAGAACTGCAAGGTCACTTGTTTAACCTTGGTGCAAGGGTCAAGCGTCAAAAGCCAAGAGAGAGGGGTTGTCCTATCTTTCTATCAACCAAGCTTATGCCTGGAGGTATATTTTAGTGAAGCACTGCTCGTATAAGACCCGCGGGTCTTCGCGAGTTCTATAGCGAGCCGGGTCACTCGCATAGAACCCGCACTCTCTACCCTTACCTGCTCAAACTCGTATTAAAATTGCCTACCCGCATAAGACCCGCGGGTTTCTCATAGGACCCGTATTGAACCCCTTTAAGACCCGTCCCACAACAAAAGGCAAATTTTTTGGATTTTTCTCAATGTTTTTGATTTTTCTATTTTTTTTTGGAAATTAGGTGTAGGAAAAGAGAATTTGGAGGTAAGAAAATGCTTTATAAGCACCTCTCTCCCTTTCGGAGGCATAGGCAAGGAAAGTGGTAAGGTTTTTTTCAATGCTCATGATCATGGAATGTTGGTAAATGCAGGGACCATCATCTACTCCTAGCTTTTGGAGCAGGGATATGGTTTTAGGTAATGCAGAACTGGACATTTTGAAAGCAACAGATGTTTAGACAGTTTTATAGTCCTTTGTTTTCTTGGGAGTAGCAGCATTGGCGGAGTCATAGCACTGGTCGAGTAGCAGCACACTGTAACAGCAAGGCAGAGTCACAATACTAGCAGAGTAGCAGCATTGGCGGAGTAGCAACACACTGTAACAACAAGGCGAAGTCACAACGCTGGCGGAGTAGCAACACTGGCAGAGTAGCAGCACTGGCAGAGTAGCAACATTGGCAGCGTAGCAGCACGGGCGGAGTAGCAGCACACTGTCCAAGTAGGCTTCATGATCCTTGTTTCATTGTTTTCTTGCTTGCATGTAACTTTTTTTTTTAATTTTATATAATCATTTCAAATTTTTTTTTTTTCACTTGCAATTTGCAAATTTTTTTGGCCTTGTGGCTGAGTTTCTCAGCCACACAACGGCCCTGTGTGGCTGAGAAACTCAGCCACAAGGGTCTGTGGGTTGCCTCTTCAGCTCACAAGTCCTGTGGCTGAGTTTCCCAACCACACGACGCCGCTGTGTGGTTGGGAAACTCAGCCACAGGGCCTACAGGCTGAGGAGGCAACCCGCAGGCTTTGTGACTGAGGAGGCAGCCCGCAGGCCCTGTAGTTGAGTTTCTTAGGCATGCAATGGCCATGTGTAGCTGAGAAACTGAACCACAGGGCCAAAAAAAATTGTAAATTTAAAAAAATTTAAAAATTTTAAAAGCAAAAAACAATTTAAAAAATATCAATTAGATTTTAAAAATTTAATTTTTTTTCTTCCAGATTTCATCACCATGCCACCAAAGGGTTCTAGAAAGTCTCGTGATCTAGCATGGGCACATGGTCAACGAATCATTTCCGGTAATGACCACCATGTCAAGTGCAATTATTGAAATGCCACAATGCATGCAGGCATAAACAGGCTGAAATATCACCTAGCTAGAATTCTTGGGAATGGTGTGGGATGTTGTCAAAATTGCCTCGATGAAGTCACTACTGAAATGGCAGCTGCTTTGGAAGCCATTAAAGAAGAAACTTCTAAGAGGGCAAGAAGGAAGGATGAGTTTGTTGGGATAGGTAGATCTTCATCTCAGAGTAAAACACAGATTTAGAGTCCAGGTATTGGTAACTCCCCTTCAAGTGTTGTGGCAAACAAGAGTATGACCTCTTCTTTCTTCACTCCTCGTACAACTCCAGGATCTCAACCAACCTTGGATAGTTTTAATGAAAAGAAGAGGAAGGAGGCAGATATGGGAGTGAGGAGGTTTTGGTACCATAATAGTCTTTCATTCAACTATGCAAAGTCATATTTTTATCAACCCATGGTGGATGCCATTGCAAGTGCTGGCCCTGGATACAAAGCCCCATCTTATAATGCACTTAGGGGGAAAGAGCTAGATGAGGAGCTTGAGTGTGTCAAGGAACAATTAGAGAGCATTAAAAGCTCATGAAAAATTACAGGTTGTACAATTATGTCTGATGGGTGGACAGATTAGACGGTTAGAACAATAATAAATTTTGTTGTAGCTTGCCCTAAAGGAACCATGTTCCTAAAATCCATTGATGCATTTGCAAATGTAAAATATGCACATTTGATTTTTACATTGTTGGTTGATGTGGTGGAGGAAGTTGGGGTTGCAAATGTTATCCAAGTAATCATGGACAATGCAACAAACTATGTAGCAGCTGGAAGGTTGCTTTGTGCCAAATATTTGATTTTTACATTGTTGGTTGATGTGGTGGAGGAAGTTGGGGTTGCAAATGTTATCCAAGTAATCATGGTCAACGCAACAAACTATGTAGCAGCTGGAAGGTTGCTTTGTGCCAAATATCCCACCATTTTTTGGACTCCATGCGCTGCCCATTTCATAGACTTGATACTAGAGGACATTGGGAAGTTGGAGTGGGTGTAGGATGTTGTGCAAGAATGCAAGAAAATTACCAAGTATATTTATAATCATGCTTGGTTGTTGAACCTTATGAGGGAATTCACACAAGGTGAGCTTAGTCGCCCAGCTGTCACACGGTTTGCTCCAAACTTTCTTTCCCTCCAAAGCCTTTTGTATGAGTACCAAGCTTTGCGAAGAATGTTTTGTAGCCAGCAATGGGTATTTTGGAAAGATAGCACAAAACCAAAAGCATTGTCTGTGAAAGCATTTGTCTTTGGTGATAGTTTGTGGGACAGAGTCATTGAGATTGTCAGCTTCACTGAGCCCCTTGTGAAAGTATTGAGATTGATGGATGGAGAGAAACCTCCAATGGGATATATTTATGAGGGCATGGATAGGGCAAAAGAGGCCATCAAGATTTTCTATAAGGGAGATGAATCTAAATATCTCCCTATATGGCAAATTATTGATTCTAGGTGGGACAGACAATTACATTCACCACTGCATGCAGCAGGAGCATATCTCAATCCGAGCTTATTCTATAATGAGGGGTCTAACATTCAAAGAGATCCCGAGGTGATGAAAGGTGTCATGATATGCATTGAGAAGATGTACCGGATGTAGATATTCAGGACAAAATCAACCTACAATGAGATATGTACAAGGAAGCATCTAGCATGTTTGGATTCAGCTCAAGCCAACGTCTCAAGGACAAGAAAATGCCTTGTAAGTGCAAATTGTTAGAACTTAGCTTGTAATTTTGCTAGTTCTCTTTTATATGTTTGGCATTGCAAATTGATAATCTTTGTTGTTATATTTTTACAGCTCATTGGTGGATAGATTGTGGCTCTAAGGCACCGCAATTAGAAGAATTCATCATCAGAATTCTTAGTCAACCCTGTAGTGCTTCTTCTTGTGAGCGCAATTGGTCAGTGTTTGAGCACAACCACAACAAAAAGAGAAACAAGTTGGAGCATGAGAGGTTGGAGAAGTTGGTTTTCATCTACTACAACCTTCGAATGCTCAGAAAACAAGTGAAACCAAAGGATACAGATCCAATTTTATTGGATACCATTGATTTAGAGTCTGATTGGGCTGTGGAGGAGGAGCCCCATGATTTGAGTTGGCTTGATGAAGAGACCGAGGATCTCTCTAGTTTGCCATCTCAAATGGAGACTCCCAATACACCTGCCTCACAGTTGCTTCAGCCTTCTGATGCTACCGTGAGGTCCACGAGGGCTTATTATAGGCATGGTCATCCATGAGTGATGAGACTCAAGATTGTTATGAGACAATCATTTATCATTTATGACACATGTATTTGAATTTTGAACTTGCTGACATTTTTGTATTTTAATTATGGAATTTTGATTCCTTTTCTTATTCAGTATCTAAATGTTTTGCTTACAAAAATTGAATATGTTATGTTGTACTTTTATAGATATGAGATGATGTTATGAATTATTGCATATATTGTGGTTTTTATAACCTTATAAAGGACTGGAATTATCATTAGTGTCTTTTTTTCTGCTTAAAATTTACCATATTTTAAGTTTTTTTTTGCATTTTGACGAGTCTTATACGAGTTTTATACGGGCCGTTCCCGAGTCTTATACGAGTAGACGAGTCAATGGTTGGACGAGTCTTATACGAGTACGAGTCGTGCAACATTGGTATATTTTATTGATGCACTTCTAATCCTAAAATGAGATGCAAGATATGAGTGAATGCTCCAATGAGGCTATTAGGATGTGACAAGTGCTTTAATTGAATTATATCTCTTTAAATAAAGAAATACTCTCAATGGTACAATGCTTAAACCGCTTGTGACCAAGATGACAGGAGTAAGCCTTTAAGCTCAAGATCACAAAAATATTAATGGTAACCTGTAGATCACTTAAAAATTATCTCAATAAAACAATCTTTAGCAATTTCAGTATGCTTCAAAACAGGTTGCCAAAGTGCTTATGAAATAAATGTGTGAGTGCAAGATTGATGAGGCAACAAGAGATACTTAAATGAAACAATTAATTGTTAGAGCAGAACTCAATGCCCTCAGATATTAGCGTGCTTATCAAATGCTTTTACTTATTTAGACAGTTGAATAGGTAAAGACCTTTAGAAATATCACTTCTATAGAATGGCAAATGAGATGCTATCAAGAAAATCACTGCTCGGATGAACCAATGTGCATTCGAATGAAACAAGACCAAGAGGGATTTAGGTCAGGGAATATGGTTAAGATGCTTCAATTTAGTGATTCAACATAAACAATGTAACTGCCCTGCATCCAGATTCATGAAGTACACAAGATTACTAGATCCTTTCAAAGATAGATTAATGAAACAAATGTCATATCACAGACCTTTAGTTATGTTACTTCTTCTTAGGACGTTCTTTGCAAAGTAACAATTAGTAACCAAAGACAGAGAGATGCCACAGTTAGTTATGTGAGCAGCAGATTAAATGAAATCTGAATCAATGAGAAAGGAAAAACCACCAAGAACACTAGCAGTCGATCATATCAGCTGACTGTTATAAGAAGGCAGTCCTAAAAAATCACTCGTATAGATAGTCAAAACAATTGGTCAAGCCCTTAAATCAATAGATGATGCTCCTTTAGGCTTATTTTAGGAATAGATTTGATATGATTATGCCACTGTAAGTGTCACTGCAATGCCACTGTCAAAGTGCAATCTCAGATTTCAGACTTCTAATATCATCCATCCAACAATTAAAATCAGTTGCTAAATGCATGAGATAAGAGCAAAGATACTTGCTTGATTATGTGGTTATTCTTTAGTGCTCTTGAGACGTTATTATTGTGAATGTTCTTATGATTTGGCACTGCAATGCAAAACTTCAGATTTGATGACAATGATAGTAGAAGAAACATGCTTTCAAATAATGGAATGATATCCCTGCAGTCAAGAAGTGTGAGCTTGCAAAACAAACGTTAGCTAACAAAAACCTTGACTGTAATGACAATATGCACCACAAGGAAAACAATGGTCCAAAATGGATGCTTAAACATCCATCTAGCAATTGAAGGTCTTCCCAATGGAACGCTATGCTTCTGCAAGGTAAATGTTAGCAAGGCACCAATAATATTTGCAAAGGATAACCAGAAATCCTAGTGAAAATGTCACATGATAAGTATATTCTTTATGCTCTGAAAAGTGACTTAGATTTGTATGCTAAAATATTAGATTCACAAGGATTGATGGAAAAAAGATGATCATCGTAATTTCAAACGATTTGCAAACCAAAATTACATGAAATCCTTACCAATAGGGTTATTCTAACACTTTGAAGTATGCGGCTGCCCTTTCTAAGGCTGGATTGGGGTTCCAAGAACCACTTCAGGCCTGCAACTGGGTCTCAACTGCCCTTTTATGCCTGCAGCCTTTCTTAAGGAGCTTGATTAGGCTAGCGGCTAGTCAAATTTGCTTGGGAGCCCCTGTGGCTAGGCTTATTTAGCCTCTCTGAAAATGCGGCTCTCTCAATGATGCAAAAAATGGCCCTAGGCCCTTTTATGCCTGCGGCCTTTCTTAAGGAGCTTGATTAGGCCAGCGGCTAGTCAAATTTGCTTGGGAGCCCCTGTGGCTAGGCTTATTTAGCCTCTCTGAAAATGCGGCTCTCTCAATGATGCAAAAAATGGCCCTAGGCCTAATAGGGCAAAAGAGAGCCACGGCTAGGCCTCTAAGGCCTCTGAAACCCTTCTGAGATAAAATCAGGCCTGAAAAACACTAATTAGTCCACAAAATAATGATTTTTTGAGCCCTAAATTAAATCAGAATTCTGAAATGCCAATCTAGAGATGAAAAACAAGTTGAAACCCCTGGCAAAAATTATTTTAAAGCTGCAAAACAAGGTTAGGGGTAAAACAAATTAGATCCAATAGTTGAAATAGGCCTCCAACCCTAGCGGCCTGTTTTGAGTGATGTGGGAGTGCTCAAACACTAGCCTTTTTGGGTGGGTGAGGGGTAGCCCCTTCAAAAACTTGATTTCTACCTCAAGTTGAAGATGGCCAACCTGCAAAATAGGCCTAAAAACCCTAGATGTCTAGGGTTTCCAAGACTGATTTCTGTGCTGACCTGAAAGATTTCACCTGCAAAACAAATTTATGATGAAAACCCTTGTCCCCCTTTTTTTATTTTACAAAACCCACATT
Organism: Pinus albicaulis; assembly: GCA_034641835.2. Taxonomy (NCBI): domain Eukaryota; kingdom Viridiplantae; phylum Streptophyta; class Pinopsida; order Pinales; family Pinaceae; genus Pinus; species Pinus albicaulis. The sequence goes on from CM076580.1 coordinate 599,298,687, forward strand.
AGATACATACACAATAAAAATCAAAATATAGTCAAGGGTTAGTAATAAAAAGAACTATTTAGAAAACAAAAAAAATAAAAATTTTCTACAAATTATTTGAACTAACAAATAGAACATTAAAACCCTTCAAGAATAACAATCTAAGAAAATTATTTTGAAATTTAATTTAAAATAAAACCACTATGGAAAACCCCAAATTAATTATATACAAAGAGAAACTAAAATAGAAAGGGTTAGTGAAATAATATAGTAGTTGGAAAATAATACACAATTTATTTACACAATAAAATACAAGGGCCCAAAATTTATTTACAAGAATAGTCTACAATATTCACAATGATTTATGGCTCTTATAAGCAGGTCTATTGTTTAACGCACAAATAAATTTAAGAAAATAAGAGAAATAATTTTTTATGGGTTAGCAATAACCAAAATCCCTGCAAATCATATCATTAGATAAGCCATGAAATTTAATCAGATGGGCTTTTGAGTTTTCTTGACTTGAGAGTGGGTTGGTCTAGTTGAAGACTTCCCCTCACGCCCAAGATCTGAATGCTTGAAGTCTCTACACACTTAAAATCAAATTATTAGATCAATATAGGCATAGATAACAAAAAAAACTTTCAAAATCTAGAGATACTTGCTAGATAAACCAAATTAAAATGTTTCTCTAAAACCCATCAACTAATACAAGATACCTCTGTAAATAGTTGATCCAACAAATGGCTAAAGAAATAATAATTTATAAAATTTATTCAGTAGAATATTAAGCACATGATCCAAAAAACATTACCACAAGAAAATTGAAGAGCAACACCATCAAGAGTAAACCCCAAAGACTTTTTGCTTTATTGATAAAAAAAGTATTACAACTAGTAGAACTTGACTCGGAGCTTCTTTTCAAAATTTTCGGTGTCAAATGAGGAGCAAATAACTTCCTTATATAGAAAATAGAGAGATCTAGATCACCCTCCAAGTGGAAAATGGCTAGGTCCAAGAAATTGCACATTTTTGACTTGATCCTGGATTATAACAACTACTTGGTGCTTGATCCATGCCAAAAATAAATCTTGACCCTTGATCTTGATGAAGAAATTCGAATTCCATAATAATTCCCTTTTTTCTTGGCCCAAAAAATATTATTTTGACCTTTTGTCCTAAAAAAATCATTTTTGACTTAATCATCTTGGTCCATAAGCTCAATTTTTGTTAAAAAATTGATTTTTTCCTTGATAAAGGACCTTGAAAATTTGACTTCTTTTGGACCCACGAATTTTATTCAACTAACTGGACCTAGATAAAATAATTTTCTTGAAAAAATAATTCTTTTCTAGCCCCAAAGAATTTCTTGTGATTTTTCTGCCTTGGAATTGGGTCTGTCAATCTAATTCTTCCTTGGCAATGACCTTTTTCTCCAAAATTCGCTTTTCCACTTGGAGGGAATTTTATTTTCTCTATACTTATTTTTTGACTCAAAACTAATTAACTTTATGGCTTAGGATTTTAATTTAATTTAGCTAGAAAAATTAATTAATTGACACTATAGGGGATTAATAATTTTTTCCACACTTAAATATTTTAGTCATGGTGTCTGAATATGAGGGACCATGCACCAAAATATTTTTACATCAAGATATAACTACTAATTCAACCCTTGAAAGGGGAAAACACCTTTAGACATAGACCCTTAATAATTTACCCAATTCTGCGATACAATATGATCTAATATAGACCAAGTGTGTTTGTAATAAAATAATTTAGCCAAACGTGCTTAAATTATTCCCAAACACACCTTTACAAAAGACTCGATATAACAGTAGGACTCACCTAAGACCTTGTCAATGAATTCCACCCTAGCTTTGGGGTTTACGCTGGAAGAAAAACTATGCCGATTATCTGTGTTTAGAAACACACATAATTCGTTGAGGTTAAAAAACTTCCTAGGTTGAAATCCTTTGCCAAAATCAGAGGCTTACCTAGTGTTGTTACATAATTAAATGGTCATACTAGAATATTTTAGAATAAACTTGCATAATTTGGATTTACAATGACAAAATTGATGTTGAATGATGACACCGATCTTAAAAAAAAAAAATGTGTCCACTGACTTGTACCCTGCTTCTTGGGTTGTTGAAAAAGTGTGGTCAACAGGCTTCACTTAATTGAAGCTCCAACTCTATGCATGTAATCTTGATGATTATTCCAGTAAACTGGAAATAACTCATCCTAACTGAAGTCTAACTCATGAGGACAACTCAAGGTCTTCATTGGCTAAGGCACAACCCAAAAGACCTTGCTCCCTACATTTTCAACACCTCTCTCATCGAATCTCTTTGGTATTTACATAGATGAGCTCGAGGACCTTCTTTGAAAACATACCCATGTTGGCAATGGTTGTATGTTACACCTTGTCTTGATAGCTATACTACTTTTTTCTAATGAGTGGTCCTACACCCCCCTTCTCTTAACTGTCTATCGAAACATTTGGATACAATATCTTGTTTCCATGAGCTTCACTAGTTGGTAGTTAACCTTCATAAGACTAAGGTTATGATCTTGAATACTGCTATGGAGACTCTATCTAGCTTTCTAGTTCTCTTATAAGGGAGAGCCTATGGAGATCATGACTGTCTACATGTACTTAGGGGTCTAGTGTATTGACTCATTACTCAACTTGAAACTTGCCGCCTCAACCTAAAACCCGCCTCCTAGTGGGGCCTTTGCAAGGGACATCCTTCACTTTTTGTGCCAATGTGTTACATATACATTCCCAAGATATCGCTTTAGAGGAGCACCTCTGCAACACTATCTATAGACCCAAAATTGTTTATGGATTGGAGGTTTGAGGTCCTAGTTTAGGATTCATGGATTGGCCATATATTGAAAGGGTGGAAACTATTATGCTTCAATTTACGAGTCGATGCAAGCGGATGATTTCTTAGTTATTTTTCTAGTTGAGTTTGTTGCCTAACCTCTTTGTCTTGAGAGTATTTTCAGGTTCACATTTTATTTGCATAGAATTATGTCCTTGGTTGGCTTACTCTTAGGTTATGATTGATACCAATATTTGCTATAATGTTCTTTAGTGAGAATCATTTTTTTAGGTCTCACTAGGTGCCATTGTGCCTCTCTAGTCAATCAACATCTCTAGTTTGACTTTCCTTATTTAGATATTCCTTGGACACTTAGCCCAAGGATACAATATCTTGTTTCCATGAGCTTCACTAGTTGGTAGTTAACCTTCATAAGACTAAGGTTATGATCTTGAATACTGCTATGGAGACTCTATCTAGCTTTCTAGTTCTCTTATAAGGGAGAGCCTATGGAGATCATGACTGTCTACATGTACTTAGGGGTCTAGTGTATTGACTCATTACTCAACTTGAAACTTGCCTCCTCAACCTAAAACCCGCCTCCTAGTGGGGCCTTTGCAAGGGACATCCTTCACTTTTTGTGCCAATGTGTTACATATACATTCCCAAGATATCGCTTTAGAGGAGCACCTCTGCAACACTATCTATAGACCCAAAATTGTTTATGGATTGGAGGTTTGAGGTCCTAGTTTAGGATTTATGGATTGGCCATATATTGAAAGGGTGGAAACTATTATGCTTCAATTTACGAGTCGATGCAAGCGGATGATTTCTTAGTTATTTTTCTAGTTGAGTTTGTTGCCTAACCTCTTTGTCTTGAGAGTATTTTCAGGTTCACATTTTATTTGCATAGAATTATGTCCTTGGTTGGCTTACTCTTAGGTTATGATTGATACCAATATTTGCTATAATGTTCTTTAGTGAGAATCATTTTTTTAGGTCTCACTAGGTGCCATTGTGCCTCTCTAGTCAATCAACATCTCTAGTTTGACTTTCCTTATTTAGATATTCCTTGGACACTTAGCCCGAGTAATTCCTATTGATTGTTGATGTCACCATCATTGGACTTGACTATCTCTAGTATCATTGGTCACATAGCTTGGGAATCCCCCTTGGCCAATTGAAGGTTTGAACACACAACTAGGTTCCTCACAAAATATTCAATGAAAGCAAATAACGATCTAAATCACAATAGTACAAACAAATTTTTGCCCAACAAATCAGTTCATCATTAATAAAAACTCAGAGCTTACTTGGGCTCCCATCTTGGGATAATGCCCAACTGAGAAAATACATAATACAATATTATGATCTAATCCAAAAATTATGCTCTCTCTCTCTCTCTCTCTTGCAAATCTAGATTTCTAGCCTTTCTACACTCCCTCAGACCCAACACACGCTCATTGAGATGCCTCTCTCAATCTTGTGTTATTGTTGTCTGTCTTCTCCCTCTCCCTGGTGTTGCTTTTATAACTTTACATTGAGCCAAAACTATATTCCTAACCTTAATCTCAAGTGATTGACGTTCTAGATTAGATCTCGCCTCACTTGAGATTAATAACTAAGATTATAACTTACTCACTAAAGGAAACTACTTTACTTTTCCTATGTTTTATTAGCTCAATAAGCCAACATGTCAATATGTGCTTTTTCTTAAGTTAAACTGAGGCTAAGTTACATTAGCAACTTTCTCAACCTAGAGCAAGTGTTTTAAGGAGATGTGGGCGACTTCTGCATGTTTAGACACAAGGCCCGTGCAAAAGTACTTGCCCGAGCTACAAACTTCAACACTTCCTCTTAGCGAGGGAGGTACTTATGGAAGAAGCTCCTCCACCTTGATCTTTCTCCAATACCACCACGTCATCCGTTGCTGTAACAACTCTTTTTGAACTGGAAAACTTCCCTGCTACCTGCTTTGGAATATGATCCGAAGTCTTGTTTCTTCCAACCATGCTCCTAGGAGGTTGCTCCTGAGCATCCATCAATGTAAGCTCATACCAACTGGTTCTGACAGATCTAGAAGAGGCCACCTGCCCATCTTCTAGATTAGAACGCTGACTCCCCGTTATCAACTGGGCTTTCAGAGCCTCCAACTCAATATCTGTCACTAATATTGGTCCTTGATCCGAGATCCCCTTGGATTTGCATATGGGTTGGCCTTGCAAGCTGTACAACTTACCCTTTTTGACACCAAGCTTGATTGCTGTATCTTGGGTAGCTCCTTTTGAATGTATGAATACTTGTCCTTTATGGAACTCAACATTATGCCCTGTATCCTCTCGAGCTGAGACTAAGAGCAAGTTCGTCTTCAACTATGGGACATATAACACCTCTGCCACCCCCAGAGATCCTCCTGATTCTAGCTGGAATAACACTGTTCCAATCCCTTTCACTACAAGTATGGTACTCTATCATGTCCCTTTTCGAGTGATCACTACAGGGGAAACGATTGATTTAATTAGATTAAAATGTGGCTATGAGAACAAGGTGAACTTTATAAAGTCACATTATTATGTATTTACTTGCCCATGGTATTGGTGCCTGTAATGGGATGGCCAAAGATTATAAAAGGGAGCTCAAGATTATTCTTTAGGGGGTGGATGAATGATTTCCCTTATTTGATTTTGAGCCCTTGTGGCTTAAAGAAAGGGTAAATTGGAATCCAAATTGAAACTAGACACCCTAGCCAATCCAAATTGGAATCATTATGGATTTTTCGTTGGAGCATATTGATTGGCAAGATAGGTTTGCCATAATTTTGGGGTTTTAATTTTTCAGGCGATATCATTTGTTTTGCAGGGCATATTTTATTCGTGAGGAGATCTCCATCTTGTTTGTAGGGATGAGTTGATTTGAAATAAATAATTTTATAGTGAGGGCCATGGTTTTCATTGATCCAGGAGCCAAGTTCATCGAAACAAATGATTTTATCTTAGAGATCAATTATAATAATGAGGGATTTATAAATTGTGAGTACAACATCATTAGTGCAAGGAAGGCCAAGCCTATTAATTTTTGGGCGTTAAATTTGTCATATGATAGAGGCCAAGGTGCCATATTTTGGAGGAGACAACCCTGATTATCTTGGAGATCGATTTATTAAAAGGGTAACTTTTGTAATGGAAACATAATCACTCTTGGATATAGATTTCTCTCTGGGAGTAGACTTACTAAATAGCAATATTCTTTGTTTTAAAACTACATCCACCTTTTGTCGTAGCCAGGCCAAGACAAATATATGTTTAAGTAGCCCATAATTCACATAATCCATCAGGCCAAGTTGCTTTTTGTTGTTGGGTAGTGGAATGGTTTATCATTGGTAGCAAGGTAATAGAGAAAATTTCAGGAATTGGAGGCAGAATACCTCAACTTTGAGGGCCAAATCTTCTTGTGTAGAGACAACAATCAAACTCAACAATCCATATTTTCTACAGGGAAACATTCTAAGGTTTCCATGTTATTTTGTAATCAGATTTGACATGATAATATTTCCTTCAATTTTAATAAAATAAGTGCCGAGTTGCAGTTAATTTATTTACTGTGCAAATGATGCTGAGGGTTTGTATTTAATTTGCCTGCAAAATATTTGTCAAAATAATGTTGCCCTTTTATCTATAGGAAAACTGCTTGAATAATTTATTTGTCAAAATGGCCGTTGATAAATTGTTTGACGAAATGTTTCAATGAGTTAGTGGACAGTGTAGTAGTTGGATGTATGTTAAATGTTTGATGAAAGGCGTCAATAAGTGTCTTGATTATTGCACAAGTTTAATTTGGCACATTTAGGAATTATCCTATTGGTTGATTAGGCAATCCCAAGAAAGAGACATTACATAATCTTACCAACTCTCACTTGCATGTTTGTCTAAAACACTAAGGAACACTTCACTCATCCTTGTCATATGGTGAGATGCTCCATTATCTATGAACCATGCATTTTTCCTGACTATCTTAGAAAGTCATGACACCAAGGTAAAGTTCCTCTCAAACTTCTCAGCCAACTCATCCATCTGTGTAGTGGTTGCCTTTCCCTTGCCCTTCTTTTTGTTTGGACACTGGTTCGCATAACGTGTTGGCTTGTGACATGCAAAGCACTTGACTTTGCTCATGTCCTTTTTCTTCCCATCCTAAGAGGATCCTCCCTTTCCTTTGTTTAGTTTGGATACTCCCTTGCCCTTTCTTACATGACTTAAAAGATCAACGTTCTCCTTCTCCATTTCACCTTTTACTTGGTTGCCATGGAGAGCCTCTTCATGAGTGTCCTCTTGGGTGAAGTCATCCCACAACCTATCCCAGGTTGGGAGATTCTCATGTGCCACGACTCCTTTAACGAAGGCACCCCACTACTCTGTGAACCCATTCAAAGTTGTCCTTACCATTTCTGGGTCTGACGCAAGCTTCCCTACTGCGACAAGCTCATCTCGTACTTGAGAAATTTTGGTGAGATAAGAAGAAACTGACTCATGCTTGGACATCTTGGTGCCCTTGAGTTTCTCTTTCAACACCTTTCGGTTTTGGTTGTCGCTTTGGTATAACTTGGTCGATGCCTTCCATATTTCTTTGGCGGTTTTCTAAGGAATAATATGGTCCTTCACTCTGTTCAGGATAATCCTCTTGACTTTCACTTCCTTCTTATTATGGGCGGCCAACCATAAGTGTTGCATCGGTAGGACGATTATGAGTTTGTGATACAAACTCCCAAATTTCATTCTCTTTTAAAACCAATGCAATCCTCTCCTTCAAAATGCTGTAATTGGACAAACCAACTAGGTGATCTTCAATCTTGAGACCGGTAGCCAACCTATTCAGCAGATCAAACCCTGCCAAAAAACAATTTGATGAAGTTGGCTCCTCCTTATGCTATCTACAACTGGCCAAACCCCACAACCTTCTGCTATGTTATTTTTGCAGAACCCCACTATTCACATTCATGCTAGTTTCTCTACAAACCTACAACTAGTGCAACACGTCCTTCAACATTAGTTTTCTCTGTTGCTGCTATTCCTCGTGCACTGGAGGTTGCTGGTCGACTTTGCCTAGCGTTTCCTTGGCTTCTTTGCCCGACTGTCTGTACAATGTGACACTCTTGAGCTGCTAGATGGCTGTGGTAGCTACTCTATGGCTATGCCATCGCTCGCAGCAATTCCCTCTACCCTTGGTTTGAGTCGAGTTCGTCCTCTGTTGTCAACTGAAACTGTGGCCCTGATGTGCGTTTAATATTTCTCCACGTAGCTTTACTCAACGACTCCTCACACAGATCTACCCTGGCAGCTACCTATGGCGGCAGGTCTGACCTTCTACAACTGTGATCTTGTGCCACTAGCCGCATCACCTTATCTCGTCATCTGGATCCGCCTCACTTTCTTTGCCGCCAACAGTTTTGTAGCCTTAGCTACTTAGCAAATCTATGGCTGGTTGAACGTTGTTTCACCCTGCGGGCTATCTGGTTTGATGGTTGTTGGTTGCTGCGGTTCCTCAGTGCATGTGCTGCAGGCTGTTGTGCCTCTTCCGCGCCCCTAGCCGCCCGTTTTCCTCGATTTGCAGTTACCTCCTCTGTGACCCATCAATTGCTCGTCAACTTTGCTACATCTCGGCCTTAACCCCGTCTCTTCTTTGTAAACCCCCTTTGCATGATTGTTGTAGCCCTGCGACTACCCTCTTTGCGTGGCTGGCCGCGTCATGTGCAACCGACTAACTGGTCCTAGTGGCTGGGTGGGCTGTTAGGATTGTCGAACACCCCTTGTGTCTTCCCATTTTTTTGTAATTTTGTAATTTTTATTTTAAAATCGTCTCTTAAAAAATTTCTGTTTTTAAAGAAAATTTCCCTTGACCATTTGACTTATTTACTTCGGCCCTTAAAAAAAATACCATCCGTACGATTGCGTCTGAACTTGGCTCCAACAATTTGGTATGAAAATGGTACCTGCGATTCTAAGATCGATTTAGAGTTTTAACTTTGATACCATGTTAGATTTTCTTAAACCTAGCACTTGATATTTAATTCCAAGCAATAAATGATTTGAATCACAATAATATAAACAAATTTTCGCGCAAGAAATCAATTCATCATTAATTAAAACTCAAAACTTACTTGGGCTCCCGTCCTAGGATAATGGCCTAGTTGAGAAAATACACAATACAATATTTTGGATCTTATCCAGTAGATCTGCTCTCTCTCTTGCAGATCTAGATCCCCAACCTCTTTGCACTCCCTCGAACCTAGCACACGCTTATTGAGATACCTCTCTCAATATTGTGCTGCTGATGTGTGTCTTCTCCCTCTTCCTACCCTTGCTTCTATAACTTTACATTAAATCCAAAATCCTAATCCTAACCCTAATTTCAAAGTGATTGACGAACGAGATTAGATCTCGACTCACTTTAAATTAATGGCTAAGATGAAAACTTACTAAAGTAAATTACTTTACTTTTCCTAAGTTTTATTTGCTCAATAAGCCAACATATTAATATGTGTTTTTTCCGAAGTTAAACTTAGGCTAAGTTACACTAGCAACTTGCTCAATCTTGTTGAGAAATCAATGCTAGTAGATTAGGGTTTGATTTCTTCTTTCTTGATAATTACTTGTGAATTATGTTGGCTTCTTTAACTTCTTTATTATATTATCTTTCATCAAGCAATTACCAAATTATGTGTGTACAAAGAGCACAAAAACACGAGACACAAGATGTAGGCACTCTGTTAGGGAAAAACCCCTCTCTAGGGGAAAGCCCAGTCAAAATCTCTCTTCGATCTAGAACTTCGACCTTGTAGCAACAACAACAGTTCGACCCAACAACTTTGACTTGGCAGCAACATCAACTTCGATTTGACAAAGAGACTTCGATCTCCTAAAGTATCCGACACGAGAGAGAGATAGATAGCCCAAAACTTTGTTTTTATTCTTTTCTTCCTTCTTTGCCAAACTCACACTCCTTTTAGCCTTCTTCTCCTACTTCGCACTTTTTTTCCAGCTTCTTCTAGGATATCGAACTTGTGAGAGTGGGTGTGTCCAAATGAATTCAAACTGCTCAATATATAGCCTTTTGGTGAGGTCGAATTTCCCAGTTTGAGGCCGACTTGATCTCCTTGAGGTCGGCTTGGTGTGGAGGTGATATAATTCATTAGAGGTCTTCCTTCCTTGATATAGATTCTATATGCTTTTGAGGAGAGACTATAGCCAACGAAGATTCCTTTGATGCTTGTAGAATCTAACTTCTTTCACTTGTCTTTTGGAATGTGGATGTAGGCAGGACTCCCAAAGAGTCAGAGATGATCCACACTCAGATTCTTTCCTGTGAATGCTTCCTCAAGTGTGATGTTCTCAAGAATTCTATGAGGGCTTCTATTTTGAATTTATACCATTGTCATTGCTAAGCTTCTCCCCATAAAAATTTTGGTAAGTCTTGATCAAGGAGCATTGTTCAAATCCCTTCTTCTATTGACCTATTCTTTTTTTCAGCCACTCCATTTTGTTCGCGATAGTAGGGAACAATGAGCTCCCTCTTAATTCCTGCTTCTTTACAATAAGAAATCAATTCTTTAGAAGTGTGTTTCCCACCATTGTCGGATCTCAAGGTCTTTATTCTTCTTTCGGTTAGGGTTTCCACTTCAGATCTAAACTCCTTGAGCATCTCAAATACTTCATTCTTCTTCTTGAGAAGGTAGATCCATGTCTTTCTAGAATGATCATCTATGAATGTTACATAGTAAAGATGACCTCAAGTGATTTGTCAGAGATGGGTCCACACACATAAGAATGAATGAGATCTAATATTTCTTTAGACCTTGTTTCACTATTTGAAAATGGTTTTCTTGTATGTTTACCCAAAGAACATCCCTTGCAAACTCCTTCACGATCTTCTTTTGATATTGGGGATGCCATGAACTAGTTGATTAAGAGTAGGAATGACCTTGTAATGTAGATGACCATATCTCCTCTGCCATAGCTCAATGGGATTGATTTCCATATGAACCAATTCTTGAGGAGATGGTGTAATAACTCTATATAAGCTTCCTTCTCGAACTCCAATAACTCTAGCTTTATCGATACTTGAATCTTTTCCCCAAACCAAAACTTTTCCATCAACAAAAGCAACTCTAACCCCTTTAAATTCTAAGAAATAAATAGAAAGCAAGTTATTTTTCAAACCTGGAACATATAGTATATTGTTGAGATGTAGCTTAGCTCCATTCTCCAACTTCAAAGATGTTGATCCTAGGCCTCTAACAACATAGCTTTTGTTGTCTCCCAATTTCACTGCATGAGAAGATGGTTCCTTCGATAGAGTGTGAAGTTGTTTACTTTCTCCTGTCATGTGTCTCGATGCTCCACTATCAATAATCCATGCATTTTCATCACTAAGAGAACCTGTAAGAGCAACCAAGAGCCCTTGACTCTTCACCTTGTTGAATAAGTAGTGGAAGATCTTCTTGATCCAGCTTCCTGCAATATTGAATCCCATTCTTTTATAACTTGTCACAAAGGAAGTAACCATTTCCTTCGAGCGAACAGAGTGATCTTCAATCTTCCTTGACCTTAGCTTTGATACCATGTTGAGAAATCAATGCTTGTAGATTAGGGTTTGATTTCTTCTTTCTTGATAATTAATTGTGAATTATGTTGGCTTCTTTAAATTCTTTATTATATTATCTTTCATCAAGCAATTACCAAGTTATGTGTGTACAAAGATCACAAAAACATGAGACACAAGATGTAGGGACTCTGCCAAGGCAAAACCCCTATCTAGGGGAAAACCTAGCCAAAATCTCTCTTCGATCTACAACTTCAACCTTGTAGCAGCAACAACACTTCGACTTGGTAGCAGCAACAACTTCAATTTGACAAAGAGACTTTGATCTCCTAAAGTAGCCCACACAAGAGAGAGATAGATGGCCCAAAACTTCGATTTTCTTCTTTCCTTCCTTCTTTGCCAACCTCGCACTCCTTTTAGCCTTCTTCTCCTACCCCGCACTTTTTCCTAGCTTCTCTTAGGATATCAAACTTGTGAGAGTGTGTGTCCAAATGAATTCGAATTGCTTCAATATATCGTCTTTTGGTGAGGTTGAATTGCCCAGTTTGTGGCCGACTTGATCTCCTTGAGGCTGACTTGGTGTGGAGGTGACATAATTCATTTTTGACTAAAAAATAATTCTTTTTACATGATTCAAAAGTCTAAGAAGGGTCTCATAAAATGTACAATGACTCTAATGAGTCAATATTAATCCTAGGAGTCCACAATGGAGACTTTGACTAATAAAATGATGACTCGAGCATGAAACCCATGCTTTAATAAGTCATTGTAACAATTATAAAACTTATTTTTGACAAGTACATTACATAATGACTCAAATATATTTATGAAGACTGAACCTAGTTATGTTTTTACACAAACCTAGAGCAAGTGATTTAAGGAGATGTGGGCGACTTTTGTATGCCTAGACACAAGGCTTGTGCAAAAGTACCTACCCAAGCTATGTAGAAATTTCCGAATCTTAAATCTCGTGCAAAAATTATTACTGTTAATTTGGTTAAGGTCCTCCTTCTTATGCAAGTTATTAACTGAATAAATTCAAGTTAAAATCGAAGCAAAAAACATAACAGATGTCTACCAATTCAGATCTAGAATAAGCACATGCACACATTGACAAAGTGACATAGTTATTTATGGACAAACTGTCCCCGAAAAAACCCAATGTGGGAAAACCGGTCTCTGGCTGCTGGAGGGTTCTATTATTAAGAATATTTCTGAATACACAACTCTGGGTTCCAAATCTGGAAAACCCGATAGAGAAAATACTAGATCTACAACTCACTGGTCGATCTAGGGCGAAAATAGTGACTGATCCACACCCTCAAACGAGATTTACAGAACTCAGCCAAATCTAGGCCTAGAAACCCCATCGTTGCCCTTGAAAGGCTCTGCGTCAGCGTCCGAAGCCTTTGAAAGCCTCTGTGTCAGCCTTGGATGGCCTCCAAACCCTCAGCGCTGCTTCAGAAGGGGATGCGTTACCTCAGAATGGGTGACACAGTCACTACACTGCCCCTAAGGGTCTCTGCGTAACCCTTGAAGGGTTTCTTGAAAATTACGCTGTCCTTGCTGCAGCTGCTGCTGCTGCCTTCCTCTGTGCTGTCCTTGCGCTGATATCTTCTTTGCCTCTTGTGTATTCTAGACCCTGGGATCAGATCATCCCCTTGGTCTAAATTCCCCTCTCTGCAGCTGAAACACTTCTGAGTATTCTTAGCAAACCCTACCCTAGAATCTCAGCTTAGCCTTAGCTTCAATGCTCTGCCTCTGTGTGTGTTTACAAATGACCCCAAGCCTTTCCTTTATGCTTTTCTCGTTGACAAATCAACGACCAAGATTAAATCTTTACTCAATGGTTAAGATTAAAAGAAAGCTTGATCCATGTGACTTAAGACAATTTCATCACATGTTTAATTAAATTCACTTTAATTATTTTATTTTCCTAAGTTTTAACTTAGGAAATACATTAAAATAATTAATTAATTTAATATCTCCTAAACCAGATGAAATTTCTCAAACCCATTTCTGGGTCTTGTAGATCAGCTGAACTCTAGTCCTTTCTCAAAATTTTGGACCTAGAGCACAACTGATGCTACCCCAAATACACAAAATCTCAATAAGCTACAAACTTCGACAGTGAGAGTGTTTGTTGTCTTTTCTCTCTCTAAGGGGTGGATAATGAGGAACTCTTATTTTTTTGGTGTCTCGTTGATTATGAGATCGAAGAGAGATGTCATTGTTTTTGTAGAGACTCTATTGGTTCCCTCTCTATCTTATTGTATTATCTAGGTCATGGATGCTTGGCCCTTTTGCACCTAGGGTTTGTCACCTTTAGGCGTCGAGCTTTGTAGGAGACCCCTGGGGCCAATCTTAGGGCTAATAGATTTGTTACCTCCTTTTAGCCTATCTCGGATGTTGGGACATTAAATGTCCATTAGATGCTATCATTTCCACATATAGATAAGGATAGGCCAGTTAGATAATGTTCTTTCCATTATCATGTGACTATATTACTCTAGTATCCATCTAGGTAGCATGGATCTACTGCTATTTGACATTGAGGATCTTCTTGTTCCCTTCGCATACTTTGTGGGACAAGGGGATAGGGGTGCATTACCAACTTCCTTTTTATTTTCATAGGTTTGTTGAACTTGGATGATTTAGGGAAGGCACCTTGCCTCCTTCCTTTAAGGATTGCCTGACTCAACGTTGCACGAAGCGGGGATGTTTTTTGGAAGCAGGGACGCAAAAGCGTCATTTTCCAAAAAATTAGGAAGTGAAGCATTTCGGAAGTGTCTAGTATGTATATATATATATATATATATATATATATATATATATATATATATTTATTTATTTATTTATTATTTTATTTTTTTGCATTTATATTCAAAACAAACATCCCAAATACCATATTAGTTGTAGAAGACATGAAAACATGCATATTTTTACATAAATCAAGATAGATATGACATCCATGATTCCATTGTACATCAATAATTAATTATTCTAGCATCAGCCATCTAGAATCTAGATTCTAGATCCTAGCAATTGCAAACATACATCAATTTTTTAAGCATGATGAAACATTTAAGCATACTATAAAACATAAAACATTTAAGCATACTATAAAGCATAAATGATAAACATAAAACATTTAACCATATGATAAAACATAAAGCATATTATAAGTGAGCAACTGTCAACATTAGTCATGTCCAAAATTCAAATAATAATGTTTACAAAATAGGCCACTTGGCCACCACCAAGACAAAACAGTTCAAATTCACAACAAGCCTACAAGTCTAATGATAATCTATGACAAAAGCAGTAAAGTGTGAACACTAAAAATATCTACTAATCTCTCCTCCTGCCACCACGAAGAGTATGTGATGGTGCGCCTCCACGTGGTGGCAATGAAGAAGATGGTGGATGTGGAAGTTGTGGCACTGACACTGTAACTAATGAACACGAAGCCCCTGCTGTTGGTGTTGAACTATGTAACCTAGGAAGCAAGGGACCAGTGGGGGGTGGCATGTCAAGTCGATCATCATTATCATGGATAAGAGCATCCTCTAATTGCTCTAATCGCAACACTCCATCCTCCAAATTGGCCTCCTTTGGATACTTGTCCCAAACCTTAAGGTCTTTGTTACTCTTTGCATCATCACAGTAATGGGACAACAATCGCAAGTTGTAATGAACATAAACCAAGCTCTCTACCCGGTCTAAACTCAACCTGTTCCTTTTAACACTGTGGATGAAAGAATAAGAGCTCCAACACCTCTCTGCAGAAGAAGTGTTTACCCCCTGTGATAGCACCCGCAATGCCAAAGTCTGTAGAAGTGGAGTAGCACCTCTATGCATGTTCCACCACTCAATAGAAGAAAAACTCTCTCGATCTCTAATAGCATGCATGCTCCCAAATGGACCCGTGGAAAGTGTATTGCTGCTCAACTGTTTCCGTACTAAGTGTGACTCCTCCTCATCAAGGACTAATCTATCCAGTGCAATCATATATTTTTGTAGGACCTCTAGATCTAGGTGTGGTTTTCTCCTGCTCGCCCTCCCAGGTGCTGTTGTTGAAGCCATGATAGACTATAGTATTTAGGTGTCAAAACATATGCTAATGCATGCAATGGAATATTTAGCATATCCCATCGTTTTACCACCTCTGCACGAATATATTTGTACAAGGTGGTATCTCTAGGCTCAACAATGTCTTTAATCTGCCCCAACATGTTATCCATTTGCTCATACACCTCCCCAATTATTGGCTGATCTGAATCTGCAAACTTGATCATGTAATAAATTGGTTTGGTGAATTGCAAAACATATTTAACCTGTGACCAAAATAACATGTCAAGAATAGTGTCCTTCGCTGCATTAGCACCATCTCTATCGGTGTTAATTTCCTCTCATGATTCAGCAGTGACCATATTAGTTAAAGCTTGTCTCACCTTCACTAGCCGCCTAAAGGCGAGGTAATAACTTGCAAATCTGGTTTTTGCAAGTTTAAGCAACTGCAACTTGGAGTAAGTGCCATAGAAGTAGTTTACCCTTGTATGCCCTGTGATAAATTTAATGAGTTTCTTCCCTCTCTTGTAAAGCTCATTAACCCACATTCTTTATGCTTCACAATATCATGCATCAAAAGGTTCAATGTGTGCACCAAGCAACCAGACCAAAATATGTGTGGATAAGTACGCTTAATAATTTTTCCTGCTCCATTACAATTTGCTGCATTATCTGTGATCACTTGAACCACTTTACTAGGACCAACATCTCTGATTGATTGCAATAGGAGATCTGCAATGTTTTGGGAAGTTGCACTGACAGAGGAGGAATCGTGACATGCAATAAACACTGCACCACTAGCAGAAACACCAAGAACATTAATCAAATGTTGGATTCTGATATTTGTCCACCCATTTGATACAATGGATACCCCACTATCCACCCACTCATTTGTAAAATGTGTCAAAGCTACTTGAACCTTTCCTTTTTCTCTTTCTAATAACACTGTTCTAGCTTTCTCATAGTTGAGTGACTTGTATCCTTTTGGGGCTTCATTGATGCCCTTTACCATTTCATGCCAATAGGGAGAGCGAAGCACATTGAATGGTACACCGTAAGCACAAAGAAATCGGACTGTCTTTCCATCCACATCATCCCTCCTAGCAACATTAAGGAAACCTGCTATTGTTTTTTTACCTCTAGAACTTGCAGAAGCACCATGAGGAGATGAGCTACCAAATCTAGAGGTTGCACTTGATTCAGATTGGGCTTTTTATTTTTTATTTTTTTGTTGTGCAACCTCCTTTATTTGGATGTATTTTCTTCTTTGTTCAGCTGGAAACTTTGGGAAAGTTGCTATCCCCACAACACCCTTTCTATCATCACTGTCCATCACCCCACAAAGATGCCTCCTCACACGGGTATATGAACCACTATATGGTTTTCCTCCATGACAACCATGAGGGCACAAAAAATTGTAGCTTCCACCACCTTTTCCCCCTTCAAGTTTGGTCACATAGTTCCACAAGGGTGTCAATGCAGCTTTCCCCTCTTGTGAATCAATGTTTTCATCATCCCCTTCCTCTTCAAAGCCTTCCTCCTCATCATACATTGGGTCACTCATATGGGGACCACTTTCCTCTTCTTCTTCATGTTCTTCTCTTCTATTTCTACTCCACTTTACCATCATCAAAACCAAGAGTGGAATGATACATAGAACCCAAAGAAACATCATCTTTGAATATGAATATAGATGGTGGACAACCTGCAAATAAATGTACAAGAAAAAAGAATGGGAAAGTGTAGGAGAGGTAGGAAAGAAAATACAAAAAACAATGACAAAAAAATGAGAAAGTTTGGGGTTTGCACTTACCTCTTTAGCTTTTGTAGATGGAAGCCCTTCTTTACACCTCTTTCACTCCTCCAAGCTCTCCTCAACTCTCTCTTCTCCAAGCTCTCTTCTCCTCTCTTCTTCAAGCTCTCTAAAAACACAAGTGAGCAGATGAGAGGTGAAATAGAGCTTATAAGCTTTTCATCCTATCCCTAACCCAACACTAACTCACTTACTAACCCAGCTAAAAACAAAAATAAAAAAATAAAAAATAAAAAAATACGCTTTTCTGAAATGTGCAAGTCGGATCCGTACGACGCTGTACGGAATCGCTCACAATACGTACAGATCCGTACAGGAAGCTCGGCGCTTCCATACGGCGATCTGCCGTACGAAACGCGGATTCGGCCGTACGGTTCCAAAAAGCCAGGAAGCGTAAATTTTTTTCCGAAACGCGTTTCGGGGGGTGGGTCCCGTATGGTTTCGTACAAACCGCGTTTCGAGGGTTGGAGCCGCGGGGGGGACGTTTCCTGCAACATTGGCCTTCTCAACCTTAAACTTTCTTCCATGGACATTATTAGATCTTGTATTTGTCCTTTTAGATTTTTGGATGATGTTGTTGATCCCTCTACTTCCATTCCAAGCATTTATTTAGACATGTGATAGTGCCAGTCTATTGTCCTAGTTTCCAACTACGATCTTCATATTTCCTTCAAGGCACCTTGTAGATGTGCTTAGGTCTTATGGTTTAAGCTTACCCCATCTCCCTATGTTACAATTTTCATTTTATACACATTGTTTTAGCATTTTAAAGTTTGTCTTAATTTCTAGTTCTTAGGGTTTTTCTTACCCTAGTTCATCTCTATTTTGCTAGACGTAATTTTGAGTCCGTTGACCTACATTGGTCAGATGTGGACATTAATTTATTTTCTTTCTTTGTTTCTCTCTTTCCATATAAGTGCTTTGCTTGAATCAATTTTGATTCAATTTGTCAAAGATGATTTGAACAAATAGATTGAGGGTCAACCAAACTATTTGTACGAAAGGTGGAGAAGACTTAAGAGCTAGTTTGAGCTCTCTAGGAGAATGGGTTAACAAAGAGAAGGGATATAAGTATTGTTGGATTCATACTTTGTTTGAATTGTGCTTTTCAAGGGTTTGTTTTTCATGTTTTTGTATATGTTTAAGCTATTGTATAAAGCACAAATAAATGCTCATTTATACATTTCTCTTGCATATAACTAGCTAATCCTATTTAATTTAGGCATGCAAATAAAGAGAGGGAAGGGATTCTTTTGCATTCTCGGAAATATCCAAATCAAGATATAAAACTAACATGGTTGTTCCTATTATCGCAAAATCTAAGAGGCCTAGTGCAAAGCCTCACCAAGTACGTCTATACCTCATGGCAACAAGAGATCGGCTACCACTATCACCTCAACAACCTTTCTCCAGCTATTTAGTGGTAAATGAACCACAAGGGAAGCTTCTCTATATATAGATTACCTAAAGGATAGTCAATAAGAAGGTTCAAGGTGATGGATAGGTCTAACTACTAGGATAGGGTATTTGCAGAGCTTGAAGGGCTAAGATGTTCTTTACCAAAGTTCAAGCACTCTATTGTTATACCAATAGAGAGCTATTATAAGTTAGGGTTTACTAATTTTCAATATTAAGGCATGTAATGTCATAAAACAACTTGAAGAAATACTCTTACAATGATAAATCAATAAAGGATCAAGCCTGTCAATTAAATATGCAAGGTTTAGGGTTTGCAATGGAGTTTTATGGTTGAAACATGCATAAAACAACAATTTAATGATGGCAACAACCCTATAAATAGGGTTTTATAATGCAATAATTGCTAGATTTTGATTTTTATGAATTATTTAATGCAATTCCTACTTAGAGGGCTATAACACATCAAGTAAAAATACTTTTTAGCAATATTCCAAAGAAACCATAACCCTAAATATCTAGAATTTTAGAAAGAAGAGGGGAAAAAATATTTATAGAAAAGAGATTGATCACCACCACCTAGACCAATGCTTTAATCTAAAGGGCATTGGATTCACCAAGAGCAACTTTAATGGGGACAACCTTGATAAAGAGAGTGAGAGGGCAAAAGCCTCTTCTTACAAACCCTAACGATGTCCTCTAAGAGGGAGATTTTAAATTCAAGAGAAGCACAACTCAAAGTTCTCATGAAGGATTCAAGGAAAACAATTTCACGTGGCCTAATGAATCAATGTTTCAAGATAAATAACATTTTTAAACATGGCACAAAAGGAAACCCTAATTCGCATATGATAACATGTAAAATATAGAAGATAATTAATAAACTTACAAAATTTCCACAAGAATCTCTTCAATCAATCCAAAGGAACCTTCCTAAAAAATCCTTCTTCAAGACAAATTTGCACCATAGAACTACATTGCGTCCAAGTGGAAAAGAGGCAAAAGCTAGTGTGCACTTCCAAAGAGAAAGAAGTATGATGATGAACGATGATATAAAGTGAATAAAGCTCCCCTTTATGTATATGAGGGTAAACAAGCGTTATTCTACTATTTTTACAAGCCAAAGGTCAAAGGTCACAGGCCTACCTTGAAATAGCTTTAAAACATAACAAAATGCCAAAATAACGCACGTGTGGGAGAAAAGTAGTCTCCATTTCTTTGTCATCCTCCAATATAGGCAACAAGGTATCAAGGAACTGAGACAAGGGTTTGTTGAATTTTGTAGCTATGGTCGGTCTTCGTAAGTTATATTTATCCCTTAAAATACATGTAATGATTAATGTAAGACATGTTCTTCATGCTAGTTTAAAAAAGAAGAAAATTTGAATTTTAATTACGAATTCTTCCCTCCATATATAAGGTCGGCTCCAACCTACTTAAGTCGGCCCAACCCCAACAATCACCTCTTGGGGGGCACCTTTGTTCACTATATAAAGGAAATTCGTCCTCCACTTTTGGGAATCCAATTCAATCACTTTTGAGGAAGAATTTAGATCATTTGAGGCAATATTTTGATCTAGATAAGAACTAATTTTTGAGATGGCATAAGGATGGATTCCTGAGATGGCAGTAGGACTAAATCTCTGTGGAAGGCAGTAGACTGAATTTTGAGGCAGACTGACCAAGCCGAATTGTTTGGGTAGCATATTGACTTGTCTAGAGGGCAGTTTGACTAGGTGTGGCCAGGGTTATGTCACTAGTCAGTTTGACTTGAAGAATTAGATGTATTTTTGTTGACTTGAATAATTTCTCTAAGGAAAAGGTTGTTGAGATTTCCCCCATGTGGGTTTTCCCAAGGTGAAATTCTTGTGTTTCTTGTTTGGCTATCTCTTCATGATCGTACTGGCATTATGTTTCTAATGTTGAGACCACCTATGTAATTGCTTTATGATGAATGTGAATGCAAGAAAAGATTAATCTAAGAAATCATAAGAATTAATTATCAATTTAGAATATCTTTGAAAAATCAACATGGTATCACAGAGCATGGTTGAAGAGCAACCTTGAAAAAGTAAGGGCAGGCTAAGTCTTCTTGCTAGATCAACCTTAGCCCTAGTCCTCTTGCTAGACAAGAAACCTAGTTCATGACAAAGTTACAAAGATTTGATATAAGGGCCGAAGAAGCCTAGAAAACTAGGTCGAAATGCCTCAGTTTAACCTCTGGTAGGCCGAGAGAGTTGGTTATGGAGGGGTCAAAATTATCTGAAGCTAGGTCTCAGTCCAAAGTGCCTCAGAAGTCCGAAATACCTCAGAGGCCTAATGTGGTTGCAGGAGGAGGAATATGATCACAGGTGGAAAAGAAAAATCTGGTAAGGAAGGCTGAATGATCCATTTATCTCTTATTGAAAATTGCAAGGAGAACCTCTGACCTCAGGAAGCTACTTGATCAAGAAGCACACCAGAATATTCATTATCTTTTTTTTTTGTAAATTAGGAGGGACTGATTCTATTAATAAACTCATCGTACAAGTAGAGATACAATCAAGAGAAGCATGTAACTGGGGGAGCGTGAAAGAATCAACAATGTGCCACAGTTACGCGATGCTGTCAAGAGAAGCAGAAGAAGAGAAGGGGGAGTCGAGAATACAAGCAAAGAGCTCAAGAGGAGCCCAAAAGACAGACAAAGAGTTCGAGCCAGAGAGGTTGGATTCCGAAGTGCGAATTTTCTTCCCTTTTTTTTTGTGACTTTAACCCAACCGTCGGGGGGTGGGTGGATTGAAACCACCTGAAGATTGCTGCTGGTCAGTGGAGGAGGTTCTTTGTCCGAGTCAAAAGAGTTGGACTCATGAGTACGTTTCTGGAGATTTGAGGAGGTTGGAGGCTGCTCGGGGACATCCGAGGAATGCGCTCGCTGCTGAGAATCTATCTCATCATCTGAATCACTTGCTTCATCCTCAGAACTGGAGGACTCAAGGATCTCCACTAGAGGTGGAGGAAAGGGTTTCCAGCTTTTGTCTTTCGATTTGCGGGTGCTGCTTTTTTGTTGTGCTAGGAACCCAACGCAAGAATTCTGAAGATGTTCGGTTTGATGGCAGTGCCGACATCGGAATGCTGTGTTTTCATAATCTAAAGTCTGTGCCGATGAGTGATCCCCGACTTTGAGAATGATTTGGTCAGGTAAGCCTTTGCTGATGTCAATCTCGACACAGATTCTGCCGTAGGTGTATGTGCCCTGCTGGACTCTCGAGGGGTCAGTGGCCAGGAAGCGTCCCAAAGTGTTTCCAATGGCTTGGAAAACCGCACAGTGCCAAAGGTGAGCGGGCAGGTTAGGAAGCCTGACCCAGATTAGAAGTTTGGTGATGATTGCCGTGGAAGGATCAAAGTCTGGGAACCAGGGGGTTAGGAAAAGCCTTGCTTTAACCCAGAACTAAGGACCACCTGTGAGGGCTGATTGGTATTCCTTGCTGTCAGCAAAAACCACGATGAAGAAGCCCTTGGAGCAGAAAAAGACCCTGCAGCTTTCGGTCTAAGAGGAGTGAATCCAGCTGTATAAGTCTTCTATGCGGGGCCAGAGGCCATTGAATCTGTAGATGAGAGCAAATTCTGCGTAGAATTGAAGCTGATCCTCCAGAGCAGGGTGGGAGATTTCTACTTAAGGCACTTCCTCCAGTTTATCTACCAGAAAGGGCTTGGGAGCCTTCGTGGGAGGAGCAGACCTTTTGGAGGGTTGAGCATTAACCGCTTCTTTGTATGAGAAGCCCTTGGGGGCAGAGGTTTGACCTGCTGCTCCTGCCCTCAGACGGAGGGAGATAGTAACCGTAGCATTCTTTTCTATGTTGTAGAATGAAAGAGTAAAATGTTCATCAAGCTATTTACCTGCATGAAGGAAACGCAGTGATTTGGAGGGAATCCCCAGCTTGAGTGCCACCGTCCGTGAGAGGAGTTGCACTGGGAGTGAGGGATGGACCCATTGAAGCAGAGTTTTGCCCGAAAGAAGAACTATCTGAATTTGGAATTTCTGTGGTAGAAAATTTGAGGTTTCCGCACGATCAAAAGAGGGTTTCGAAGCCGGTTTTGAGGGCACACTTTGCAGCAAGGTGAGCTCCTTGTAGGAAAGGGGAAGCCGTAAGCTGTAGCCACCTTGAATAGAGGATGCTGCGAGGGAAAAAAGTTGACAAGGGTCGCAGAGGAACTTGAGTCGGCCAGAAAAAGGAGAACAAGGCCCGCAAGTGGAGCGCTTAGCAGGAGGCAGAAGAGCCACAAGAATCCGAGGTCGTGACCCTGTGCCCACTGCAAGGGCGAACGGGTACAGCGCTGTGTAGAGAAAAGCTTGGCAGGCAACGGCCAGGAGGGCCGAGGGGATAAAAGTTAGGGATGACTGTAAGATAAACGTGCCGCCTTCGCGGTTCACACAGCGAAAACTACAGGGGAACCCCTGCTGGAGCACCGGAGCCAGAAGAAAAGGGTCGACCTGGGTAGTCAGGCCTGATTGTAGCGTGGCGGCAGAAAGAGAGCCCATGAACCTGGTATCGCAAACCCTAGGGGGATCTTCTGTCCGAGCTGATCTATATGAAGAGAAAAACACGAGAATATTCATTATCATAACTTGAATTCGTGTCTAATTGAGGCAAGCCTCCCTCATGGATTAAAAGAAGACTGGCTTGACTTCTTAATTCTTAGATTGAAAAATCATTGTTTATGAAATCAGTGAGCGAAAATCTTTGGCCATGGAGCGTAAATCAACTTCCATGTGGGAAATCCGTTTTGTTATTCTCCCTAAATCACGAATCTTTGGATTTTAAGTATAGTGGTTCACCTTGTATTGTTGAAGAGGGCTTAAATCGGCTGGATTGACATTATTTAGGCTACTTAAAAACAATGAAGTGTTAGAGTATCAAGGCAAATCGAGTTTCTTCATTTGATCTTGCAGCTAGCTTACCCAGAAAACTTACAACCATCAACTGTGCATGGGATACCTGATGTTAGCATTCATGATATTCCTGTATTTGGCTCAGAGGCACATGGAAAGCTTACTATCTCATTACAGTGTTAGAGACTGAATCTAAATAATTTAAGGGACTGAGAGGAAATTTCTCCAATGGTATTGAAGGGCTAATCACTCTTTCTGCCTCTTAGCACTTTTGAACAGACAAGAAGAGAGATCCCACCATTTAGAGTAGTGTTCTTGGTATGAAGAAAAGTTCACTTTGGATTCATAAAGAAACCACAGTTGAAGCATACTTCTTTTAGGGAAAAGTTGTTATAAGACAAAGCGAAGTTGCAACTCAACCTTGCTTTACATATTGGACAATAGACTATGCAAAATTTTCAATAATAATGTTCGTTGAGTCTTGAAATTTATTGACTTGATTACTAATGTATTGTTCACACAAGAATAACATGAGAAGGAGAGAGATCCTTGTAACGTATAGAAGGAAAAGACCTAGTAGCTTTTCTGTTGACAAAGTTCTCTGTACAGGTCTGAGAGAAAAATCAGAAACATATTTCCACAAAGTTATTTGATTGACTAATAACATCACCTGATTGACAATGGACTTAATATATTACAACAAAAGTTGCCATGACAAAACGTTGATGATCTTAGGGTTGGTAAACCCTAAAAGACCCATGTCTTGAATAAAGCATGTAAACAATCTTAAAGTAATGACATTAGTATTTGAAGTAAGAATTAAGTTGCTGAGGGAGTTATGTGTTCCACACAATTGTGACCAGAATGTTTGGCATCTTGAAGCATGATGTATTGATTGAAGTTCAGATTTTGTAAAGTTAATCATAGCAAGTGGGAGTTAAGGAAGAACATTGGAATGAACATACGACTGCCTAAGCCTAAAGGTCAAATTGTTGTCATTCTCTGAAGAGGTTAGTCAACCCTTGAAGCTTGGTTATCAAATCTGAAGCAAATCCCTTGAAGTCTCTTGTTAATGCAGAATGCATCCTGGAGACACTTGTTTCAAGTGTCATGAACTGATAGGACATTTTAATGATTTGAATCATGCTCAAGGATTGAGTTCGGTTTTGATGAAACTTGCACTACTTAGAATTTGTTGATTAAGAGTTAGTAGGAGTAAGTGCTATAGAAGATATTGGAATGTCATACCCTTATTGAAGATTTTTCTTGATTGATGACATCACATTTGAGGTGGCACGGAAAAACCCTATGATTTTGAATGTTTGGAAATAAAAGGAAAATTTGTTGATGACAAAGGCTGTTGGTCTTGCAAAAGGATGATTATTGTAAAACTAGGGTTTGTAAAAGGCTGGCAGTCTTGGATGTGAAAACCATAGGGGTTTGTGGATAAAACCCTAGATCTTGACCTAGATTAATGTTTCCGCTGAAAGAAGAAACCCTAACTCATGCAAGATGGATGCAACAAGGCTAAGATCAAGAGGGAGCTAACATTTTTCCTATAATCCTCAAAAGATAAGTAACTTATATCTCTCTTGATTATTATTGTTATTGTTTTACTATTTAGTCTCGTCTTTGTATCCTTTGCTTGGTTATAATTGTTCTTCCATGGCCTCTCTTGATTATTGTTGTTATTGTTTTACTATTTAGTCTCTTGTCTTTGTATCCTTTGCTTGGTCATAATTGTTTTTCCATGGCCTCCTAGTGGGGATTGCAGGGTCATAGTGAAGGTTGCCAAAGCTCTGGCAACAAATGAAAGTAGTGGAACAACAAAGCAAAGCTTGTGACAAGAGGACTCTCCTAGAATGGGTGATTTGTGTTGAGAGATATTGTACTAGATGAGATCCTAGCTCAGAGGGAGCAAGCAGATCAACAAGTTTGAAGTATACCTTGATTGTTGCTAAGGGAAGTCGGTGGTGACTTCCAAATGGATCTACAAAATCGAGCTTGCAATAGATGGCAACATAGAGAGACTAAAGGGTTCTCTCAGAAAGAGGGAAAAGACTGTGAAGTGACATTTTTGTTAGGTACACTTTTTTTAAAATTATTAGCTTTATGGTTTCTGTTGAAAGTTACATTAGATGGATGTAAACACTGTTTTCCTCGATGAAGTGTACATAAGAAGTCTCTTACTTGCAAAAAAAAGAAGGCCTTGTACAAGCTCCTCAGACTTGACATTCTTGGATCATTTGATCAAGGTCGATTTTGTTATATGACTTGAACAGAAGGACTTGTTGCACACATTTTGTCACAGTTCCAAGGAAGCAGTTGTGCCAAAATTTTCAAAAGATCAGGATCATTAGCCAACAAATTATTATGTCATTATAAACCCATTCTGCAAGTTTGTAATGTAAATGATGCTAGTATGACTGTTAAATTATGTAACAACCTAGGTAATCCTATGATTTTGGTGACAAATTTCATCCTAGGAGGTCTTTTTAACCTCACCGATTACCCATATTTCTAAATACGGCTAATTGGAAGAGTTTTTTCCCTCTAGCTTAAACCCCAAAGCTAGGGTGAAATTTATTGTCGAAATCTTAGGTAAGCCCTAATGCTCTTAGTCGTGTTTGTTGTAAAAGTGATTTGGGAACAATTTAAGCTATTTGGCTAAATTATTTTATTACAAATCACTTGGTCTACTAGATCATATTGAGTCGCATAATTGGTGAGGGTCTATCACGAACGGGTATCCCCCTTTGAGGGTTGAAATGTAATTATCTGATGTAAAAAATATTTTAGTGCATGATCCCTCACAATCAAAAACATTGGTTAAAGTATTTGAGGGTCGAAAAATAATTAATCCCCTCAAGTGTCAATTAATTAATTTTTTTGGCAAAATAAAAATTAAATCCTAAGCCAACAAATTAATTAATTTAGAGTTAAAATTTTAAATTAGAGATTAATTTCTCCAAGTGGAAAATGACCAAAAAAAATTTGTGGGTCATGAAAAAGTCACTTTTTGGAGATCCCCCACCAAGGCAAAAATGGATTTTTTAAGAAAAATTAAGCCCTTGGACCTTGGTGGTTAAGCGAATTTGCGAAAGTCAATTTTTTGAGGAAATTAATCCAAAATAATTATTTTTGGATTAATAAAAAATGGTTTTAATGAGAATTTCGAAAATTCCTCAAAAATAAATATTTTCAATAACAAAGATTAAAAGTTGATCAAAGATTTATCGATGGTCGAGATCATTTTGACGGCGATCAAGCCAACTAGCCGTTATTTTCCACTAGGAGGATTTATCTATAAATTAGAAGCCATTTGCTTCTCAAGAGACAATGGTAGTGACTTTGGTCTAAATGTAATTCTGTAATGTTGGTGTGCAGCCACTGTTTTGCTGGGAACGTTTGAAATTCATAATAAAAGACTTTGGGGTTCAGTTCATGGTGTCTTTGTCTCATTGATCTATGGTACATGTTGGGTTTGTGCTTTCCTATATTGTGTTTCAATATTGTGCTTCAATATTATATGAATTGTTATTTCATTTGTAAATGATAGGAACAATCAATTGGTAAGTTTTGGGCTTATCTTAGGTGATCTGATTCATTGTATGATCTAACAATTTTCTCTTAAGAAATATATAGAGTTTGCAGTGTTCCCGTCCCTTCAGCTCCAAGTATACAGACTGTGGGCATATGCCGATCATGTTTGGGCTTCAGGAAATTTATATGGTTTTCTTACTTTGCTAAGCTCGTGGTTAACATCTATTTTTCGAAATACATCAAGCTATCGTCATTATCATACAAAAATTATTCTTCAAAAGTCTTTCAAGCATTGTATATTTGTATATTTTGCAAAATAATTTTTTTTTTGTAGAAGAATTTTTTCTAACCCTTGTTTTGCAGCTGGGGTTTGGGGTTTTGGGCACTTGTATTTTCATTTGCACAGGTGATATTAAAAAAGATTTGCTGGGTTAGAGCTAGATCTAGGCCCTTGAGGGTAAGTTCTAGTCTCTAGAATTTTTTGTAGGGCCAACATCAGTGAATTTTGGGCAAATATTGAAGATTTGAAGCAAATTCGATTTTCTGGCGAGGGTTTCAAATTTTTTTAGGGCCTCCAAGCCCAGTGTCCTCCTCTACCCCCGTCTAGCCTTCTTAGCCTGGCTGCAACCCTCATTTTCCCTTTAGCCCTAGGCCGCAGGTCTTTTATAGCCTTTTTTGGCCCTAGCGTGGCCCTTTTCCCCATGTCGTCACCTTTCTTAGGCCCTCTAGGTCTGGCTGTAGGCCCTAGAGTTTTCTTCCCTGCTTGCCGTGGCCTCCTAGCCATCTGTCAGCCCTTCAATCCCCTCAGCCTGCCCTCCGTCACCTTGCCGTGGGCCTTTTCTAGCCCTCCTGCCCTCTACTAGCCTCCCTCTCCTCTGCTACCCCTCTTCTCTCCATCGTGGCTCCTAAGCCTTTCGGCCTCCCCTCAATCCTCTGCTGCAACCTCCTTTTGAGCCGCAGGCCTCTTTGAGGTCCTAACCCTTGGCTGCAGTCCCAAAGGGACTTCCTCCCTCTGCCACAACCCTCATTGAGCTTCCCTTCATCTCTACGCAACCTTAATGTGGGCCTTTCTTGCCCTCTTTCCATCTCTGTTTGAGCATTTGTTTTTTGGACTGAGTATTGCTCGGTTTTGTAGGGGTATTTGACACAATTTTTGGTGCTTGCAGGTGTTCCAGTCATTGGAAAAATTTGGGCAAGCTTCTTCTTATTGAGAATTTGGAGGGCTTAAGGTTAATACAATTTCTCTTCTTGATAATTACTTGTGAGCTTGTCTTTTCTTAGTTAATCTTTCATCAAGTCAATTATCAAAATGCACAGGACACAAATGTTAGGCAGAAGTAATACTTTTATTGTGGGAAGGTTACTTTACACTTTAGAATTCATCATCCATACTGTGTCCTTCTCTTATCTGCACTGTAATCTCTTCTTTTACTTGTTGTACGTTTCATACCATCTTTGTATATATTTATTTGCGCTGCCACTGCTGTGATATCATCGCTATCTTATATATATATGCTGTATTTGTTGCAGTATCCGCACTTAACTTACGGTCTCTGCTGTGGTGTCCGCAGTTTTTGCTGTGATGTCTGAAATCCTTTATTGTCTCTGCTGTGGTTTAGACGCAGACTTATCCGCAATTCCTTTATTATCTCTTCTGAGTATTTGCTCTTGGGTTGACCGCATTCATTTCAGATTTATCCGCAACTCTGTTCTTGTGTGTTGATCGAAAACCTTTACTTCCAAATGATCCACAACTTTGGTATATATACATGACTGTGTCAGCTCTTTTAGGCCGACCATCTAGCTGAGTAATAGGCTGACTTGCTCATTGTGAATACGCCGACATAAAGTGAGTTTTCTTCAATATTACAGCTTGTCTTTCATCGTTGATTGAGGGAAATTATGAGCTAGACTTCCAGCGAGGTCTTGGAGCATGTATGACACTTAATTACATAGTCAACATGAAGACCAACCTAGTTACACTTTTCAACACTCCCTCTTAACTAGGGAGGTATTCATACAGGTACATGGTTACTTTCAAAACAAAGAATCTCATAAGAAGAATCAGATTGGTAGTCGCTTCTGTATAGCATCATATCCACCAGCATTGTCCTAGTGCAAGGCTTTGACTAACAACCCCATCTCTCAACGAGACAATGGGCTACAATGCTGGGGAGACACATGACTTATAGACACCTTCGTCATTGTCTTTCCAAGGTACATACTCCATCTGGGTGTTCCCAAAGTATGACCTTCTTGGACTATTCTTCTCTTGGGTAGCTAGCCCCCAAAGAATATCGGTCCCTGACTACTCTTATCTTGAATGCCCTATCACATTCTCAAAGAGTATCGAATGCCAGATGATTACCTAATCCTCCATTCTATCTTCCCAAGATCAGAATGATGTGTCTATCTCTCCCTCTCAACCAGGGAGGACCTTATTCCACAAGGAATTGGACTCATTCCCATACAAGGAATGTACCTAAGCTCATCCTTAGGAATTACCAAGTTTCTTCCAAGTAAGAAACTTACCATCAGGCTCCCTCTTAACCAGGGACCTCTAGCAGCAATGGTGAGACACCCAGCTGCTCATGAAGAATTCCTGTCCTCGATGTCATGGATTTCGATATTGAGGAATCTCCAACTTTTAGCTTCATAGGGTACAAATCATCCATCACTTCCATCCTGAGTCATGTTAGCTATCAGAGAGTGATTCATCAGACTTCCTTTATTTGGTCCATTGTTATGCCATGCTGCTTTCCTTTGAATCATTTCCAAGGATCATACATCCTTTCTCATGATTAGCAGCCTTGCACAAATTTATCCAGATAAACATATTCATATTAACAAAAGTTACCTTAGTGATTATCTTTCATCATGACATCTTCCTATAGGCATCGGAATCCGTCAGACTGATTGACACATCTCCTAATGATATGTTTTTGCCAAGGGTCTTCATCTTTACCAGACTTCCGTTAGAGTCTACATATCTTCCTAGGAGATCTTTTAGTCACATCTTCTTGGTTTCTGGATGATAACTGCCTCTTGACAAGGTTTCATTTCATGATCTCTTCCTTTCTGCGCATTCTCCATTCCTAGGAACTTACACATTTTTCCAGTTGCTCGTTCATATACATCTACCTCATATTCTATGAGGACATATTATCTGTCCGTGCATTGAGAGATACTCTATAGATCATACAGAAGTCCATTACCTGCAACCATATGACTTCACAACATCTAATGCCAACATGTAAATATATACAAACCTCATACCTTTTACCTTTGAGTCATCCTGCAGCAATTTCCCAAGAATGAAGAGCTTTTATTCCCTTGGCTTGCTTCATCAATATGTCATTACATCCCAGAAATATGTTTCCATGATGACCCTTGCTTTTGATGACTGCTTTACATTAGTAATGTTTGTCAGAGAGGTTTTCCCCGGAGCTAATTCACCAGGAGCTCCTACCATGCTTCGATTAGGATGTTACATTGCTTCCTATCATATAACCAACAGAAATCTCTTAAAGAAGAGGATGATCTCAATCGTAGTGTAGATCCCTTGCTTCTTCTTACTTAGATTTTTCTTTGAATCAGGTTCTTCCTTTTCTACAAATGTCTACAAAACTATTGCCTTCAACTTGTCTTCTTCCATAGAAACCCTAGGTTCGTGAGTGAGGTAACTTACTTATCCCATGATTTCTGTTACCCTCATGATCATATGAGTTCTTGTTTCTTATACTTTCATGATGTCACATCACATCAATTCTTAAGTAGAATCTAGGAGCTATAAAGAGTCTTGTATTGAGAGAGATTAGTCTTAATGATCTCTTACTCCCTCTTTTCATTCATTCCGGTGACATGAACTTTCTTGTACTGTTCATTATTCTTCTTTCAGCTTCTTTTGTGTCTCCAATATTGTTCATGTGAGAGAACCTTAAGAGTTCCTTTACATGAATTCAAAGGAGACCCTTATCTATGACTTCCGTCATCTATGAGGACCATGACTATCTAGTATCCTCCTTGTTTCATGCAAGGATCTTTGGTAATACAACCACATTATGTATCTCCTTGCAAATCAAACTCATTTAACCAAATTAAAAAGAAAATGAAAAATACTTACTTGGCAAGTGAAGAGGATATCTTCACCTTGTTCTTCCTTGAATGATCTTCTTGGGCTGTTCCAGACTAGAGATCATATGTCATTCATTTGTGTAGCTGAACTTTCAGACTGTATTCTTCCAAGGTTGTGACCACAACAAATTATGATAGTATCATAGTTCTATTACTATGATAGAGCTAATGACCGGAGTCTTGTCTATTTAGTCATGTTGAGAATGTTACTGGGATATTATGAGATGTTATTGAGGGAGAGCACCGAGACTCTTGTTGAGTCATCATTCTTATCATTTAATCTCTTCACTGTTGTCGTACCGAATCTGCATCTCTGTAATATGATCCAACCAACCTTTTTGTTACTGAGGAATACCCCCAGAATTTTGTGGTCATTGTAATGTGGGTTCATTTCTATAATAGCCGATTGTTATGATGACATCTATCCATGTCACTGTAATTTATTACTTGAAGTTACATCACTGAAACCTTAAAATTGTGGTATTGTGGTTAAGCTTTATCATTGAAATCCTTTTCACTATATCAGACCGTTTGGTATGATCTCTAAATCTGAGCACTTGTAGAGTAGTCCTCCTTCCAGGTGTCTTTAATACGCTTACTGTAATAAGCTCACCGTATCTCTGAGATTTTTATCCGAACAGTGAGAGGTATCCGCACTGTGTTAACCCATCTAAAAACTACAAAGATTGTCCTTCTACGATGTAATATCCCGAATGGGAAATAGACAGCAATACAAGCATACGACAATATAGAAAATGCCGGAAATAGAACATAAAGCAAATACACATAAAAATGCCGGGAATGCGAAGCCATTTTATTAATCTGAGAATATAATGAGATACAATGGATAATCAGAATAAATGCACCTATCCTTGCACAAGGCAAGTGAAGAACTCCCTCAGAAAAATAGGAAATGGCTGCTAAAGGAAACTGCGTCCCAGCTGCTGGAAGAAACTGCCGTAACTGCTGCTGCTGGAATGGACTGAAGCTAGGGGCTGATCCCCTTACCGGAATGAGCTGAAAATCTGTAGATCACCTGCACTCACCGCTCCGGACAAAACCCAGAAACCATAAACAAAATGGAGCACCTCCGAAAATCACCCCAGAAAACCTCCTCAAGGAAAAACGCTGTCCCTCCAGGCCCAGCACAGATGCTAAATGAAATATGCTGAGATGGAGCCACAAACTCCTCAGGAAACTCTCCAATTGATAAATACTGAACCTCCACACTGAATAACACTGAATCTCCTGCAGAAAACCCCGCAATAGAACACCTCCTCCCAGAACTGCGTCCACTCTCCTAGGGACTGCGCAGTCACCAAAAGAAGCCCAGCTCCTCCGCAAATCGACAACCAAATCCTCCGCTGAAAACTGTAGAAAAGACCTTGCCCGAGCAGGCACTCGAAGTCCCCCGGGGCTAAGGGTGAGATCTCCGACCGGAGACACTCAGTGGCACTAAACAGTGCTGCAGACAGGCTAAACAGCCAACGTGCTCAAGAAGACAGAAGTCTAGCTCAAATATCATCAACAACAAGAATGCCAAATGAAATGGCTTTCCCACCTTTTATAACGCTAGCTCTCCTCAAACCCTAACGAGGTCCCCCTCTCCCCACGTGCTCCTCATAAGTCTGCGCAGATGCTCCTAGAGGCTACGTGAGGCCTCCCTCATATGTGGTGTGGACCCCCAAGGCTCCCCTTTAAGTTATAACGTTGCTCCTACTAGGGAAGCACTTTATTTTATTTAAGCGAGTTGACCCCTCTTTCCTCACTTTTATTTATTAATTAACTATAGGCGGCAAAACTATACAAAAATCAAATATTCCAATTAGCGGTGCTAATTAGGAATATTACAGTCTCCCCCGGCAAAATGTTGCTTGTCCTCAAGCAACTGAAGTGATGGATGTTGTAATATCTTCTCATCCTCCCAAGTGGCATCCTCATCCGGCAAATTCTTCCACCTCACCAAGAATTCCCGGATCGTCCTGCTCCGCAGCTGCCTCTCCCTGGTATCAATAATAGCCTCTGGCTGCAACACCAGATGCCCCTCATCATCCGTGGGTGGTAGCTCATCTGTGACCGTCACCTGCTGGCCCAATGTCTTTTTCAGGTATGATACGTGAAAAATGTTATGAATCTTGCTGCCTTGGGGCAGCTCTAGCTCATATGCAACCTGCCCAATCCTGCGTATCACCTTGTATGGTCCATAAAAACGGGGCTTAAGCTTCTCAGCCCCCTTCTTCTTAAGTGAAGACTGTCGGTATGGCTGTAATCGCAGGTAGACCAAGTCTCCTACCTCAAACTGTCTCTCCACCCGACCCCTATCAGCATACAACTTCTGCTGATTCTGCGCTGTGGCCATGTTATCCTTGAGAGCTCGGAGGATATCCTGACTCTCTTGGATCCAGATCTTGGCTCTCGGAGCCCTGCTAGCACCAAACATCATGTCCACAAAAGATAAAGGATGATATCCATACAAAGCATAGAATGGTGACATACCAATGGTCATGTGATGCGCCGTGTTGTAGCAATACTCTCCCAAATGCAGCCACTTCAGCCATGCCCTCTGCTGTCCACTGACATAGTTACGCAAGTAGCCCTCCAGCCACTTGTTAACTATCTTTGTCTGTTCATCTGTCTGTGGGTGATAACTAGTGCTCGGCGTCAACTCTGTCCCCACTAGCCGGAAAAGCTCCTGCCAGAATCCGCCCATGAAACGGCTGTCCCTGTCACTGACAATGGTCTTAGGTAGACCATGCAACCTGAAAATCTCCCTGAAGAACAGCTCGGCCACCTGTGCTGCTGTGTGGTGTGCGGATATGGCGAAAAAATGAGCATACTTCGTCAGTCGGTCAACGACGACAAAGATGCAGTCCTTGCCCTGCACCATGGGCAACCCTGTGATGAAGTCCATCGATATGCCCTCCCATTTCCCCTCTGGAATGGGAAGAGGCTGCAACAACCCTGCCGGATGGCTCATCTCTCCCTTGTTTCTCTGACAAACATCGCACTCCCTGACATGCTGGAGTACGTCCTGCTTGAGGCCCTTCCATGAGAACCTATCTCTGATGGCCCTATAGGTCTTGGTGAACCCTTGATGGCCTGCCGAATCATGTGAAGCATGGAGTATCTTCTTCTTAAGCTGAGACCCCTCAGTCAAGAAGATCCTGTCCCTGTAATAGATAATCTCGTCAACCACCCTGTACCTGTCATCTGCTACCTGTCCATCCAACACCTCACATGCAAACCTGTCCTTGGAGTACTCCACCTACAGTCGGGCTCTCCAATCAGCGTCCAAGCTCATAAGAGATAACGTGGCCGGTCTCCGTGAAAGGGCATCTGCTACCACGTTATTCTTGCCTTTGACGTACTCAATGTCAAAGTCATAGGCTTGGATCTTACTGATCCACTTCTGCTGCCTCTCCTGCAACTGCTTCTGCTCCAGAAAGTACCTGAGGCTGCTGTGATCTGTTCTCACCCTGAATCTGCCGCCCACCAAATACTGCCGGTACTTGGCCAATGCATGCATGATGGCCAGCATCTCCTTGTCATATATGGGATACAACCTCTCATGCGGAAGGAGCTTCCGGCTCTCAAAAGCTATAGGATGACCACCCTGCATCAATACCGCGCCAATCCCCTCTCCTGACGCATCGCACTCCAAAACAAATGGCTGCGTGAAATCCGGCAATGCAAGCATGGGGCAGCTACTCATCACCTCCTTGAGCTTATCAAAAGCTCGCTGTGCTGTGTCCGACCAACTGAATGCCCCCTTCCTCGTCAAATCTGTGAGGGGTGCAACAAGCTGTGAGAAACCTTTGACGAACTTCCTGTAGTAAGTGCAAATGCCAATAAATCCCCGAAGCTCAGTCACGTTCCTCGGCTCTGGCCAATCTCTGATGGCCCTAATCTTCTCCTCGTGGACTCTCACCCTGTCCACTCCTATGATATGCCCCAAGTACAGCATCTCCGTCAATCCAAACTCACATTTGGAGAGCTTGGCATAGAACTGCTGCTCCTCTAAGATGTGCAATACTGTCTCAATATGTTGGAGATGCTCCTCCCATGTCCTGCTATAGATGAGTATGTCATCGAAGAAGACCAGCACAAATTTCCTCAGATGACCCTTGAAGATATGGTTCATGCACGACTGAAAGGTAGCGGGTGCATTGGTCAGCCCAAAAGGCATAACCAGAAACTCGAAGTGCCCATAATGACACCTGAAGGCGGTCTTGGGAATGTCCTATTCCCTCACGCGAATCTGATGGTAACCAGATCTCAAATCAATCTTTGAGAAGAAGCATGCTCCCCTCAATTCGTCCATCAACTCATCGATCCTGGGAATGGGGTACCTGTTTTTCAGGGTCTTCTTGTTCAGAGCCCTGTAATCAATGCACATCCGCAATGTGCCGTCCTTCTTCTTCACCAACACCACAGAAGAAGCAAAAGGACTCGTGCTCGGCCGAATGTGCCCAAGGGCCAGCAACTTCTGAATAGCTCGCTCAATCTCATCCCGATAGGCCTTGGGATGCCTATAAGGTGTGGTGATCACAGCCTGTATACCCTGCTCCAGCTCAATGGTATGCTCAAACCCCCGATCTGGTGGCTGCCCTGGCGGAATATCCCCGAATACTATGGCATACCTGTCGAGGATAGCCTGTACCTCTGGGTGCACTGCCTGTCTTGTAGTCGCTGCCTCCGATGCCCGCAGCTCTACTGCCCACTCTATGTCTCCCTTACGGAAGGTCGCCTCCATCCTATGTGCCGACATAGTCTGAGGCAGATATGTGTGCTGTCCCCGTATCTTCTCATGCCTCCCTGTCTTGGGATCATCCCACTCCATCTCTAGGGCCTTCCAATCTGTCGTGACCTTCCCTAGAGTAATAAGCCACTAAACACCCAGTATCATGTTGGTGTCCGGAATATCGACCACAAAAAAAATGATCTGTCAATGTATAGGTGCCCATCGTCACTGACAACTCGGGAACATATCGAGCACACACCATGGTCTGATCTCCTGGGACCAAAACCGAAAATCCATCAAAACTCTCAGTCTGTATACCTCTCCGCTCAACCATCTGTGCATCGATGAAATTGTGGGTTGCCCCACTGTCGACCAAGACTGAGACTCGCTGGCCACGCACTGTCCCCCGTACGCGCAGAGTCAAGTACTTGGGAACTCCCCGCAATGCTGCTAGAGCTCCTCCAGTAGGTGCAAACGACGCACCACCTGCTGGTGGTGGTGGAGGTGGTAAGGTACCCTGCGCTGCATAACAATCTCCTGCCTCCACATCATCCTCCTCATCCTCTTCCCCGCTGCTCTCGGAGAAGACCTCAATGAAATGTGCTTTCCCTGCAGCACATCTATGTCCCGGCGCCCATGGCTCCTGGCAAGTGAAGCACAACCGCTTCTTCTTCAGCTCCCTCCAGGCCTCATCATCACCCTGTCCTCGTCTAGGATTCCCCTTGGGAGGCGGAAACCTCGTGTCCTTCCCCTTAGGCTGGAAAGCCTGTCTCTGGGGGTAAGGTGTCCGAGTCCTGGGTAAGACATCCTGTAAATCTCGGGTCCTGCTGATGGCATCCTGAAGTGTAGCTGGTCTAGTCGACTTGACTAGGCCACGAAGTGGCTCTGCTAACCCCTCCACAAACATGTAGACCATCCGAGCTGCGGATAGATCTGGCACCATCACTGAAACCCTCAAGAAATCTGAAATGTAAGTCTCTGGGCTCCCAGTCTGCTTGAGCTTTGTCAGCTCAACAAAGTGCTGCTCCGGATCCCTCCTGTCAAAACGCTCTATCACCCTCCAGGTAAACTCGGCATATGTCCCCACTGTAGAATGCCCGAGTGTAGTCATCCCATGAAACCACCAGTCCTGGGCCTCACCCTCCAGATGTAATGTTGCCACCTTAATGGCCTCTGGCTGCGACATCTGATTAAGCTGGAAATAGATATCCAACTTCTCTACCCAAGACTTTGCCGAACTGTTTGATGAACCATCAAACATGGGCAAATGAAATTTGCTAGCGGCGCGGTGGTCATCACGATGATGTCTGTGTCCCCTGTGATGATCACGGTGTCTACCATCACGCTGGAGCTGAACATAATCTCTAAATGAGATAAGATCTCTGATCGCCGGCCTGCGTGCCAGGTACTCTGCAATGTAGGCGTCCATCTGGCTAGGGTCAACCTCCGGCTCCTGCTGTGCTTCTGCCCCTGCGTCCTCTGCTAGGAAAGTGGGCATAGTGGATCGCGTGGGTGCATGCGATGCCATGATGGGGATAGCATCACGCACCGGCATATGGTGTGACGTGCCTGATCCCTCACCGACCTGGAAACCCCTTGGGGTTTCCCGCTGCCTAACCTCCAGCGCAGTGAGTCTCTGTGACACATCCTGCATGTGTTGGAGGAGCGCCTCTCTAAATCTCCTCGAATCCTCCTTGTCTGCCATAGGATCCTGCTGCTTGGCGTCCCCCACAGGCTGCTCCTGCTCTGAATCTGTTCCAGGCTGCTCCTGATCTGTGTCCACCACTCGAACACAGTCCCCCTCTTCGTAGGTGTTCTCCAACCTACGCTCAACGTCTCTGTATTTCTTACCCCGGTAACCGATATGGGATCTATCCCTCGGCCTCATAGATTGCTAGCTCCACAGGCTGAGCCAGAACTATGCTCTGATACCACTGTAATATCTCGAATGGGAAATAGACAACAATACAAGCATACGACAATATAGAAAATGCCGAAAATAGAACATAAAGCAAATACACATAAAAATGTCGGGAATGCTAAGCCATTTTATTAATCTGAGAATATAATGAGATACAATGGATAATCAGAATAAATGCACCTATCCTTGCACAAGGCAAGTGAAGAACCCTCTCAAAAAAATAGGAAATGGCTGCTACAAGAAACTGCGTCCCAGCTGCTGGAAGAAACTGCCGTAACCTCTGTTTTAAAAAACGGCCGGCTCAAGTCCGACCAGGCCTGGTCGACCGAGCCATTAGGCCAACCGGTCCGACCAGACAGAAAACCAGCCAGGTTGGCCGGCTTGTTACCTAGCCGGCCGGTTTTTGTAATGACTCGGCCGGCTCGGTAACAAGCCGGTCAACCAGGCCGAGCCTGAGTCAACCAGGCCGAGTCATGACAGCCGACCGGTGGGCCCAAAAAACTCGGTTTTGTGGACTTGAAACTCGATTTTAATTCGCTGTTAGGGTTTTTTTAGGCTGTCATTAATGAACAAGGGAATTGGCATACTGTATTTGGAATATTTGTTGTTCATTGCTGCTGTTTCATTTGCTCCCACATGTCTCTACAAGAGATATCAAGCCACAGTCTCACTGTCTTGTAGATCACTTCCTCTCAGTCCCTCTGTCACAGTACACAAGTCACAGATATCGGCTGTAGGTGGGGTTTTGGCACAATATAATAGGTCACTGTAGTTGTTATATTAGAATCATAGATCATCAAGATCATTCTTATGTATATTTATGTCCCTGTTATCTCAGGCCACTCACTATGTTAGGGTCACCAGTATGTCAACCCTTTGTCTTACATCTCTTACTCCCACAAAAATGCCACTTGCTGTCATAAGTTCACACAATCACTGTTTCAAGGTTGTAAAAGCTTCACAGTTCAATAGGCCTGTGCTTCTACAAACATTTCCACAACTATTGTTACAGGACACATCAAGATTTCATACCAGTCATCAGGGCTTCAGCAATATAACTGTTCCCTTTTGAATGTCAACAAAACACAGTTATGCCACTGTTTATTACTGCTGCTAAACCAGGGAGCGTTTCCCAGGTTGCTGTTATACTGTAGGTTACTTCCATTCATTGTCATACTGCCAAACAAGAGTACTGCCATATGCCATGAGTCACTGTTTATCATTGCTAAGCTAAGTCATAGTATCTCATCTCTATTATGCATCCCCAAAAAATCATACAATATTTACAACCTTCCAAACCCTAGCTCCACAAACTTCTTGTTCAAAAAACAATTCTAAATTATGGCATTAATGTTATAGTTAGAACTTAGGACACCTTGTGGTTACTACCATGCTGAAGGTACATTCAGATGTGCTGCCACATATTGAAAACACTAGTCACCAGGATCACTGTTATGTAATTTTATTATCTCAGCCTCACTGTGTTAATTATCATAACTACTGTCAGTCTTCAAGGTCACAATA
The DNA here is from genome assembly GCA_034641835.2 of Pinus albicaulis. Classification (NCBI taxonomy): domain Eukaryota; kingdom Viridiplantae; phylum Streptophyta; class Pinopsida; order Pinales; family Pinaceae; genus Pinus; species Pinus albicaulis. The sequence continues at coordinate 599,338,125 of CM076580.1, forward strand.
GTTATATCTGGTGCCAAGTTATAATGGATATATTCATGAGCCTACTTTGATCATATGTTGTCTTTTGCCTATATTGTAATGCTATGTGTTTGGAAACATGAATAAAAATCTTTAAATTTATGTTTTTGTACAAAAAAAATAATATTTAATGTATTTTTTACAAAAACCGAGTCATTGTAACCTGGTCGACCGAGTCATTACCGAGTCATTACCTCGGCCTGGTAGCTGACCGATTCCGTTTTTTAAAACATTGGCCGTAACTGCTGCTGCTGGAATGGACTGAAGCTAGGGGCTGATCCCCTTGCCGAAATGAGCTGAAAATCTGTAGATCACCTGTACTCACTGCTCCGGACAAAACCCAGAAACCATAAACAAAATGGACCACCTCCGAAAATCACCCCAGAAACCCTCCTCAAGGAAAAACGTTGTCCCTCCAGGCCCAGCGCAGATGCCAAATGAAATATACTGGGATGGAGCCACAAACTCCTCAGGAAACTCTCCAACTGATAAATACTGAACCTCCACACCGGATAACACTGAATCTCCTGCAGAAAACCCCGCAATAGCACCCCTCCACCAAGAACTGCGTCCTCTCTCCTAGGGACTGCGCAGTCACCAAAAGAAGCCCAGCTCCTCCGCAAAACAACAACCAAATCCTCCGCTGAAAACTGTAGAAAAGACCTTGCCCGAGCAGGCACTCGAAGTCCCCCGGGGCTAAGGGTGAGATCTCCGACCGGAGACACTCAGTCGCACTAAACAGTGCTGCAGACAGGCTAAACAGCCAGCGTGCTCAAGAAGATAGAAGTCTAGCTCAAATATCATCAACAACAAGAATGCCAAATGAAATGGCTTTCCCACCTTTTATAACGCTAGCTCTCCTCAAAACCCTAACGTGGTCCCCCTCTCTCCACGTGCTCCTCATAAGTCTGCGCAGATGCTCCTAGAGGCTACGTGAGGCCTCCCTCATATGTGGTGTGGACCCCCAAGGCTCCCCTTTAAGTTATAACGTTGCTCCTACTAGGGAAGCACTTTATTTTATTTAAGTGAGTTGACCCCTCTTTCCTCACTTTTATTTATTAATTAACTATAGGCGGCAAAACTATACAAAAATCAAATATTCCAATTAGCGGTGCTAATTAGGAATATTACATACGAACTACCTTTGACTATAGCCATAGCTCTGATTCCATGTTGAGAATTTGGAGGGCTTAAGGTTAATACAAATTCTCTTCTTGATAATTACTTGTGAGCTTGTTTTTTCTTAGTTAATCTTTCATCAAGTCAATTATCAAAATGCACAGGACACAAATGTTAGACAGAAGTAATACTTTTATTGTGGGAAGGTAAATCCTTCCTTACTTTACACTTCAGAATTCATCATCCGTACTATGTCCTTCTCTTATCTGCACTGTAATCTATTCTTTTACTTGCTGTACGTTTCATACCATCTTTTTAAAATATATTTGTGCTGCCACTGCTGTGATATCATCGCTATCTTATATATATGCTGTCTCTGTTGTAGTATCCGCACTTAACTTATGGTCTCCGCTGTGGTGTCCGCAGTTTCTGCTGTGATGTCCGAAATCCTTTATTGTCTCTGCTGTGGTTTAGACGCAGACTTATCCACAATTCCTTTATTATCTCTGCTGAGTATTTGCTCTTGGGTTGACCGCATTCATTTCAGATTTATCCGCCACTCTGTTCTTGTGTGTTGACCGAAAACCTTTACTTCCAAATGATCCACAGCTTTGGTATATATACATGACTATGTCAGCTCTTTTAGGCCGACCATCTAGCTGAGTAATAGGCCGACTTGCTCATTGTGAATAGGCCAACATAAAGTGAGTTTTCTTCAATATTACAGCTTGTCTTTCATCGTTGATTGAGGGCAATTATGAGCTAGACTTCCAGCAAGGTCTTGGAGCATGTATGACACTTAATTACATAATCAACATGAAGACCGACCTAGTTACACTTTTCAACACTTCTAGGCCTAGGGCCATTGATTTGCCTCTGAAACCCTTACTCACCTCACTGTTTACCTACAACAATCCTATTTCTTCCTAACAGTGATAGCAAACACATCTAAGTGGCATAAAATTGATTTGTAGACTATCTAACACATTAATAAGTCACTTAAGAAAAGTGGGCATTGTTCATTTGGCATAGATCTAGTTGTTTTAGTGACTGTCATCTCTGCATAATAGGTCTGATATAACAGTGGCAAAGTCCATCATAAGAAGGTTAATTCATCTAGAATATTGCATTGGCAAAGTTGATTTGGCATTTGGGTTATTATTGCTCATATTAGGCATGCATATGCATCTCATTCGACATCTAAAAGAGCTCTAGAACATAAGCAATCTACTGCTCTCATAAAAATTATGCTTACTTGGATAAAGTTGGAACATAAGTAACATAAGTGATTTCCTTTCTCACACTTTATAGATAATAATTGTTACTTGTTTCATGGTTTTATGTGCTATAGTGAAGAAGATTGCTAGTATTAATTATCTAACATCGTGTTTCCTTGTGAGTTTATGACCTACAAAACTATAAGTGCACATCTAGCAAACTCTCAAAAGCACATTGATATCATCTTGGTTGCCTAAGTGAAATAACCTAAGATCTCATTGAATATTGGTATCTAATTGTGTCTTCATTATTGCTTCTATCTATTTGTGAACGATAATCTCATATTGGCATTAAGCTTTAAGTGTTCTTTATTTGAAAGTTTCTAATCTAATTGAATAATTGGAGTTAAGTAACATTGGCTTCTATCTTGTTGAAATATCTTGGAAGATTTATTGTTTCAAGTAATCATCGTTGGCATCCGATATCATTGGTTAATTGTTGTAAGTGGATAAGTGCTCTACTTGTTATTGGCATATCTTGGGAAGCTTTTAATCGAGCATTGATAATATTGTTGTCTATCTTTAGCATTGGCATCTTGTATTTAGAATTATTGTTCTAATTGTCCTAATCGTCATTTGACGGTTCGTGTATTAAGTTGGTATCTCTTGTGGTTATTGAGGAATTATATCTTGTTGGCACTTGATAACTTGGCACATTTTCTTGTGATTGAGATTAGCTTTTAAGTAATATCACCTTAAGAATCACTCATAATCCTTGCATCTCATTCTAGGACTAGTCTTGCATCTAATAACTTACCTCCAAGCATAAGTTTGGATGATGGACATTTAGGGCCACCCTTTCTCATCCAACTTGAGGAGCCTTAGCATCTCTTTAGTGGTTAACACAGTGACCTTGCAGTCGTCAGAGTCACAATCTCTGCAGTGTCAGAGGCATCGGGTGGTTAGTACCTATGGGGAGGTATCGTTAATCAAGCCTTTGCTTGCTTCCCCTTGGCCTCTTTCTCACAACCTACTCTAGAGACTAGCTTCGAAATGGTTAAGAGGAAGGATACATCTAGAATAGGCATATAATTAAAAGTAACCAAGATTTTGGCATCACACCTAGGTCTTAGGATTTGCATAGCATATATGATAGTTAAGCATTCAAGTAGCGGTTGTTCATCCGGTTACTTGGTCTCTAATCGATATAAAACAAGTAAGTTGACTCCATTAGGCACTGGTCTCATTAAGAATTTAACCTAATCTTTCAAAGCTTGCTAAATCAACCAAGTGGCTAGGCCATTCAACCGTGTCTCCCAGACTCGTTGGCTGCCAAATTGTCTTTTGTTTCCATCTTCTATAGGGATTACCCTGCATAGCCTACTGTTGGGAGACAATTAGAATGAAGAGTTTGGGGATCAAAGTGATAGCCCCCGACCTGAGTTGTTGTCACACTGTGCCTGTACAATTTGAGCAACAACATGACTCACGTGATAGAGGGAGAAGTTAAGCCTTGTTTCAACTTCAAAGGGAGTTGACCTCTGAGTTCAAGATGAAGGATCTAGACTTGATGCCTTACTTCCTTAGTCAAGGGAAGTATACTATTGAGATCCTTCAAATAATGGATCGCAAGAGACGAGAGGTCTCTAGGATCAATATGCTTTCTATGAGTGGACCATGCTAGACAACATATATGCTTCAGTGATTAGAAAGTAGCAATGGTAGAAGGAGCAACCAAGATTACCACAACATGATATGTTTCAAAGGGAGCGCCTATTCAAGGCCATAAAACAACTGTGGTGATGGATCCAATGAAGGAGCAGGTTAGTTTATTGTTGAGCCAAGGCATGTGGCTCAACATGTGTTGAGGTACTAGCTTGATATAGTTGGTCATGGTGCATTCAGTTATTGTTTGAGATATGTCTCAAACAAGTGAAGTACAACTGTAGGAATTCACAGATTCAGATTGGGTAGAGAGTGCAAAAGATAGAAAGAGCTCATTAGGATATCGCTTGAGTTTGGGCTTTGTTATGATTTCCTAGATGAGGAGGAAGCAAACATTTGTTGCACTCAATACTGTAGAAGTCGAGTATATTACAACTTGGATGGCGAGTTGTGAAGCAGTATGGCTTCAAAAACTACTTGTAGGATTGTTTGATCAAGTGCAAGTGACGATGACAGGTCAAAGCACAATGAGATCTAGTACCGAGACATGGTATAGAAGGGATTAGTATGGCTCCAATACTATTCTACAGTTAAGCAAATTGTTTCGAGGACAAGCTTAGAATGATTGAGTATGTCTCTCTCAGCAAGAGGTGTGATAATTTCAATCCTGAAATACTACTGCAGTGATAGATTTATTTCTCTTACTTATTCTTCCAATAAGTTATTTACAAAATTCTTCCAGTAAATTTTGAAATAAACACTACTATAGTAATCACCCAAGTAAATGTAGAGAACATCACAATAAAGAATACAAGCATAATAATCAGTCACATAGATAGTTATTTTTGGACAATCGTCCCTGGAAAAACCCAATGTGGGAAAATCAATGTAGCAGATGAGGGTTTATATATTAATCTTCAGCAGTGAAATATCTAAAAGGAAAGTTTGGCAGAAACAACTGAGAAATTTTCTTGAGATACACCTGAGATCATTCTCTTTCAGCCCTCCGAAGAATTTCTGACACCTGAGGGGTTCCCTAGCCCTCCCTGCGTCACTTTGCGTGCCTCCTGCGTAGCTCTCTTCGCAGAGCCAGCGTAAGCCTGCATCACTACTGCGTGAGGCATCTGCGCTGCTCCGAAGTGCTGCTCTGCTTCATTGCTTCCTCCTTCCCTCGTGCCCTGACACTGTTGATGCCCTCTGCTTCCTCTGCCCTTGCAAGTATCCCTTTGAAATCGAATTCTATTCCTTCAGAATCGACTTCCCTCGAGTTACTGAGTGCTTGCCCGGCTTGCTTTCCAAATGACCCTCAAGCCTTCTTTTATAATCTTCTCATTGATGAATCAACGACCCAGATTAGAAGCCTATTCAATGGCTAAGATTAAAACTTGACTTGATCTTCATTTTCTAGAAGATTCATACTCTGTTTTATTAATACCCATTAATTATTAAATTTCCCTAAGTTTATACTTAGGGTCTCCATTAAAATAATTAATTATTTTAATAAAACATGAACCGAGTGGAATTTCCACAAACAGTTTTGGGTTCTTTGGAATAATGGTGTCTAAGCCTCCTCACCAAATTTGAGACTTAGATCACTTTCCGATGCTACAAAAAATCAACACTCTGTCTTAGCGAGGAAAGTGTTCTAGCAATATGCCTGCTGCATGCTACTCCGACCCTGAAACATTCTCTGCGCTGTTGATGCTTGGCTACTGCTGCCCCTCATCTGCTGCGCTGCTGCCTTCTGGACTACTGCCCATGACAATGCCACTGCCACTGCCTCATTTGTACTGCAACTCCCTCTCAATTCTGCATCTGTCCATTTCTGCTATTGAAATCGATTCTTGATCATCCCCATCTTCTCTCTGGATTAGACAAAATTTGTCTTTCCTAGAGCCTTAGTAAGGATGTCTGCCACCTGTTCTCCTGTTGGAGTGTACTATAATTGTACAGCTCCCCGCTGGACACAGTTTCTGATGAAATGACACCTGATGTCAATGTTCTTCGACCGATCATGGAACACAGGATTTTCAGAGAGCTTGATGCAACTCTGATTATCACATATAGAATGTTGGTCGCTTCCATCTTTTCCTTGAGTAGATTCACAAGCAGCTTCCTAAGCCATATGGCCTTGCATGAAGCAGTGCTTGCAGCCATATATTTCGCCTCAGCTGAGCTCAGAGCCACGAACTTCTGTTTCCTGCTGCACTAGGAGGTCATTCCTGATCCAACATTGAAACAATACCCACTGATACTTTTCCAATCTACTGGGCTCCCAACCTAATCTGCGATAGTGAACCCACCCAATCTGATGTCATTGCCTCGGGTTTATCTCAATCCAAGCTCGACTGTTCCCTTTAAATATCTGAGAACATGCTTGGATGCTGCCCAATGTGCCCTCCTTGGTTCCACCATGAACTGATTGAGGGTGTTGACAGCATAACATATCTCTGACCTAGTGTTGACCAGATACGTCAGGGACCTTATTAGATGCCTATACAAGGTAGGATCAACCTCATCATCTTCAGATGTATCAATTTTCATCCAGTTGGTGATCATTGGTGTAGCCATGGGTCTACAGTCCTCCATCTTAAACCTCTTCAAGATTTTTATAGCATACCTCCCTTGACCAAGAAAGATCTCACCATTCCGTTGCCAAACTTCCAACCCCATAAAATAATGCATTAACCCTAGATCCTTCATGTCAAATTCTGTAGCTAAATTCTCCTTGTAGTCCTTGATGAGCCTAGATGATCCTGTCAGGAATAGATCATCTACGTACAGTACCAGTATTAAAGGTTCATCCCCTACTCTCAGATAGTAGAGATTGGGATCTGTGTCACTCTTGACGAATCCCATCTTCTGCAAGTAGCTATCAGTTCAACCATACCAATCTCTAGGGGCTTGCTAAAGTCCATACAAGGCTTTCTTAAGCCTACACACATGAGTTTTCTGCTCATGCATCTCAAAGCCCTGTGGTTGTTCGATATATACTTCTTCTTTTATCACCCCATTCAAGAACGTAGTCTTGACGTCCATCCGGTGAATCTCCCATCCCATCCGCGCAGCAATGGATATCACAGATCTTATAGAAGTATATCTGGGGCGAAGGTCTCTTCATAATCTTTCCCTTCCTTCTGAGCATACCCCTTTGCCACAAACCTGGCTTTGAATTTTTCTACGCTGTCATCAGCAACATATTTGATCTTGTAGATCCATCTCGAACACACAACTGATCTGTTCAGAGGCCTAGGAACCACCTCCTAGACATCATTTGCCATGATGGAACTGTATTCTTCCACCATTGCATCGACCCATATTTGATGCTGAGCTGCCTCCTGAAAACTAGAGGGTTCCCCAACCTGTGCTCCCAAGGCTTGGTACCTATCTGATTGCTTATGCTCCTTCTCATTTCTGGGGGCCCCGACAAACTCCCTTGCATCCTTCAGAATTTGTCGTAATTCCCTGCTCATCCAAACATTGGTAGTGGGTGGCTCTACCTGCTCCTCCTCCTGCAAATCTTTTGGAGATGAATCCCTTGAATCATTTTGCCTTGGAGAAGCACTCGGGCTAACCTCAGCTAGTCGTAGAGGCTGGACCAGTGGGTCATCTTCAGATTGCATTGCTGAAGGCATCTCTCGGGATTTTTTGAAAGATTTTTCCTCCATGAACTTTACATCCCGACGCATTACAACCTTCCTGCTCCCAGGAATGTAGATTTTTTAAGCCTTAGCATTTTCACTATATCCCATCAAATACCCTTTTTCAACAGTCCTATCCAACTTCTTCCTCTTTTCTTCGGGTACATGGCAGTATGCCACACTACCAAAGATCTTGAAGTGGCTTACCTCTGGCTTCCTGCCAGTAAAGACACTTTTTGGAGTGATCTTACCCAATGCATTATGAGGAACCCGTTCTATGCAATACAACCGTATTACAAGCTTCAGCCCATAGGAATTTAGGCATGTCCTGGTCATACAGCATAGCCCTTGCAGCCTCAATAATAGTTCTATTCTTCCTTTCCGCAATTCCATTCTGCTCCGGATTATATGGAGCAATCCACTCTCTTCTAATGCCTTCCCTTGCGCAGAACTTTGTGAAGTCTTTATCGATGTATTCTCCACCAATGTCTGATTGTAGTGTCTTTATCCGCTTTCCTGTTAGATTCTCAACCAGAGCCTTAAACTCCTTGAATCGATTAAAGACTTCATCCTTGGTCTTAAGAAAGTAGATCCAAGTCTTCCTGGAGTGGTCATCAATAAAGGTGATGAAATATTCGGCACCACTGAGAGCTCTAGTGGACATTGGTCCGCAAATGTTCGAGTGTATTAATCCCAACACACTCTTAGCCCTATTGCTGCTTCTGGGATACGCTGCCTTGGCATACTTCCCCATTACGCACCCTCAGTAGACGTCATCTCGCTTGGTCTTAAGTTCTAGAACTCCTGTGACGGTCTCCTTGAGAATTTTCAAAGCCCCATGGTGTAAGTGCCCCATTCTCCTGTGCCATAGTTCATTCAAATCCTTCTCGTCATTGCTGCCTATTAGCATCATTAGAGATTCGAGCTGCAACTTATAGAGTTTATTGCTCTTGACTCCGATTTGTGCCTTCTTCTTCCAACTCGGGTGTTTGACGTATACTCTTTTACCAATGAAGTAAACGTCATAACCTTTGTTTTGAAACTCAGACACAGAGAGTACATTAGTGGCACGAAGCTTATTACCAGCTTCAGTTTGAAATACTATGGTTCCTCTTCCAATAGGGGTGCATTTTGCCATATTGCCCATGGTGATTTAAAAGTTCATTTGCTATTCTCGGTAGCTGGAGAAACATTCTCATACCCCCGTCATGTGTGCAAAAGCTTCACTGTCAATATACCATATCTCTGGAGAAGTAGAGTTTGACACACAAGCAAATTCTTCTTCTAGTCTGGATGCTAGTACAAAGATGTCGTGATCCATCTGTCCTTTCATGCTTTCCCTTCTCTCTGGAGAACTGCGTGAACCTTTCCGAGTTGCTGTAGCAGCAACATCTGGTCTTAGTTCCTTTGCAGATTCTCCACTCTTGTTACTCATCTCAAGCTTTGATTCCATGCGAAAATTTCAATCCAGAAATACTACTGTGGTGTTAGATTTATTTCTCCTACTTATTCTTCCAATAAGTTATTTACAAAAATTCTTCAAGTAAATTTTGAAATAAACAGTACTGCAGTAATCACCCAAGTAAATGCAGAGAATAGAACAATAAAGAATACAAGCATAATAATCAATCACATAGACAATTATTTTTGGACAATCGTCCCCGGAAAAACCCAATGTGGGAAAACCGGTGCAGCAGATGAGGGTTTATATATTAATCTTCAGCAGTGAACTATTTGCAAGGAAAGTCTGGCAGAAACAACTGAGAAATTTTTTCGAGATACACCTGAGATAATTCTCCTTCAGTCCTTCAACGAATTTCTGACACCTGAGGGGTTCCCTAGCCCTTCGTGTGTCACTTTGCGCGCCTCATGCATAGCTCTTTGCGCAAAGCCAGTGTAAGCCTACGTCACTACTGCATTAGGCCTTTGCGCTGCTCCAGAGTGCTGCCTCTCTGCTTCCTTGCTTACTCCTTTCTTCATGCCCTGACACTGCTGATGCCCTCTGCTTCCCCCGCCCTTGCAAATCTCCCTCTAAAATCGAATTCTATTCCTTCAGAATCGACTTCCCTCTGGTTACTGAACGCTTGCCCAACTTGCTTTCCAAATGACCCTCAAGCCTTCTTTTATAATCTTCTCATTGATGAATCAACGACCCAAATTAGAAGACTAATCAATGGCTAAGATTAAAACTTGACTTGATCTTCGTTTTCTAGAAGATTTACACTCTGTTTTATTAATACCCATTAATTATTTAATTTCCCTAAGTTTAGACTGAGGGTCTCCATTAAAATAATTAATTATTTTAATAAAACATGAACCGAGTGGAATTTCCACAAACGGTTTCTGGGTTCTTTGGAATACTAGTGTCTAAGCCTCCTCACCAAATTTGAGACTTAGATCACTTTCCAATGCTACAAAAAATCAACAAGAGGGAGTGATGAAATAACAACATCAAGGATAAACATTTTCTTTGGATCAAGTTGACCATGAGAATGGTTCAGAGTGTTGATGTGATAGCATCAGGGACAAACACTCTCCCTATGTCAAGAATGTTGACTAGAATTTGGGAGAATGGTCTGGTAGAGGACAAACATTCTTTCTGTGTCAAGTATGTTGACCGGAATTAGGAAGAATGGTCCTAGAATCCTAGACACTCAGTTGACCGGGTGCCTTTCAGCATCAGCTCAGACTCTCCAAATAGGGTGAGTAAGCACATTTAGCATCAAGCCCAAAATTACTCATTAAGAGTGAGGCCTTTGGAGATTCACTATGAGTCAAAGATATTGACCAGGATGATGAACCGAGACTAGTTTGGGTTAGAAGTATCGATCAGAATTATGGTCAGAGGTACTGACTAGTCATGGTGACTAGTCGATGCTAATGATATACCATGTGTCAGGAGTACCGACCAGGATTATGGTGCACCATAGGTGAGAGGTACCAATCAGAATTATGGTAACTAGTTGATGTTGTTGATTTAGCATGACTCAGAATTGCTGACCACGTTTATGGTAATTGGATGATGCTAATGTCGTTGATGAATTGTTGTAACCTTTTCTTAGAGAAATTTGTTAACAAGAGAACATCTAGGTAGTCATTATGAATACCTCCCTAGCTAAGAGGGAGTGTTGAATTTTGTGGCTATGGTCGGTCTTCATAAGTTATATTTTATCCCTTAAAATACATGTAATGATTGATGTAAGGTATGTTCTTCTTGTCAGCGTAGCCCCAATAGTCACACCACTTGGGGGAAACCTTTGTTCACTATATAAAGGCAATTCATCCTCCACTTTGGGCATCCAATTTAATCACTTATGAGGAAGAATTCAGATCATCCAGGGCACTATTCTGATCCAGATAAGGACGAATTTCTGAAATGGTAGTAGGACGAATTTCCGAGATGGCAGTAGGATCGAATCTTTGTGGAAGGAAGGAAACCGAATTCTGAGGCAAATTGACCAAGCTAAATTGTTTGGGCAATAGATTGACTTGTCTAGAGGGTAGTTTGACTAGGTGTGGCCAACACTATGTCCTTGTTAGTTTGACTTGAAGAATTTGATGTATCTTTGTTGACTTGAGTAATTTCTCTAAAGGAAAAGGTTGTTGGTTTTTTCCCCCATGTGGGTTTTCCCGGGGTAAAATTCTCGTGTTTCTTGTTTGGTTGTCTCTTCATGATCCTATTGGTATTTTGTTTCTAATGTTGAGATCTTCTGTGTAATTGATTTATGATGAATGTGAATTCAAGAAAAGATTAACCTAAGAAATCATAAGAAGTAATTATTAGTTCTCACTCCAAGAAAGTCCCAAAGTGCATTTGTACATCTCCAACAGGTGCCTCCTTTACCATGACGTCATCCAAGAGAGGCCCTATGTCACCCTTTTGAAGCATGTGGGAGTGACATGGCACCTTTAAGGGCAAGTTTTGGCGTCTAAGAGGGATGTGCTAGCCCTCCCAAGTTATCTCAGTGATAACCATCCTCATCTGGGCTTCAGAACAGGGTATTGTCCATCAAAGAGGGTCAAGCTTGGGTCCAATGGGGAACATCATCAAATAGTCCAATGCCTAAGCTTTTAGGCTCAACATGTCAGCATATGGAGGCTAATCAAGGGGTGTAGCATCGTGTGGAATTTGCTCAAGGCTCAATGCTCATCTCTGAACGACCAACGTTGGGGCTAGAAAGTCAGGTTTGCTCTTAGAAAGGGGCAAAGAACCCACTGGAAGGTGTTGGAGAACAATGAAGCTATCTCTCAAGGCATCTCTTGCTACCATGTGTGATACCACCTGAACAAAACTTCTCAAGATCAAGTGATATCAACTTCATTAGGGATATAAAACCATTAAAGCATCATAGTTAACCATATCTAATGATAGGGACACAAGAATATTTCACACAAAACTCATCTTTAAATGTCTAACTAGATTAAGATCTGTAAACAAGTCACCTCACTTATGTTAGGGATGATTATGTCAACAATTGTATTAGGTGTTTCGACCCTCGAGCTCCCAAGGGGAGTGACAATGGACATGTCCCAAGTCAGCCCATGAATCCATAGGTGTGTATGATAATGATGTTAACGTAGTGTGTGAGACTTCAAGGAAGGTGCCATAGCCATGAGACCAACTAATGGGGGTCCAACATTCTGACTGTAATGATGTAAGGAGGAAGAAATCGTAGTGGCATGAGTCACCCCTTTCATTGACCTACCTTTTGCAACCCTCTAGTGTGCCTTTTACTTTAATGATTTGCCTTTATTTGGTGCATAGCTGAGGAGCCCGAGCTTGCATTATGTTTTTCCAATACCTCTTTAAGGTGAAGCAATTTCTCGTTCATCGGAATCGAGACATTAAAAAAAATCCTTTATTTGAGACGAAGCATTTAATGCTTGTGGAACTGGGTGATGGCTAATGAGGGGGGTAGAGCTCATGCTAGGATTTTGTCTATGTGCTAAATGTTGTCCCAGCCATCTTTTGCATTTTATGTTTTCTTTCATTGTGGCTTTATATGCTTTTAACTTTCTTTTGGGTGCATCAACCTCTGGGGCCAAGTTTTGGGGCCTTGACTCAAGGATGTGGATAGGGTGCCAATCCCAACGACCAATTTTTACCAACACAAAGAATGGAGATGGATAACCGGGAGAGATGGAAAGTGGGAAGTATGGATTACATTGGGCACACTATATCAATTAGAGCCTCCCCGACAGTGCCCTTCCTAAGCCCCAAGGCCTCAGAGGAGGTCCCATTGGATTAGAGTCAAAGACTAACCTCTCAAATGAATTGAGGAAACAAGGATACAATTGAGATCAACCAATTATCTAGTTTGCCCCGTGATCCATATCAATATGCTCATAACATTAAATAAAAGTACATGATTGCAAGAATGGTTAGAGTACTTGTCAAGAGATGACCCACCTTCCTTCAAGAAGAATGCCAGGTGGGGGAGAGATCTCACTGGAACAATGGGTGGAGAACTCTGGGATAATGCTATGTGCTGATCATCATGGGGCTGCTGGCTGTCAAATGAGGAGACAAAAATTTCTCCTCTTTTTGGGTTGGGTAACAGTTCTTTCACTATTTTCTCTAGTGAGGTGACAAGTTAATCTTGCTCATTATAAATTCCATCATTTCCATTTGCTTGATGTGATAGAAAAGAAAAAAGCAAAAGGTTTTGGTGCAAGTTAGAGTGTAAAATCCAACATACATAAAAAAAAAAAGAAATCCAGTCAAACAATTGCTAATGTGTTTGAAATTGTGAACCTTAGTTTCAATGGACGAACTTGCAAAATGAGGTTAATATCCTTGAGCTCCACATGATATAGCGCTAGCATACCTAGAACACTGCTGCGAAAGGCTGCATGCTCTGATAAACGCAACTAACGAACATCCACTCTGTGACCAAGAAAGTTATTAAATTGGTGGTTCGGATCAGTCCACACCTGGACAACCTGCAACCAGAATACAGGTTTCATCCCGAACCCACTGGCTCAAGATGGAGCTGACCAAACTAGGCTGGTTCTGCTCAGATTTCTTCGTTGATATTTCCAACACGTGCACCCTTACTCTCTTAGTACTAACCTTAAGCTTTATGCCGACACATCTCTTTTCTCACTTATTCGGATTCAGGGCGATTTTAATCAGTTGGGCATGCATCTCGGTTTCTCATTGATTGCATTTCTGGGGTGTATTGAGGTACTGTTAACCTCAGTCTCTAAAATGGTGAATTGGGCTGAAGTGAAGCTACCTGAATTGGGTTTTAACCCAAGATTTGAGGTCTATTTTATCCACCAGGATTTGACATTTATACAGGTTTCAATTATCTTTCTTCTATATTTTTGTTAAATATCTGCTCTGCATTCCAATTTTTAGATCAAGTACATCTGAATTCTCTGTGATGCCTTTACCAACTGAAATTATTTATGTTTAGTTTGATATATTATAATCTCTTCCCATTTGCCCACAGACAGTTATTTTAGCTTGAATCTCGAATGCCCTATTAAAGTGTTCTTTAGGTCCTGCTTATCCTGTTATAGGTCATATAACACATTGTTTATTCTTTTTGCTTGTGTGTTTTAGAAAAAGGTATAATTAGTTCAGATGTTTGGGGCTCGTAGGTATAATACCAATAATTTCAATCATCATTCTGAGAACTATATCTAGGAGGTTCGGCTGCTTATTGCATCAGAATATGATTATGATTTATAAGTATACATGCTCAATGGTTGTGAGGATATATTTATTTAGAGCATAGAGGGTCTTCGCATCAACTATATTCACCCTTACATGTTATATACATGAGCGAACTTTTCATATTTGTTGTCTGATCATCTAATGGTTTGGATTTACATTGATGTGTGCGTGTGTTGGTAAAAATGAAGGATATGTATATTAAGAAGAGTCTAGAAACAGGCAGGACACATGTAGAATAGTGATTCATAGCTTCTAGATAGGTCAGAGCTGCAATACCTCTGGCTCTACAGCGTGATAAACTAAAAGCTGCCTACTAACACCTATAAGCCATGCATGGCTAGATTGCAAACATGCCGAATTACTGAGTCAAATTTGGGATATACAGGCCAATTATGAAGATCAGAAAGCAAAAAACTATCTGCTATAATAGCTACAGAAGTAGGTTCAGACTTGGATACAGAGAGCACACCCAACTCAAGCCTTGGGGCCTGGCCTTTATTCCTCCGCTGGTGTTCCAGGGTTAACCCTTGCCTGATCAAGGTGAGAGATCCTCTTGTTCGTTTCCTCCTGTTGCTGTAGAATCAGTTGGTGAGAGTGGTTGAAACTGCTAGTGATATGCACTTGAGCAGCAATGTCTTGAAACTTTTCTCCCCATTCTGTCCATTGTGCCCAGTCATTGTCGAATGAAGAAGGATGAGCCCTTATCAGAGTTTCACGACTTATTTCATTATCCCTCTTGAGTCGGTCCTCAGCCTTCTTTTAACAATTCCAAGCAATATTACTATGTTTACCACCGTAGTAGTGTTTGCCACATTGCACCAAAATTCTCTCCAAATAATTTTGAAGGGTCTTCCTCACACCATTCCATTGGAAGAAATGAACATTTTATTCATGCTATTGCCATCGAAAGTGGTTATAACGGATTGAAAACGGTCCAATATTTCATAATAAACCCGCAGCACTGAGAATAAGCCCTGGTCAAGACTTGATGTTATAAGAAATATCTGGCAAAATGGTTTTTTAATGCAAAACAAAAATTTTACTTTTTAGCTAGAGGTTTCCTGGATCTGAACCTTGTGAATTTTCAGTCTTTGGGCTGCTATGAAATACAAATAAAACAGCAGTAACAACAAACAGTATTTCAACTCTTAACAAGATATCATTATGTTCCAATAAGTTTCAGCTCTGTTGGGCAATCTTATCATGCATATAACAGATTTGAATAACACTTATCACAGCTGTAAACACAGCTGCAAATCTGCCATTATATTCTTCAATTATAATGTTAAATATAGCTGTAAATTTTCATGTGAACTAGAAATCAAGTGTTGTTCCTCCCAAAATCCAAAGGAGATCATTCATAGACACTCATTGTTGGGATAGCAGACTTAAACCTGTTGGCTTGAGGTTTCTTTAAGTTTACACACAGTTTTCATATTAAATTTTGCATATTTTATGTATTTTTAAGTAGATCAGTGCTTCAAACTAGTTCCTCATTGTTGGGATAGCAGACTTAAACCTGTTGGCTTGAGGTTTCTTTAAGTTTACACACAGTTTTCATATTAAAATTTGCATATTTTATGTATTTTTAAGTAGACCAGTGCTTCAAACTAGTTCTCTGGTCACTGCTGGCCGAGTTTGACACTCAGCCAGTTTGGGTGTTGATAACTTTGGATACCAATGTGACTTAAGGATCCCAAAACCACAATACACATTGTTATTAGCTCATAAAGGTCACTGTGCTTGCCATAATAATTATCATGCTCTTTTGCATGGTTTACCAAATCACAACACACATTAATCTTTATATATATTGCCCAACTTAACATTGTTATTAGATAATATGTAAGATGGTATCAATTCTAATTAGAATATGGAATATCTTAGATAAAACATTCATGCATATAGAAAAATCATTCATTACACAAGAAACACAGTCCCTAGCAATTTGCAGAAAATCTATCTAAGTTGATTGAAGAACCAGAAAAGTACAACAAAATTACAATAGAGGATGAGTTTGTTGATTTTTGGGTAGCATCAGATGTGCTCTAGCTCCCAAATTTTGTCTAGGGGCTAGAACACGAGATCTCCAAGACCCAGAAATCGTTTGGAGAAATTCCACCCGGAGTGAAAGTTGTTCAAATAATTAATTATTTTTAGTGGAGCCTAAGTTAAAACTTAGGGAATTAAAATAATTAAAGTAAATTAATTTAACCATGTGTGTGAGAAGCTTTTAAGTGACGAGGATCAAGTCTAATTTAATTTTAGCCATTGATTAAGGATAAGATCACGACCATTGATTTCTCAACAGGAAAAGTATAAAGGAAGGCTTGAGGGTCAATTGGAGAACACACACTGTGACTCAAGAGATCTAATTTTTCTGACGGAGCAATGCTCATACGAAGATAAGATCTAAGTGATTCCGTTGCAGCGAGGGGCAGAAGCAGTTATTGGTCAGAGGACCAAGAGTACATAGCAGAGCAAGGGCAGCAGAGACAACAGAGGAAGTAGCACAGCCACTAGGAGAGGTGACGCAGTCCCCAGAGAGGGTGACGTAGGCCCACGCAGGGCTCATGCAGGGGCAACGTAGAGCATCCGAGAGATAGTCTAGATTTAGCTGAAGATCGGGGTTTCCGAGTAGGGAGGGCTGAAACTCGATTTTCTGAGAGGTAGATCAGTGCAGAGAAGGGGTGACGCAGTCCTCAGCGAGACCCACGTAGGCCTACGCATCTACTGCACAGAGGTAGCTGAGATTTCACCAGTTTCTGATCCGGATCAGCCGAGACTTGCAGTGTGAGATAAAACTCACTATTTTATTTGTTTGCCAAGGATTTTCTCTGTTGTGTGAGCTGGATTTTGGCACCCTAGTTGTACTCAGAATACTGCTGCTTAATAATACAAGCCCTCAGATTTGTTGCACCGGTTTTCCCACATTGGGTTTTCCAGGGACAATTGTCCAAAAATATGTGTGTCCTTTGTGTGATTGCTTCATTTATTTTTCAGTTTTTGATCTGTATATTGGTGTAGGCTACAATGTATTTGTATTAGAATTTACTGAATAATTCTGTAAATAACTTGTTAAATGAAGAAAACAAGTAGGTAATACAAATCAGATAATTGTAGTAGGATTTCTGTATCAAAATTTTTCACATGGTATTAGAGCAATTGCATATCAAGAAGGATTGAAGCCATTGACGAAAGGACAGAAGAAAGTCTGCAGTGAGGAAGCAGCTGTACCGAGAGACAACACAATCCTAGGCTGGAGAGGCAGAGGAAGGGTGACGCAGTCAGCTGGGAAGGCTCACGCAGAGCTTGCGTCAGCTTGCTAGGGTGACGCTGTAGCCACAGAAGGCAACACAGTGCTTGCTGGGTTAGCGCAGAGGCTGTTGAGTCTCAATTTTTTGGATTGCCGTGGCTGGAGGTGTAGTACAGTTCTTTCTGGAGTTGTTGGTAGGGCGCTGATTCTGTTGGTGCAGAACAGTGTCAAGTGGGGTAGAAACAAAGTAGAGGGAAGCACTTCCTTAGAATATATCTTGCCAAGAAGTCTAGATCTAGTGCTGAGTAGCAACAAAGCAAGATGAGAGAGGAGTGTTTCGACATCTATTGGTAGAAGGGTTTTCATGAAGGAAATCGAAGTTTAGAGGGAGCTTGTTCCTTAGAGGGTTTCTATCGCCAAAGAAATCCAGATCCAAGTTTTGTTGGGGAAGCAGCGGAAGAGGGAGAAAGGGACTTGTTCGACACTTAGTTGAGAAGAGATGGCCGTGAATGGACTGAGGGATCATGACAAGTTCGATGGAGCATCCAACTTTTTCATTTGGAAGGCCAGGATCCTGGCAGTTTTGGATGAACATCGCATCAAAGATCATGCCTTGAACACTTTGCTGTTCCGGTTGATGTTGATCCTCTCAAGAAGTATGAGGAGGCTCAGGCAATAGAAAAACGTATGATCATGGACGGAGTCAAGGATCAAGTGATCCAACATATTGCTGAGAAGAACACAACAAGGAAAATATGGGAGGCCTTGACCACTATGTACCAAGGATCTTCCGTTTAGCAGAAGATGTTGCTTGAGAACCAGTTGAGATTATTTCAGATGCAGAAGGGAGAAGAGATCGATCCCTTCCTCATTAGATTGCAAGGGATCTGAGACCAACTAGCTTCTGTAGGGGCTACACCAGATGTTAGACTTATGGTTAGGATTGCCCTGAATGCAGTCATTGAAGAATGGGAGACCTTTGTCCAAGGAATTTTGGGCAGGGTAGCTCTTCCAAGCTGGGAAGAGATGTGGGCAGCTCTTTGACAAGAAGAGCTTAGACGGTGGACCAAGGCAAGAAGCAGCAGCAAAGGGATCAAAGTCAAGAACGAGGAAGAGGAAGATGTGGCTCTCGCATCTAAGGGACAACGAGGGCAACAAAGAAGGAAAAATGACCTCTCAAAGGTCAAATGCTTCAAATGTGGGGAACTAGGACATTTCACCACGCAGTGCCCTCTGAAGAAGAAGGGCAAGGAAGAATTTGACTCAAAGGCTGCTCCAGATTAGGCTGATGTGGATGATGATGATGGATACGCCATGAGTGCTCATGCACCTAGGAAGTGGGGCGATATGGAGCTGTAGATCAACTACATGAAGCAGGGGTAGGATCCTTGAGATGCCCAAACTCTTGGATCACATATGGCTACGGGAGCCCTTAATGATAGTAGCAGAATGATGGGTGTCAGTTGATGCAAGGGATGATGGAGCAACAGTGGCAGAGCTAGAGTACCGAAGTCTGAAGCAGCGCAGAGCAGGGGCAGCAGCAACAGCACAGTGCATAGTGGTGCAACGCAATGCAAAGCAGTGGCATCAGAGGGTCAATGCAGATTAGCAGCAAAGGTAGTTCCAACATCGAGGAGTATTCAAACTGACCATTATGTCAGTTTTGGGAGGTTTTTCAGTTGCTTAACTCAACAACTGAGTTGCAGTGTAGTAGTTAGGAGTGGCAGTTCTATGGGCAATATGATGCAACATTTTGAGACAGAGCTGCAGTACAGATGTAGCAGTGACAGTGGTAAGTCATGGGCACCAATACAGATAGCAGCATCGCGTTGGATGAAGGGTAACAAGCCGAGCATCAACAACGCAGAGGACCGATGCTGTGGATCATGGTGATGCTTCTGGTGAGAAGTATTGCTAGTGCACATTCCTTGCTAAGAGGGAGTGTTGATTTTTGGGTAGCATCGAATGTACTTTAGATCCGAAATTTTGTGAAGGGGCTAGAACACATGAGGTCTCCAAGATCCCTAAATCGTTTGGAGAAATCCCACCCAGAGTGAAAATTATTCAAATAATTAATTATTTTTAATGGAGCCCGTTGACCACTCTTTGTCAATGACCCCATAGCAATACAGCTCTTTTTTTTCGCAAAAAGGATCTATCATGTTCAAGTGTTTGTGCCATTCAGATTTCATCATTCAGTTGACAATTTTGTAAATGATGTAAACCCATTCTGCATATCTATAATGTAAATGATCTTAGTAAGACCATCATGTATGTAACGGCCTAGGTAAGCCTAGTATTTAGGTGACGATTTCTATTCTAGGAGGTTTTTCGTCTCACTGAATGATCGACAAAGTTTTTCCCCTCCAATCTCACCCCAAAGCTAGGTTGGATTTTGTCGTCAAGATATTAAGTGAGTCCTAGTGTTTTTTATCGAGTCTTTGTAAAAGTAATCTGGGAATGATCCTAGCTAATTGACTAGATCATTTTATTACAGATTGCTGGGTCTACTAGATCATATTTTGAGTCGCAAAATTGGGTAGATTATTGAGGGTCTATTATGAATGGGTGTTCCCCCCCATGGGTTTAATGTATTAATCTTATATAAAGAGGGATGGAAAATAATTAATCCCCTCATGAGTTAATTAATTAAATTTTCTGGCCAGATTGAATTAAAAATCCTAAGCTAGAAATTTAATTAATTTTATGTCCTAGGTAAATTTAAATTCTTCTTAGGCAAAATTCGTGGGTCAAAAAATAATTTTTTAAAGGTCTTGGGCCAAGGAAATATTGAAAATTTTGAAAAATCTTGGACCCTTGGGTCTTGGTAGTTAAGTCAAAGTCAATTTTTTGAGGTAATTAACTCAAAATTATTATTTTTGAGTTAATTAAGAAGGAATTAAATGAAAATTTCGAAATTCCTAAAAAAATAATAATTTCGACGGACGAGATTAAAAGATGATCAAATCTTTTTTGACTCTCGAGATTACTTTGATGGGGATCAAGCAAACTAGCCATTGGAGAATTTATCTATAAATTAGAGGTCAGTGGTAGTCTTTTGATCATTCGATCTCTTGATCATGTACTAGCTCTTGAAGCTCTCCTGTAATACTTTTTTGGAATAATACAAACAAAGTCTTTGGGGTTTTACTTGATGGTTGTGTTTCTCTTCGACATTTTATGGTAAACTTGTTCTTTATATCCTGCTGGTAATTATTTCAATGAATTGTTGATTAATAGTTCTTGTAGAGTAATCTATTGCACAGGTATCTTACTTAGGTTACTGGATTTAGGGTAATAATTTTAATTGGATTGAGTTAGCAGATATCTCTAACTCTTGAAAATTTCATTTTTATCTTATTTATCTATTGATTTAACAGTTTAAGTGTGCAAAAATCTCTCGGATTTAGAATTGGGCGTTTAGGGAAGTCCTTGGTTGGACCAGCTGACTCCCAAGGAAATAAGATTTGAAGAGCCCTCAGGATATAATTCCCCAAACTTATCTTAAGTTCTCTTCTTGCAGGGTTTTCTAGAGCTTGTGCCTAAATACAAAAATTTTATCTTAACTTTTATTGAATTTAAAGTTAGATCTGGCTAGTAAGAGCCTTAGATCTTCAGATCTGAGAGCAAAGTCAGACTTACACTCCTCAGATGTGACAAATCTGCAACTCTTGTGCATAGATTTGTAGATGTACTATATAGATCTGTAATTTGTATATATCTCTGACTTATTTTTGTAGATCTGAAGTTTTGTAACATAATTTTGAATTTTAACATTTGGGTTTTTAAGATTTTCTCTGTTTTTGTACATTATTGGGTATTGGGTTTTTCTCTTTCACTTGTGCAGGAAAGATCTGAAAAATCAGCCAAAGAAATCTTCAGATCTGAGCCAGATTTAGACCCTAGAGGGCAAGATTTGAGTTCAATATTTGTTTGCAGGTGAGATCAAGTGGAAGAAGAGCTAGATCTAGGCCCTTGAGGGTAAGATCTAGGCTCTAAAAAATTTTGCAGGGTCATCCACTGAAATTTTTGCTGGAATTTCAGATTTAAAAAATTGGCATTGGAGACCTCAAAAACACTAGACGTCTAGGATTTTGATGCTATTTTTGCAGGATTTTGGTCTCTAAAGTTCTAATTTTCAAGCAGCAACATTATCCCAAAATTTCAGCAATTTTCAACGATGGGATCTTCAAAGCCTTGCGCTAAGGGTTTGATCTCTAAACCCTTATTTTCTGCAAATTTTATTACAACAAGAAAATCACAAATAATTAGCCCCTAAAAACACATTTTATATGGTCAAAGTTGTTTAGAATTGCAAAATATTCATTTTAGTGTTTTTGGTCACTTGGACATCTTTAATTTTGCCTAGATCTAACTTTGAAGCTTGTTGGAAATTACTGCATAATTGTGAAAAATCAGATCTGAACATATCTGATGCATATCTTAAATAAGGTCTAAAAAATTTGAATTTTCAGTTTCTCGGCAAAACTTATTATTTTTAGTTGTTTTGGACATTGGTGCCGGTATTGTTTGTTTGCTTTTTTAGTCATTTTGAGCATTGGTGTCGGTATTGTTTGTTTGCTGATCTATGGTTTAAATTACTACTGCAATTAATACTTCAGATTTGAAATCTTGCTGAAGAATATATCCTAAGTTTGACTAAGGAGAAAAACAAGAATTTTTATTGGATTTGCATTATTTTAGAATATCGTTTAATCCATTTTTACTTGATGAAATGTTTATTTAGCATATAAATTTCATGTTATTTCTTGTTGATTAATTATTGAGATTTAAGTGCTAATTACTTTCACATGCTTCAACTGAGTTTGATAGGATTTTAAATGTTTGCTATTGATTAAAATCACTTATTGTTTAATTAACTTTTGTTTCATTTGCTTGAATTATTGGATCTATATTGAATGTTTAAGTTTGAGAATTTTTTCAAGTGTGATTGATATCTTTTTTGAGCACTCTATTGTGGATCTGTGACAAATTGAATATCTTTTAATTGAGTATTTTTTTTTGGCATCTTTATAATCGACATTTTTGCTCAAGTACTTAGTGGCTAAATTAGATAATTTGTAATCTAAGTGCTTTGGGTTTTAACATCACATTTCATCACCTCCTAATTCTCGTGTACTTGCATATTAAGTTAGCCTTGCATATTTAAAATTTACTTCCAAGCATAAGCTTGGTTGATAGAAAGATAGGTCCCATCCATCTTTGCCTGAGAAGCCTGGTTTTAGTAGTACTTAAAATGGTGACCTTGCAGTCGTTAGAGCCACAGCTCACTGCAGCGCCGGAGGCATCGGGTATGTTAGATTTTCAGGAGAGGTATCGTTAATCACACCTTAGTGTGCTTCTCCTTAACTTCTCTCTGCTACTTACTACGGAATTAGGCTCAACATATAAAAGATCGAAGGGCTTAAACTTAGAGTAGGAATTTAATTAAAATTAACCAAGATTCTGCATTTCACGTTAGTCTTAGTATCTGCATTGCATATAGGATAGTTATTCATCCAAGCAATAGTTTCTTATCAAGTACTTGATCCTAAATTCTTTGGAAGATAGTTGACTCCATAAGGCACTGGTATCAATCATTCAAATCTAATCGAATCCTTTAATCTTGCTAGATTTATTACTAGTATTTGGTCATTTAACTGTGTCTCCCAAACTGGTTGGTTCACAACTAATTCTTCTTCATTCCATTTCCATAGGGTCTACCCCCCTTAGTCTGCCATAAGGAGACAACTTAAATAGAGAGATTGGGGATCAGGGTGATAGCCCCTGATCTGAGCCGTTGTCACGGTGCCTAGACATTCTGTGCGACAACAGAGCCTAAGTTAAAACTTAGGGAATTAAAATAATTAAAGTGAATTAATTTAAACATGTGGGTGAGAAGCTTCTAAGTGACGAGGATCAAGTCTAATTTAATCTTAGCCGTTGATTAAGGATTAGATCACGACTGTTTATTTCTCAACTGGAAAAGTATAAAGTAAGGCTTGAGGGTTAGTTGGAGAACACACAGTGAATCAAGAGATCGAATTCTTTTGACGGAGTAGTGCTCGAACAAAGATAAGATCTAAGTGATTCAGTTGTAGCGAGGGGAAGAAGTAGTGCATAGAAGAGCAAGGGCAATAGAGACAACAGAGCAAATAGCGCAACCACTAGGAGAGGTGACACAGGGCTCATGCAGGGCTCACGCAAGGGCAACACAGAGCATCCAAGAGACAGTCTAGATTTCGCTGAAGATCGGGGTTTCTGAGCCGGGCGGGCTGAAACTTGATTTTCTGAGAGGTAGATTAGCGCAAAGAAGGGGTGATGCAGTCCTCATCCAAACCCATGCAGGCCTACACATCTATTGCGCAAAGGCAGTTGGGGTTTTACCAGTTTCTGATCCGGATCAGTCGGGACTTGCAGTGTGAGGTAAAACTCACTATTTTATTTATCTGCTGAGAATTTTCTCTTTTGGGTGAGTGGGATTTTGGCAACCTAGTTGTATTTAGAACACTGCTGCTTAATAATATAAACACTTAGATCTGCTGCACCTGTTTTCCCACATTGGGTTTTTCCGTGGACAATTATCCAAAAATAAGTGTGTCCTTTGTGTGATTGCTTCATTTGTTTTTCAGTTCTTGATCTGTATATTGGTGTAGGCTGCAATGTATTTGTATTAGAATTTACTGAATAATTCTGTAAATAACTTGTTAAATGAAGAAAACAAGTAGGTAATACAAATCAGATAATTGCAGTAGGATTTTTGTATGTGAAGATTCAGAAATTTTCACAGAGTATGCCTCTAACGGAAAAAGATCTCAATTCTCAACATGTACGGATTAATGGCCTAGACAATTGATGCTTTACAGCTCTCAGGGTTTGAGACAAATTCATTTCCAACACTTTGGCTCATTGATACAATATTGGGCACTGACATAAGTTAATCGTTCTTTTTACCATCAATATGTACATTAACCTCAACGCTCTATAAATAGATATATGGATTGGATCATCTTTAAGCATGCCTGTAGGTTGTATCCTTAAAAAAATAGATTTATGTCTTAGGTTGGTGTTGAAAGTTGAGGCCCAACAAACTGATAATCAAATTTGATTAGGTCACTATTTAAATTTGACCAAGTCACTCCTCCAACGGTTGGTTCCATGTGAAAGATCCATGCTTGATTACAAGTCTCATGGCACATCCATTTTCAGGATTAACTATCCTTGTGCTATTGTTCTTTTCTTTTGTTTACACTTTGCACCTTTGATCTTCATTGACCTGCGCTCCTGCTAAATGAATTTAGTGTGCACTCTTATGCTATCATGTTTACCATATGCTTTACATGCTCAAATTTAGTGTGCACTCTTGTGCTGTCATGTTTACCACATGCTTTACATGCTCAAATTTAGTGTGCACTCTTGTGCTATCTCACGAAATTTTTTTTTAGGGCAAGGGAGTTTCTCAACTAATGCAAATAGATTTGAAGTTTGAGGCCTGCAATTAGGATGCGTAGTACATAATCAATTCTTTCATTGCTATTTATATCATTTCTCAAATTAGGGACATATGGACCATGCCGTGAAATTTTCGTGAGATATAGAATAAGTCAAGAGTGCTCTACTTGCACACTCAGTTGTATGCCTAAAGCTTGGTGATAATGAGAATCCTGATTATGTGACCTACGTGTAGGATGTACACAACCAACTAGTTACAGTTGATGATATTGTGGATTCAAAGGATTTGGTTTCTTTGCATTGTGCTATCATGTTTACCACATGCTTTATTGCCTTCAACATGCTCAAATTTTTCATTAGCTTTTTGAATAGTCCCATTGAGGGCAAGGAAGTTTCTCTATAAAGTTTTAGGTCTGTGATTAGCATGTGTAGTACATACTCAATTCTTTCATGGCTGATTATACCATTCCTCAAGTTAGGAACTTAGAGAGTTCACATGACATATGGATCACGCTCCAAAATTTCTGTGAAATCTAGAATAAGTTTGGTGTGCTCTACTTGCATTGTCAATAGTATGCTCAATTTTTTTGTTAGTTTAAGTTCTGTGATTAGGATGTGTAGAACATAATCAATTCTTTCATGGCTGATTATATATTTCCTCAAATTGGGAACTTAGAAAGTTCACATGACCTATGGACCACATTGCGAAATTTCTGTGAGATCTAGAATAAATCAAGCCATCTCTACTTGCATTGTTAATTGTATGCCTAAAGGGTGATCTTGATGAGGAGGATCCCAGCATAGACGATAATTTTGATGTTATATAGCAGTTTGTTGTAGCATGATTTGTTATGGACTCTAGAGGCCATTTAGAGTTTCTGTGTTGATCTATCTTGATTAAAAAATGGACTGCACTTAGTGCTATTTTGGTTATATGCATTCTTGCTATATACATGAGAAACTTTGTATATTTGTGTATTATAATTTGGATTCTTTTGGATGCACATGAATTATAAGTTCTTTTCAAAATTTGAATATTTTATGTATTTTTTGGTCAATCAATCTTTTGGTCCAGTTCTGATAACATTGCTGAGGATGCTGTGACCATTTTCCATCGAGCAAATGAGGGGAAATCCATTGTTTTAATTGCCATGATTTATCTCATGAGATACATTTAGTTTTGTTTTGATATGATTTTGTATCATTCTGTCAGATCTTATCACTCAGGACAAATATCATATTTCAGTCTTGATTTTTGATGTACCACTTGACTTATACATCTTATATATTGATTTTTTTTCCATATTTATGTAGCAATGTGTTTGTTTGATGTTTTATTTATTTATTTGTAAGTTAGGCTAATCTATATTAAATCATAAAATAAACTTTACATAGGCATAGGGCTGAGATGGCAAGCTGTGCTTAGCCAATCCCAGCCTTAAAAGCTTTCAAAATAGAGCACGTTTTGCGCTGCCTCCGAGGAGGAAACCAACCCCTTAATAGCGGCAAACAGTCATGTTTTACAAAATTTTTTGTAACACAGATAAAAACATAGTAACTTTAATAGGTCTTGAAGAGATAAAAAAACAGAGAAGAACCGAAAAACCGTGCAATCATGGTGTTCCTTCGTCATCCTTTGCCGCGGGGTCCTCCTCCTCGATTATGCAGCCATAATCACGCGCAATGGCCTCCTCCTTAGTTGATGGTGCGCACGACGACTTCGGGGGTGCTGCGCTGATGATAGGAGCAACAGGGTACTCAACATTAGTAACTAGGGTCCAGACTCCATCCGAATCCATTATCCAAACATCAGTCTCCTCCTCCATTGGCTCATGTACAGGGAAAAACTTGGTTTTCCGAGGCGTGGGCAGCTCAGAGTGCACAATGGTGGACTTCTCGGGGCCTCTTCTGCCCCTTCTATTCTCCAAAGTTGAGATTATTTCTTCCGAGGTAGCCTCCCTGTAATGGCTGCTAGAAAAGGAACCTTCAATAGATTCCAAGCACTGATCTTGTATACGGTGATAGTGCCTCAAGAATGCACCTCTTTGGCTACCCCCGATGGTCTTTTGGCGTTGATTCGGGGCCATGGGGAAGTTTGCGAGAAGAGGCGGGGAAGCCGGGCACAGAGCAAAGAGGTGCGCCGCTGGAAGGCGCACAACAGTGATGCTCGACAGAGGGTAGCGCAGCAGGGGGCTGCACAACAAGGTATCTCGCCTCAGATAGTGCGTAGCAAGGATCGACAAAATAGGAGGGGCTTTCCACAGGGAGGCGCACAGACGGGGGGGACGCAGCCTGGGGCGCGCAACCAGGAGGGAGGGGCGTGCTGCTGGAGGGCGCACGTCAGGGGGAGCGCACAGCTAGAGGAGCGCGTGGGGAAGTTGGAGTAGCAAGTAGGATGGCGAGGGGAATAATAGTAATGGCTCTGGAGACAGGCTTGAGTAGCAGAGAGATGGCAGAATGCGATGAGAGACAACCTAAGTGAGATTGCATGTGATTCAGAGTATGGCAAGAGCTTAGGTACGTCATAGCACCGTTGTAAATGATTAATGAAATGAGTGTCCGCATCAATTTAAATCTGGTATTGCAGGGCATCGTCAGCCTGAGCATGGGAAGATCTATCTTCGCATGATCATGGCATGTCACCCGCATCCAAGGGTGTTTGTTTGATGTTGATGTTGCTTTAGAAGTTAAAAAATTGAAAAAATGATTATTTTTGTATTTTTTAAGTTTCCAGATAATTTCCAATATTTCCCTCTTATTTCCAATAATTTAAAATTTAAATTTTGGACTCTGGTGATAAATTGATAATAATGATAAATGTAATATTGGTTTTGATGCCTTTCCCTTGCCTATAATGGTAAATTTTTCCATCTTAAGATTAAATGAGAAAATCATTGGCTTGGAGGGCCAACATGCTTCCAAATTCAACGATTTAGCCCTCGGGAAAATTTCTTGCCCAAAGCAAGGAAGCCTCCAAGGTTAACAATTTGGCTCTTCATTAATTCTCAATGAAACCCCAATGCAATTGTGGTTTGGCATTCAAACATCTTTTAGTCAACAAATGTTAAATTTGAGTTAACATGTTCTTTGCTTAGGTTAGTTACTTCATAAGCCCATTATCAATTCCATTAGATCATTAGCAATCACATTAACCATCACCATATGACAGTAACTAATGAAAGAACATTAAATGTAAATGCAGAAGACAAGCCAAGACAATAGAACACAAAGATATGGCTTAAGCCAGGGAAAAACCCCAAGATGGGGAAAACCCTTGATCAATTCTTCTTCTTGTTATTATCAAATGTTTAGCAGAGGAAGAGAGAGTACAATCATTGATGTGGCAATATGAAGATCAGTACCACTGCCCAAATTCCATAGAAACTGCCCCTTCAATTCTGAGTCCTGGTTAGGTTTTATTCCATACTGCTGTAACTCTCTTACTCACCTCCAGTTCTCTTTTCAAGGCAACAACTTCTCTTCACAATATCCTGTGTACATCAATTAGCAGATCTGGGCTAATGTCAGCCCCTACGTAAGCCTTTCAGTCCAACTGATTCATGGAGACTAGGCATACGACTTAGTTGTGATGTTAACCAACCTTTCGGCCTTCTTTGACAAGAGATGCTAGCACTGTGGCTTACCTATACCATTCTGTCAGGAGTGCGGCTTGAAGTTGAAGAGAAGGCTTGTACAAAAGTATGCCCAAAACACCATCCAATAGCCCTTAACAAATGCGACTCTTTTTCTGCTCAAACTTGGTCCTGAAATTAATGATAAATGAGCCCAGAATAATTCACAGATAAGCCCAGACTTTCAAACTGACCTCAGCCTCTTGCCAGAAGAACATGACCCATGAAGGAGACGAAACTGATCCCAACCTTGCCCTTCACTGGAGATCTTCTTCTTCTGCGGCTATTTCAGAGAGAATAATGATATATGGATGTGTGTAAATGGGCGTGAAGGCACCTCTATATATATACAATTCGATGGGGGTTAAGAGACGTGACCATTGGGCTTGATGAGCCTACATAGAGGTGAGGCTGACCTTGATAATTTACATGTGAGAGATCATAAATTCAAAAACTCATTTCACCTTATCCAAATTTGACGATCTTTAGGTCGATTTTGGTCCTCTCGAAAAGAGGAATCCAATGCCATAATTACCTTCATCAAAAGACCTGGCCAAAGTGGAATTTGGCCCTAGTTTCCACTTTTAACAACAAATAATTGCAAATAAGACCTTCCTCATGTATATTATTTTATCGAGAAGGCTGTTGGTTGTTGCATGACTCCATTGGATCATTGGATTATATGGTGAGAGACCCAACCTCCCTATTTCTCCCTATTTCTTAGTGCCAAGCTTGGAGAAGTAACCTCCATGGCAATGCTCAAAAGTCGGACACAAGAATAAATTGGCAAGTGTATGAAAATTGAAAAAATTGTAAAAGTTGGGAGAAAATAAAAAAAAGTCAGAAAAAACTCTGCAAAATTAAAAAAGTACAAAAATACCCATTTTTTTTCAATTTTGAAAAACTTCTGATTTTTAGAATTTAATCCCAATTTTTACAATTTAATCCTGATTTTTACAATTTAATCCTGGGTTTGAAAAACCCCCCATGATTCTTTCATTCAACTCGTGATAAAATCACGACTTTTTGAAATTTGAAAAACTCTCAAAAGAATTAGCCAATAAAATTGGCGAGTTGAAAAACTCACGATTTGCCCATTTTATCGAGATGTTATTGGGAGGTTGGCAACAGAGCTCCATGGTCAAGATGCTAAATTGATCAAATATTCCTAGCATGCCAAAAACAAACAAACATATTGCTTGATGCAGGGTTAAGATTAATTAAAATTATTGACGACAGACCCCCCTGGTTTTTCACCTTCATAAACGTGCAACTCACTCACCCCACTTGGGAGAATTGATCCCTGAGAAGCAGGGTGTAGATGAGACAATTAGCTTTCTAATGACATGCCAAATGTGCTCTATTTTGCTTTTTGCTTGACACCTTTGCAAAGTGAAAAAATTTAAAAACTTATTTGATAGGAAAAATTTTAATTTTATTTTGTATTTGTGGGGACTAGAGTCAAATTCCATCATTTGCATTGTGATCGTAGACCACAAAAATATCAAAGTAACCTCTTTTGGCATTCCTGTATTCAATTTGGTTGGACTACTAAAATATTCACATATAGGGTTTGATGGCTAAAGTTCGGTCTTCACATGGAGCATTGCTTTGTCAAAGTTGATAACTCTATGCATGATCGTCATATGCTTTTTGACTTGCCTCACTAATTGATTCAAAATTCTTGTAAAAGAAACTGTAATATCATGGTAAAGGTTGTCCTGGACATCAATTACACTTTCGAGAAAACATCATCCAAGGGACTTGTCATGCTTGAAATTTTGGCTTGGGGGATTTTTAGTGATATGAAAGGATATCAATAACCACTAATGAAGCTTAAGATGGTATTCTTGATATTTATGATCAAGCTTTCTCCCACAATACCTACCATGCTTCAATCTTGTCATTAGCTTTTGGAGCAAGAAATCAATCAATATTTGGGTGAAAATTTGGTGACATCCATATGTGCATTCAACATGTTAAACATACATACCTTAACGTTAACATCAAATACTTGAATGCATCCCGTTTTTCTCTTTGCATTTCTTATCATATTTTTAGTAGCATATCTTGTTGATGATCATCATCCCACTTAAGTCATTGATGTGCAACTTGACTTACTTCTCAATTTGCTTATCTTCACATCTTGCAATGTTGACATCAAATACTTGAATGCATCACATGTTTCTCTTTGCATTTATTATCATTTTTTTAGTAGCATATCTTGTCGATGATCATCATCCCACTTACGTCATTGATGTGCAAATTGACTTCTCAATTTGTTTATCTTCACATCTTTCCCTTTAATATTATATAAACTTCTCATTTGTTGGTAGGTGATAAACATAGTTCTCCATGACCAACCTTATGACGACATTGATTAGGCATCTTGTATATGCAACATGTTAGAACAGTTTGCAAACAAGTGAATACAAAGGATTATCAAAATGTCATTCTTATGCAAGAAGTGAGAAAGATGAAATCAAATTATGGAAAAAAAACTTCTCATGGTTTAGCTTGAGGCAGAGCATTGAAAAATTATCTATTCAAGAGCATAAGGGGGATAAGAAAACCACAACATTGATATTCAAGCATTCTCTCAATTATCAAGACAGTCACAAGGTCATAATCCTTTGGAATCATTAAACATATTAAAAGAATAAGTCCGAA
Organism: Pinus albicaulis; assembly: GCA_034641835.2. NCBI lineage: Eukaryota > Viridiplantae > Streptophyta > Pinopsida > Pinales > Pinaceae > Pinus > Pinus albicaulis. The sequence goes on from CM076580.1 coordinate 599,369,480, forward strand.
GTGTTGAAGAATGTAACTAGGTTCGGTCTTCATAATTGTATTTGAGTCATAATGTGCTTATGAAAAAGAATGAAAAGAAAATTTTATTATTATTACAATGACTTATTAAAGCACGAGTTTCATGCTTGGGTATCATGTTTTAGGTCAAAATTCCCATTGAGGACTTCTAAGATTTATTCCGAGTTAATAAAGTCATTGTACATTTAAAGAGACCCTTTTTGGGCTTTTGAATCATGTAAAAACTTAAAAGGAAAAATATCAAGTCAAAAATGAATTGTGTCACCTGCACACCAAGTCGACGTCAAGGAGATCAAGTCAACCTCAATCTTGGCAATTTGACCTCACCGGAAGCCTATATATTGAAGTAGTTCGAATTCATTTGGAGTTCGCTCACTCACACTAGTTCGATATCTAAGAAAGAGCTGGAAGAAGTGCGAAGTAAGGAAGAAGGCCAAAGAGGAGTGCGAAGTTGGAAAAGAAGGAAGAAAAGGTCAAGATCGAAGTTTTGGACTATCTCTCTCTTTCTCGTGTGGGTTTATCTAGAAGATCGAAGTTTCTTTGTCAAGTTGAAGTTACTGCTGCGGCCAGTTGTTGCCAAGTTGAAGTTGCTGTTGGTAGGTCGAAGTTGTTGTTGCTAGTTGTTGCTGCATCTAGTGAAAGTGCTTCTTCAAGATCGAAATTCTTGGATAGAGATCAAAGTTGCTAGATCGAAGGTACTGCTGCATCGAAGTACTGTTGTTGATGCTGCTATCAAGTCAAAGTTGGCACGTGAAGAGTAATCATCTGAACAAGAAGTAAAGGGCTAACTTGGTGTGGAGGAAGAGTCTTGGATTATCTCATGAAAACTATTGAAGGAAGAGTTGTTGACTGGGTTTTCCCCTAGAGTGGGGTTTTTCCCTAGTTGTTCACCTACATATGGTGTCCTTGATATTTGTGCTACTGTTTTGGTAATTGCTTGATGAATTAAGATAAAAGAACACAAGAAAGATAATAAGATCACAAGAATATCACAAGTAATTATCAATTATAAGAAAATCTTTCTTCCTTTATGATTTTCTAACATGGTATCAGAGCTTTGGTGGAGGAAAAAGACAGTTTAAGGATCTATTGAAAGAAAGGAATCTCAAAGAAGTTGATCAAGGGATCATAAAAAGAAACCTTATAAGAGAAGAAGCTTACTATTTTCAAGAACAATGTCTAACACAATAAAGGGAGAAAGCAAATTAGGAGCCTCAAATTACAAGTCATGGAAGAAGAGAATTGACCTCATTCTTGAAAAGAACAAAGTATTGGATTTGGTTAGAGGAAACGTAAAGAAACCTACTGAAGAATCTAGTGATGCAGATAAGGTGAAGTTCAGAGTCAGAAATATTGGCTATGAAACTAATGGTAGAAGGCATAAAGGACAATTTTGTCCCATACATATCCAACATAGACTTTGCTCAAGAAATGTATGAGGCCTTATCAAAGTTATTCACTATCGAGAACATTGGTCAAGTAGCAACTTTGAAGAATGAACTAAGGACCACAAAAATGACTAAAGATGACACTGTGGATTCCTTCTTTGTAAGGATAGCTAGAATTAGAGATGACCTTCTAGCCATAGATGAGATTGTACCAAACAAAGAGCTAGTGATTACTGCATTATTGGGGTTTCCACCTACTAGGAGTGCTTTTGCTTTAGGAATCAACAACTGGAAGGAAACTCCCACATTCGAAGAATTATGGAATGCTTGCAACCAAGAAGAGATGAGAATCACATTAGTATCCAACAATGAAGAAGAGAGTTTCAAATGCCTACTCCGCTCATCATAAGAAAGGAAACTTCAAGAAGTCGAGAGGATCAAGAAGAAAGGTAGACATGTCCAAAATAGAATGCTACCAATGTCATAAAATGGGTCATTACAAAAGCAATTGTCCTGACAATTCAAAGAACAAGAAAAGGAAAAGGGACCAAGCTAATGTTGTTGAAGAAGGATCTCCAAAGAAGAATAAAGCCGAAGAATCAGATATAAGGGAATTACACTACTAAGTCCTTTGCTCTAAGTTTTAGTTATTTCACTTTTTTGTATTTTTTTGATTTTTAGTATTTGTAGGTTTAACATATTTTTGGAAAGACATTTTTGAATTGTTTTTATAAGGTTTTAGGTATCCCTCGAGTTTGAAGGGAGCCCTTACCAACTTCCAAAATTAAGTATCTTACTCCTTTTTATTTTTGGTTTTCCTTATATAAGTTTGTTTATATTAAATACTAATCACATTTCTATTTCTATTTTCCTTGTTTAGGAAAAGGATCGCTGAATGCTCAAGTATTATGGAAGAAAGGCCTCACAGGACAAAGTTTTGAAATTACAAGGTTTGTTAAGGAACAAAGGTATATCTTAGACTATAAAACTTTCTTCATGATAAAGGTATATTCATTCCTTTTGGTAATCTATTCCACATTACTAACATTGTTGTCTAGCTTTCTTGAATCATAAAGATTCTTGATTGGGTGATTCATCTTTAGATAAATCTACCACCCTCATATCTTTGATCATTCTTGTGGAACCCTAAAGAGGTTCTCTGTAAAACCCTAACTTAAGGGTATGTCAATGATAATATGTGAAACCGTAACATACCTAGGGTTATTGATGAAGTCTAAGAAAGTGATATTTGAAGTCTGAATGATATCATGTTTATGGTTATAGAAACCTTGATCTATTAGGGTTGAATAGTGTTGTCTGAAATCCCAAACCATTGAGGTTTTGGTAAAATAGGGTTTTCTATGTTATGTATTGAATCCCTTAATATTTAGGGCTTGGTAGGTTTTATGAGCAAGACCCTTATTTTAGATGATGTCCAAGGAATGGATCCCTAGGTATATGTTTGTTCGTCTAATGAAATATGTTAGATGTCTGAATGTGTTTGTGTCATTGGGTTTGACTAACATATGTTGTTATGATATGCTTGTACATGATGATGAAATCCTAGATATATGTGTTGACCTAATTATTGATGGTCATAAGTCTTAGCGTTTGGAACTAAGCCCTTGTCAAAGTTTGATATTGTTTGGGAAAATCTAGGGTTTTGTAGCTAAACCTTAGTAGAAGTTAAATTTTCTAGTATGTGATATGACAATCTGGAATCTATGAAATTTTATTGTGATTTTTGAGGATTAGTAGATAAAAATCTAGGATTTACATCAAACCCTAGTAGAAGCTAGTCATGTTGTTGATTGAGCTATGATTGATGTTGATTGTTGAAGCTCATGTATGAAATCCTAGTAGGAAGTCTAACATATGAATTTAGAAGGTTGTTAGATGCATTGTTATACTTGTTTCTAGGGTTTGCTATGAGAAATAATTTGTCATAACATTGAAAGAGATATTGAAATTGACGTCTTGATTGAGCTATTGATATGATTTAAGGGCAAGAAGTTTGAAGTATAGAAGTATGTGTTTCTTGTTGATTATCTTTAAGTATGTCGAAAGTCTAAATGCTTCCATCATTGTATGATGTGGTAGTACTTGCTATCTAAAGCTGTGAAGGTACATAATCTTCAAGATGGTTAAGATATACATAAGTAAAGTTGATATGATAAGCATGATAAAGGAAGATATATGAATGTTGATGATCAACATGATTTTGTTGAGAATGATGGAAGCCATGAAAAGATTCTCCAATGTCATAAGAAAAAGTTAATCTCCCTAAGTTAAGAGGGAGCCTAGATAAGAAGAAATCTCCCTAGTTAAGAGGTAGGGCATATTATAGTCATAATGGATATCTTTGAAAGAAGAAATTGGAGGATGCATTTTGAGATGCTGATATGGTGATGCATATGAAGTAGGAAAGAAAGCTATATGGTTGAGATTCGTTTGAAAGTCTCTAAGTCCTACTGTGATAAATTGGGAAGCAACATCAAGATGTTTGAAAAGACCCTAGAGGTTTGTATTTTCTTATGTACATTTGAAATTTTGTTACTGATTGGGGTTGTGTTTATATAGGTAAACCTCTTGGAGGTTTGATAGAATGTTCTTACATGCTGGTTACTGATTCGTTTGATCACGAGAGATTTGTTCTCTTTGATCAGTTTGATCAAGGAGGAGTTGCTACCGATTGGAATAATTGGGAGTATTGAGGCTTTTTATTGCCTGGGAAGACATCTATGTGTTGATATCTGATAGGGAGGGTGGTGTTGGTCATAGAGCCCTGACCTCAGATACACACCTGGATCCTTGGGTTGATGGTTAGTAAGTAAGCCTGATGGTACCTAGAGAGGCTGAAAGCTTTAGTCCATCTTAGTCCCATCCAGATAGATTTCCCTGGTCAGGAATCTAGTCCATGGCATTGCGGTATCTAAACTGTTGGAAGACCTTGGATAGATTGCCCTAGTCAGGAATCTAGTCCATGGCATTGCGGTGCCTAAAACTCTTCATAGTTCACATAGTTGGAGATCTTCCTTGTACCTGTATATGATGAATACCTCCCTAGTTAAGAGGGAGTGTTGAAGAATGTAACTAGGTTCGCTCTTCATAATTGTATTTGAGTCATAATGCACTTATGAAAAAGAATGAATAGAACACTTTATTATTATTACAATTTACAATGACTTATTAAATCATGGGTTTCATGCTTGGGTCATCATATTTTAGGTCAAAGTCCCCATTGAGGACTTCTAAGATTTATTTTGAGTTAAGAGAGTCTTTGTACATTTAAAGAGGCCCTTCTTGGGCTTTTGAATCATGTAAAAATGATTTTTTTTGAGTAAAAACTGAATTATGTCACCTCCACACCAAGTCGGCCTTAAGGAGATCAAGTCGGTCTCATTCTGGGCAATTCGACCTCACCAGAAGCCTATATATTGAAGCAGTTCGAATTCATTTGGAGCTCACTCACTCACACTAGTTCGATATCTAAGAAAGAGTTGGAAAAAGTGCGAAGTAAGGAAGAAGGCCAAGAAGGAGTGCGAAGTTGGGAAAGAAGGAAGAAAAGGTCAAGGTCGAAGTTTTGGACTATCTCTCTCTCTCTCTCTCTCTCTCGTGTGGGTTTCTTTAGAAGATCGAAGTCTCTTTGTCAAGTTGAAGTTACTGATGCTGCCAATTGTTGCCAAGTCGAAGTTGCTGCTGCCAGTTGTTACTGCATCTATTGAAAGCGCTGCTTCAAGATCGGAATTCTTGCATAGAGATCGAAGTTTCTAGATCGAAGGTATTGCTGCATCGAAGTACTGCTGCTACTATCAGGTCGAAGTTAGCACTGGAAGAGTAATCATCTGAAGAAGAAGTAAAGGGCTGACTTGGTGTGGAGGAAATTTGTCTCTAAGTCAAGAGTCTTGGATTATCTCAGGAAAACTATTGAAGGAAGAGTTGTTGATTGGGTTTTCCCCTAGAGTGGGGTTTTTCCTTGGCTGTCCACCTACATCTGGTGTCCTTGATCTTTGTGCTACTTTTTTGGTAATTGCTTGATGAATTAAGAAGAACACAAGAAAGTTAATAAGATCACAAGCATATCACAAGTAAGTATAAGAAAATCTTTCTGCCTTTCTGATTTTCTAACATGAAGAAAGCAAAGGCTAGTGATGAGGTTCTTTAAAATAAATTCAAAGGGATCCCCAAGTGTTAGAACTTGGGGGGTAGTTGAGAGCCTCAACAGGGGCCAAATCTGAAATTATCTGCTGATCTATATTATGATTTGGTAGAGCCCTCTATGTACAGGTTGTTGATTGGGTCCTTGATGTATTTTGTGAATACTAGGCCTGACATATGTTTTCCAGTGAGACTTTGAGCCAGTTCATGGTTGAACCTTGATAGATTCATTGGATAGCTGCCAAGCTTGTGCTCCAAGACTTGAAGGGCACAGTTCATTATGCCATGAGGTATGTGGGAGATGGTTAGTAATTCCTGCATGCTTTTGTCGATACTAATTGGGCAGGGGATCTAAGTGCTAGGAAGAATACTTATTGTTTTTGTTTTTGCTTGGACACATCTTTGATTTCCTGGTTCAGCAAGAAGGAGACCAAAGTTTTTCTCAGTTTAGTAGAGGCATAGCACATGGCAGCTTTAGCTGCTTATTGTGAGGCCATTTGGCTTTGCAAGTAGAGTTCACTGATGAGATGTTGGAGCCGACTGTTGTCTACTGTGAAAATGTAGCTAGGGTTGACCTTAGATGGATTTTGTGTAGTTAGGGTGTGAGTCGTGACATCATATTACATGAATAGGGAGCATGCAATTTACGTATTGACATTTGATGGACAAGTCCTGCTGCAACAGTTGCCTGATTACCTACATGTTGGATGTGTTCATAATAGACAATTAAGATTGCATCAGATTCTTTGAGAATCCAATAGGTCATGATTGCTCCAAGCACGTTGAGATTTAGTACCATTTCCTTAGAGACAGATTTTGCAAGGGACCAATGGTTCTTGAGTCTGGTCCTTTAGATTTATAGGTTACAGATATTTTGTCCAAGCCCCTAGCGAAGGGATAGTCTGAAATGTTGAGGAAAAAGCTTGGTTTGGTAAAGATCACACTTTTCACAAAGAGTTAAGTGTGATTTTTACCTGTTGCTTCCTAGTTGTTCTCCTTCAGCAGGAAAGCTTCCAACAAATCAAGTTTGCGTCAATTCTTGTGCAGATTTCTGTTTTGAGTCATGCATGCACCATCTTTAGAAGTTGTAGATCTAAGGGTTGGGTTCATTGCATGAGAAAGTTATAGATTTATTAGGTCGAAAATTTCAAGGAACATGCATGCATGTATGCGGTGAGTTAATCCCCTAGTGGGAAACCCTATTCATGCATGAGGATGCACTCTTTCCAAGGAAGGGCATGCATGAGAGCATTTTCAGTTTGGAGCTGCATTGCATGCTTTCAATCTTCTTTAGTAGAGTGCACTATTCGATGCAGTGTTACCCATGCATGAGGGTGCACTCTTAGCTCATTAGGGTTAGGGTTTGATTTTATCAAGTGGGTGCATCATTGGATGTCAAAAATCCAGATGCATGTTGTTTCCTTTTTGTCTCTTATTCTTTAAAAGAGACTTAGGGTGCTTCACTCTAGTGGTTAGACAATAGAAGTTTTGAGCTAGTTGCATTGTATTCTTTCTTTTAATTAATAGAGAGTGATGTGATTGAGTCCTGCAGAATCCAGATCAAACCTGCTGTTTTGTTTTCAAAATTGTGTGTTTGTAGATCCACCATTTTTTGGACAGCAGTTTTTAATAGGCGAATAATCAGTTTCTGATTAATTCCAGATACATTGTATTTTGCTTGTCTCTTATTCTTTAGAAGAGATTAGGGGTGCTTCACTCTAGTTGTTAGACAAGTTTTAAGCTAGTTTCATTGTAGATCTTGCTTTTAATTAATAGAGTAATGTGATTGGGTCCTGCAGAATCCAGATTAAACCTGCTGTTTCGTTTTCAAATTTTTGTGTTTGTAAATCATCTATTATTTTAACAGCAGTTTTTGATAGGTGAACATTGAATAATTGGTTTTTGATTCCTAGCTTTGGGTTTTGATTTTAAGACTGCAGATGTGCTTACCATGTACTGAAAATTAACACTTAATGGGGGTATGCAAGGGTCAAATGTGGCATCCAGGAACCATTATGGGGAAGGATATTATCAAAAGATCAACTGCAACACATTGCTGAATTTACCACAATTCATGGAATTAAAAGAAAAGAAACTATCTAACATCATTATCAAAGTTGTCACTGGTAAGAATTATGGATGGATGTATAATTGAGAGTGGCAGCAAGAGAGCAAAACAAGGAAAACCTATTACTTGTTTTTTTATCATATGTAAAATCCTTACCTACAGAGCTTCAAGGAGAAAGATTTTCAAAGGGAGGTACTATATGATGTATGTAATGACCCTAATAGGGGTAAACAAGGGACAACTGTATGTCGAAATATTTTCCTAGTTGTCAACATATGCGAACAGGTACATGGGCTTAGATATGAATGCCTCTCATGTCATTAAAGTTCCTAGTTCTTAAATTTGTGTTTTCTATTTCAATTCTATTAATATACGACTAAATGGGAGCGTTTTATTAGTTTCAATATTGCTAAATGCACGAGAGAGTTTCCTTAAGAGACTTGGTTGTATTATAGTTAAACAAATTGTGCTTCTGAATGTGCCTGATGACATATGATGTATTGCTTGGATTCTATTTTATGTTTGTTTGCATTTTGATTGACAACATTTTGCCCCTTTCATCCAAAACAGGTGCTGGTATAGGCATCGGAGTTCCAGGTTTACAATTTGGATTTGGAATTGGTGCTGGATGTGGGGTGGGACTAGGATTTGGTTATGGTGTCGGGAGAGGGTGGGCTTATGATGAAAATGGTACACACAATAATGTTGGTAGGCCATGTAGAAGGCGACAAAATGGCTCTAATGAGTAAGTTCTTCCAGACACTTATTCAAAGTCCCAGACATGTTTTTGTTTTCATTTTTTTGGCTTGTCTGATATGAATTAGAAACTTCTGTAGCAATCAGATTGAAGCCTTGATGGATGATCTCGTTTCTTCAACAAAAAGAGCAATTAATGCGATTGACAGAGAGATTCAGAAGAGGAGAAGATGACCTTGCTTGTGACGATTCTTAACATAAAGACAAACATGGATTGCACAATTCACCTTAAGTCCAATGCAAATAAGCAAATCTGACAGAAATTACTGTGCAACATTCCTGTATAAATAGATGCGTGAACTTGAATAGTACATGATATATTCAGTTATTTGATTGTAAATATCCTAATTATAATGACATCGAGAATCAAGATACTGCATGGTGATTTGTTTGTCTATAAAATTTTCCTCTGTTTCAGATTTTTGTGGTTTTTCCTTTTCTATAACAGAGTAGCCATCTTAGTGTTACATGAGTACAAAACAAATCAGGTTATTTTGTTGGGATTTATTCTTTTTCATTATAAGCAATTTTGGTCTTAAATGCTGAATAGAAAACAAATCAGGTGGTAGAAGTATTTTTGAAATTTTGTATTTGAAGTTTTTGAAAATTGCAAGTTCCCAAAATTTGCCTCCCCTTCCAGACACTTATTTTCTTCTGGCTTGTAAGAAACCGTCAGTAGGAATCAGATTGAAGCTTTGATGGATGATCTTATTTCTTCAGCAAGAAGAGCATTTATGAAATTGGCAGATTCAGAAGAGAAGATGACCTTGCTTAGGACCACTTTTAATGTATAGCCAAACAAAGAATGTGCATTTCACCTAAAGTCCAATGCAAACAAACAAATGTGACAAATTACTGTGCAGCATTCCTGCACAATTAGATAAGTTAACTTGAAAAGTAAATAATTTTTTCAGTTATTTTATTGTAAATATTCTAATTGAAATGAGATTGAGAATCAAGATACTGAATGGAGATTTCTTTGTTTATGAACGTTTCTTCTGTTTCAGATTCTTGTTACTGTATCTTTTCCATTATAAAGTAGCCATCTTACTCTTTTATGAGTTCAAAGCATATCAGGCCAGTTTTTCGTGGTTGTCTTTTCATTGTAAGTAATCTTGGTCTTAAATGCCGAGTAGAAAACCAAAAAGGAGTTTTTTGGATTTTTTAAAGTTACTTGAAAACCGTGTGCCCCTAGGCAAACGAAAAGTTTGATGACCAATGCTTGCTTGAATAAAAAACCACCAGCTGGTAGAATTATTTTTGAAAATTTGTTTTTGAAGTTTTTGGAAAATTGTGAGGCCCTCTCCCTTTTAGGATATAAAACTTATATTTGTAATAAGGTAACTTTAAAGCTTTAAGTTATGTTCGTGTTCATTTTTTTTAATAGTTTTTGTTTTATCTTTTTTTTTTTTTTTAAATGTAAAGCAATCTATACCACATTCATAAGTGGAAATTATTTGCTTAGTGAACATTGATATATAAAGAGGTAAACTCAAAACTTATATTTGTAATAAGGTAACTTTAAAGCTTTAAGTTATGTTCGTGTTCATTTTTTTTCGTGTTCATTTTTTTTAATAGTTTTTGTTTTATCTCTTTTTTTTTAATGTAAAGCAATCTATACCACATTCATAAGTGGAAATTATTTGCTTAGTGAACATTGATATATAAAGAGGTAAACTCCTTTGTAATAGATATACCAATTATTTATTGATAACATCATATGGTGTTAATGAGTGTCATCCTTTAAACTTAGTTATGTGACTCAACTCTATCTAGACTTTCCTGATTTAGTGATCTAGTTCATTTTGTAATAAGGTATTAGAGCAGGGATAGTTTAAGAGCTTATGGTTGTATCTAGAGTCTTAGGCCTTTGAAAGGCAAAGTTTTCACTCTTGCAGCTTTAATAATTTGATAGCCATGTATAATTATATTTATATAAAGAGTGTCGGCCCTCCCACTCTTGTGACTTTATAGTTTGACTATTGTTACAACAAAATCTAGTAGGCCTAGTGCAAAGTTTCACTATGCAGATCCAAGTCTCGTGGCGACGAGATCAACCACCACTGTTACTTCAACAACCTGTCTCCAACTATTTAGTGGTAAATAAAATAGGGAGGCTTCCCTATTTATGTATGTAGATCACCTAAGGGATATTCAATATGAGGGACTTGAGGTGATGGATGAGGTTTACTGATTAGGATAGGGCACTGCCATAGTCGAGAGAGCTAAGATATTCTTTACTAAAGTATGAGCACTCTATCCTTAGACCAATTAGAAGGCGTATAAAGGTTATTGTTGGATAGGAGATTTCCAATGAAACCGAAGAGCTAAGATATTCTTTACTAAAGTATGAGCACTCTATCCTTAGACCAATTAGAGCACTCTTATAAGCTAGGTTTTGATAAATTTTAAATGACATGACTTCCAATGTCATATAACAACTAGAGAAAATAGTGTTACAATTATAAATCAACAAATGATCAAGACTATCAATTAGATATGCACAATTTAGGGTTTGAATTTGAGTTTAAAAGGGCAACAACACATCAAGTAAAATTACCTTTTTAGCAATATTAAAAAAAACCCTAACCCTAACCATAAATATCTAGAATTTTAGAGAGGTGAGAGAAGAAATAGTAAAGTAGAGAGATTGATTACCAACACATAGACTAGTGCCTTGATTTAAATGAGAAATGGAGTTACCTAGGGCTAATCCAATGGAAACAACCATGATGAAGAGGGTGAGAGAGTTAAAGCCTCTTCTTACAAAACCTTAGCGACTTCCTTAAGAGGGTGGTTTCAAATTCAAGAGATGCACAATATTGAGTTCTCTTGAAAGATTCAAGGAAAACAATTATACATAGCATAAGGAATGAAGATTTCAAGATAAATATAGTAATTTCATACATGGCACATTAAGAAACCCTAATTCACTTAAGATAGCATGCAAAATATAAAAGATATGCAATAAACTTACAAAATTTCCACAGGAATCTCTTCAATTAATTTCAAGATACCATCTTCAAGAAAAATTCTTTCTCTAAGAGCATTTGACATCATAGAATCACACTATGGCCAATTAGAAAAGATGACAAGCACTAGTGCACACTTCCAAAGAGAGAGAGGTATGATGATGATTGTTGATGAATTAGTGCCTAAGACTAACCTTTATTTATATATGAGGGTAACCAAGCCTTATCTCAGTAATTTTGCAAGCAAAAGATTTAAAAAAGTTTACTTGAGCATTCAACTAGGTCAAAGGTTACAAGTCATCCTTAAAATAGCTTTAAAACATAACAAATTGTCAAAATTGTTGAAAATGTAACTAGTATCGGCCTTCATAATTGTTGTTTGGCTTATGACATGATGTAATTCTTGTTAATTATTCATCAATTTGTTCTATGTTGCAATTATCACTTCAACAATTTAATAATTTATTCCTTCAAATATCCAATGACAGTAGATCAATAGTAGATAGAACAATTAAAAAAATGCACAATGAAAGACAACTAAAAGACAAGAGCCACAAATTTGGTCAATGACCAGGGCAAAACCCACTATGGGTAAAACCCTTGCAAATCATCTTCTTATTAAATTGTCTTCAAATGTTCAACAGAGAAAGAGTACATCATCCAATATCCAATCCACTATCCAAAACATAGAAAATAGTTAACTATAGTCAAATTTGAAGTTCCTAAAACTAGCTCAAGTCAACAATAGTCAATTGTGTTCAAGTGTGCCTTGACTAGAGATAGGACAACAATCAAAATGGTCTTCAAAGAGCTCGGTTCATAGAGCAATTAATGTGACCTCCTTAGCAAATTGAAATGAGCCCAAAACAGATCAATTCAATGTAGTCAAACATGGTCAACGTGGAGATGGAGCTTCTGGTCAACCTCTACAGTTAGGACTTCAGTTAAGGAGCACAAATTGCCTTGAATTTAGCACCAATAGTTGCGACTTGCTAGAATAGAAAAATTTCACCCAAAAATGCAGTCAAAACACGTCAATTAAGCCCAAAGTCAACGTTGGTCAATGCCCTATAACAATCCTACAACTCAACCCAATCAGAATCAACCACCTGTCCTTCCAACATGAGAGAGAAACCTTTCACTTTTGAGCTATACGAAACAATAGGAAGAAGATATAAAATATATGGTGTGATGATGAAGTGCCAAATGAGGATGAAGGTCTCTTGTATTTATATGAATCGATGAGGGTGAAAAGACATGTCAATTGGGCTTCATAAGCCTACATGATGTTGAAGACGACCTTGATAATTTGCACATAAGTGGGTTTGAATTCAAAAACACACTTCTTGTCTGATTTGGGTGATCTTTAGGTCGGTTTTGGTCCTCTCGAAAAGAGGAATTCAATGCAATAATTATCTCCATCAAATGAGTTGTCCAAAGTAGAATTTGACACTAGTTGCATAATTAAACACTCCCTTTCAACTAGTGAGAATTCAACCTGCCAATATTTGTCCATCGATCATCATGTCATCCTGTCATCATGTACCATCTCTGCTTGTCTCTGCTCATCTCATGCTGAACATTCACGAATCTAAAGAAGAAGAAATGGTGTAGAGAAGCTCTAGCTACTGCCTTGTCTCTATCACCATTGGGGAGACTTAACTGCCACTTATCATCATCATCATCATCATCGGGGAGTCATAGCTTCCACCCAGCGCCATCATCATCATCATTGGGGAGTCATAGCTACCACCCGGAACCATCATCATAATCATCATCATCGGGGAGCCATAGCTACCACCCGGAACCGTCATCATCATTGAGGAGCCATAGTTACCACCCAGAACCAAAGACAATGGGCGAGACCAACCTACCCCAAGTGTAGGGATCACACTCTATCCCAAAGTCCCTGACAATAGGTGAGATCAACGTAAGGATCACACTCTACCCTATTTTTCTTGATCAACAATCTTAACCCTAAAGAGTTAGATGGTAGAATGCATGCATCCACCAACTTGAGCGAGATCCACCTACTCCAAGGGATAGGAATCACACTCTATCCCAAGCCCCTCAACCCATTGGCCAGATGGGAGAGGTTATTCCACAGAGTGGGCATGACACTAACTGGGGCATACTCTAACTAGGGGAGATCCCATGTCTCAACATCCTCTCGGTCAAAGGTCTCTCATCCCCAAGAGAAAAATAGTTCCATTCCACACCCTAAGAGCTCAACCAGGGGGTAAGAGCAATGCTCAGTGTTCTTGATCAGCCCGAACCCTTATTTGAAAGGGTCATCTCAACCAATCCAAGCTGCTCTCTGAAGACCAAGAACTTCCCTTTCGACAAAGCCTTGGTGAGGATATCTTCCATTGACTCATCTATCGAATTGTGGATTTGTCTCACGACTCCTCTCTGCACCATGTCTCGGATAAAATGATATTTATGTGCTTGGAATTGTCATGGAAAACACGATTCTTTGACAAACAAATCCCACTCATGTTGTTGCAATAGATAACTGTCGTGTCTAGAACCTGCTCAAACAGCTCTCCAAAGAGCTTCCTCAAAAAAACTGCTTCACAACTCGCAAGACTAGCTACAATATATTCGACCTCAGCAATGCTAAGGGCTACAGATTTATGTTTCTTTTTCATCCATGATATCATGGCAGATCCCAGACTAAAACAACATCTTGAAGTACTCTTCCTATCGACGACATTGCCAGTCCAATTTGCATCTGTATATCCATGTAGTCTAACATCTCCAACGACATATCTTAGTCCAAAGTTAATAGTCCCATGTAGGTATCTCAATACATGCTTGGCAACGACCCAATGTACATTGTGAGGCTCGGTCATAAATTGGCTCAAGGTGTTAACTACAAAACATATGTTGGGGCGAGTATTCACGAGAAATATTAGAGCACCAACAAATTGTCTATAATTTGAAGGGTTTGCCAGGTCTGGTCCAAAAACTTCTCCACACAACTTCTTGAAATTCATCTTCATAGGTGTAGGCAAGGACTTACACTCAACCATGCCAAATCTCTCTAGAAGTTTCACAACATATTTTCCTTGTGAAGGGAAAACCTCGCCCAATTTTTGCCATACTTCTAGTCCCAGGAAATAGTGCATCAAACCAAGGTCTTTCATCTCGAATTTGGAAGCCAAATTCCTCTTACATTCTACAGTGAGAGGGTCTGCACTTGTCATGAATAAATTAGCAACATATAATACCAAAATGAGAGGCATACCTTGGATTTTTTTGAAGTACAAGTTTGGATCAACATTGCTCCTTGTGAATCCCAACTTTATCAAGTAACTGTCGATACAAGCATACCAAGCACGAGGGGATTGCTTCAATCCATAGAAAGTTTTCTTTAATCGACATACATGGGTCTTCCTGTCATAAACTTCAAATCCTGGAGGTTGTTCAACATACACTTCTTCTTGAAGCAAACCATGTAAGAAAGCGGTCTTTATATCCATTTGATTGAGAGTCCATCCCCGACTTGCAACAAGGGATACTATCGAACGAATGGTTGTATATTGGGCCATTGGAGTAAATATATCATCATAATATTTTCCCTCTTTTTGAGAGAATCCATGGGCTATGAACCTTGCCTTGAATTTTTTGATACTTCCATCGACCCCATGCTTGATCTTATAGAGCCATTTGAAGGTTACCACAGATCTTCCCTTCGGTCTCGATACAATATCCCATACGTCATTTTCATAATAGACTCATATTCTTTGACCATTGCATCCTTCCAGATTGTTCCTTCACAACTTATTCATAGGTACTAGGTTCAACTTGGATCATATTTCTCATAGCTACAACATATGCTTGGTACTTGCATGGCTTCTTGCTTTCCCTAAAAGTTCCACGAGCAATAACATGTTTCTCAGCATCTTGTAGTGTGTCTTTGAGCCAAAGTGGTCTTTTCCTGGTAGGATGATCAGTTGGAGGAGGATCCAAAGGGTCCATAGGTTCCATGTGGTCATCAACGATGTCCTTCTCTGATTCAGGCACAAAAGGACCTTCTAGAATATCCATATCATCACTCTTGTCTTTAGGAGGAGGCGAAGGGAGGCCCCTTTCTTCTCTAATAGAAACATTTTCATCGAATGTTACATCCCTGCCAACTTCAACCTTCCTTTGACCAAGAATATATATTCTAAATGCTTTAGAATCTTCACTATATCCAACAAACGTACATTTCCTTCCTGTAGCATCTAGCTTGTTTCTTTTGTCCTTCGACACATGGAAGTATACGAGGCAACCAAAAATTTGGAGATGACCAATATCAGGATTGATACTTGTGAATACTTTCTCAGGAGTCTTGTTGTCCAAAGCTTGATGAGGCAACTTGTTTTGAACATATAACGTTGTGTTTGTTGCTTCAACCCAAAGGAATTTTGGCAGCTTTTGATCATGGAGCATGGATTGAGCAGCTTCGACAATGAACCTATTCTTTCTCTCATCCACTCCATTTTGCTTGGGAGTGTAGGGCACGATGGTATCCTTCTTAATTCCTTCCTTCTTGCAAAAGTCTATAAATTCTTTTGAGATGTACTCGCCGCCGTTGTCGGACCTGAAGATCTTTTTTTTCTTCCCTATATGATTTTCAACCAAAGCCTTGAACTCCTTGAATATTTCGAATGCCTCATCCTTGTGCTTCAAATACTATATCCATGTCTTCCTTGAGAAATCGTCGATGAAGGTGATGTAATAAAGATGACCCTCAAGTGAATGCACATGCATTGTGTTAGTGTCTAAATGATTTAGTGATCAAATACACTCTTTCAAGTTTATTTGGTAGAAGTCCTTGGTCAAAATTTTATGTTTTCAAATAAATTCTCAAATAAATTTTGTTCACTAGATGTTGTCTAGGTCAGATGCTTCTCCCTCCACCCACTCATGGTCATCATCAATTTCAAGGTCATGTCATCATTTAAGTGTCTAGGGTCATAGATCAGTTAGCATACCGTCATCTAGGTCATGGTCTAGGGCTTCTTTGTTTTTGTCATCATAATGTCAAATCATGTTAGAAAGGAAAATAAGTCATTTTCACTATTCAAATCACCTTCATTGGGAGTTAGCAAAAATAGGAAATAATGCAAAAGGCAACTTGTCCTTTCTCAAGAAGTATGCTACATGGTTAAAGTTTTTAAAAAGAATTTTTTGTCAAAGTGCATATGATGTCACTAAAGTCAAAAGCAAAGTTTGTGAGTTTATAAAGGGAAATGAAGCTTCTTTTTTAGTTCATTTAATCCTTTGGTTTTCAAATAGCTCCTCTCTCATGCTCCACAACTCTCCACAGTCATCCAGAGATCAAACTGCACCACCAAAAACTGATCCAGACTGTTGCACGCTACGCTTTTGCTCTACTCTATGCTTTTCGCAGTTTGCTATGTTTTTGGCATTTAAGCTCCAAGAAGCCATCAGAAGGGTCTATTCATCATTTCATAGGTTTCAGATGCTTCCAAGCCAATAAGTGAACATTCTTCACTTCTCTTTCAAGTAAATTTCTTCAACAAAGAGTGGATTCCCTCCTCTAGGGTTTTCAAATATGTTTTTGGATTGCTTTGATGTTTGGCTTGCTTCAAAAATAAAACCCTTAGTTTCATCACTTAATAACCTTCACATAAAACCCATACACCTTACCAAATCATTCCATATCATTCATACCTCTCATTACTCCCATTTTCACTCAAACCCTAATCAAAATCATTGAGCTTATATCTAGCCTAAGATCATTTCCTTTCCATTCACTTCATTGACTGTGAAAGTGACATCGAGAGAGCCCTCTCTGGTTTGGTAGGGCTAGCTACCGAATCTAAAGATTGGTTTGAGGTTACCTCCTTCAGTCTCCTTTCTCAGCCTTGGGAAACGAAGGGAGTGATAACACATTGGACCACATATATTAGAATGAATGAAATGAAGGTAGTCTTCTGTCTTGCTTTCACTAGAGGGAAATGGTCCTCTCGTATTCTCTCCACTAACACACCCAAAGCATACTCCATCATGTTGAGCTTGAACATTGGGGATCCTAGAGACCGACTTCTTCAATTTTGGAAGAGCATCATAATGTAGATGGGCCAACCTTCAGTGTCACAACTCGCTTTGAAGATTTGTATTATGAACCATAGCGAGAAGAGGTCTTCTAGTGACTCTATAGAGTCCTTCAAAGCTATATCCCAATGTGAAGGAATTTCTCATGTAGGATTCAACAGGCCAAGTAAGTACTTTTCCTTTAATGAATGCAACCCTCATTCCTTTATCCTCCAAATTAGACATCGAAAACAAATTCTTCTTCAATCCCGACACATATAATACATCATGAAGCAAGACAAATTCCACAGAGTTCAAATGAAATTTGACAGACCCAAATCCCTTTACGGGATGAGTCGTATTTTCACCAAGAATAATGATCAAATTGGTCTCACTCTCTACCAAATTAGAGATAACCTCCTTATATCAAGAAAAGTGGTGAGAGGCCCCACTATCAACCAACCAACTATCCCAAGAATCAGGAGGAGATGAACTAGATAAAGCAGAAATAAAAATATATTCAAATTGATTAGTAGCATTGCCTTCATACCTAGAGTTTCTTGACCTCTTTGGAGGACGATAACTATCTTCACGATCATCGGGGGAGTCTCTTCTTCTTCCATTCCTTCTTTTATCGTCTTTTATTTCATATGACCTATTGTCGTTGAAGCCACGATTATTGTTGTATGACCTTAAAGAGTTTCTTCTTGGAGCATCTCTCTTTTCGGGACAATCTCGAGCACAATGACCCTTTTGATGACAATTGTAGAACTCAACATCTCTATCTCGCCTTCTTGAATACTTGGAATCACGATTAGATTGAGGAGGTCTTCTAGATTTTGATGGCTTTTCCTCTCCTTTCTTTGAATTCTTTTTCTTTCCTTGAGCAACATATGCAGTGGACTCTCCTTCCCTTGATCCTTGAATTCTTCCTCTAGATATCATCCTTGATTCTTCTTGAGTGAGATTGCCAACAAGCTCATCAAATGACAGGAAGCTATTGTTGTTGCTTATAGTAGTAATTAAGGTTTCTCAAATGGGAGGGAGGTTACAACCACCAATTCCCTGTCAGGTGTGGTTTCCCCAATTCTTTGCAATTGATATCTAAGATGAGATATCCTCATAATGTATGATTGTACATAGCCTCCTTTGTTCATCTCCGTGTCTTTGAGTTTATATTTCAAAGATATGGTTTCATTCAAATTGTTGACTTAATACATGGCAACAATCTTATCATACATGAATTTATACCTTCTCAAATTTCCCACATACGCAAGTAGATTATCTTGTAAACTGTCAGCTATAATTTTCTTTGCTTTTAACTCAAATTTCTTATCCCTGTTTTTGACAATAGTGGAAGCATTTTCCGGAGGCTCAAGTAATATTTCTTGAATGAAGTCGAAAACATCATTTTTGTTAGCTATGATTTCCAGACTGACTTTCCATGTAGCAAAGTTAGATGAGTCACCCAACTTCTCATGCTCCTTGAAGAAAGAGGAAGACATTTTTACTAAATGATTTTTCCCTTTTTCGGTCAGCTATTAGAAAATGGATGCTCTTTCTCTATGTATCTTGAGTTTGTCTTCACCTCAACTCCGATATCATGTTAATTTTTCATCAATTTGTTCTATGCTGCAAATATCACTTCAACAATATCCCATAGCATCCAATTTAACAATTTACTTCTTCAATTATCCATTGACAGTAGAGAAATAGTAGATAAAACAATTAAAAAAATGCACAATGAAAGAAAACCAATAGACAAGAGACACAAACTTGGTCAATGACCAAGGCAAAACCCACTATGGGGAAAACCCTTGCAAATATTCTTCTTATTATATTGTCTTCAAATGTTCAGCAGAGAAAGAGTACATCATCCAATATGCAATTTCAACATCCAATCCACTATCCAAAACAGAGGCAAGAGTCAACTATAATCAAATCTGCTCAAGTCAACAACAGTCAACTGTTGTCCAAGTGTTCCTTGACTAGAGATAGGACATTTGTAAAAATGGTCTTCAAAGAGCTCGGTTCTTAGAGAAATTAATGCGGCCTCCTTAGCAGATTGAAATGATCCCAAAACATATCAATTCAATGCAGTCAAACCCGGTCAACGTGGAGATGGAGCCCATGGTCAACCTCTGCAATTAAGGCTTCGGTCTAGGAGCACAAATTGCCTTGAATTGAGCACCAATAGTTGTGGCCTACTGAAACAGAAAAGTTTTACCCAAAAATGAAGTCAAAAAATGTCAATTAAGCGCAAGTCAACACTTGTAAATTCCCTATAATAGTGCTGCAACTCATCCCAGTTATAATCAACCACCTGCCCTTCCCACGTGAGAGAGAAACCTTAAACTTCTGAGTTGTACGAACCAATAGGAAGAAGAGAGAGAATATATGTTTTGTGATGATGAAGTTCCAAATGAGGATGAAGGTCTCTTGTATTTATATGAATCAACGAGGGTGAAAATACATGTCGATTTGGCTTCATAAGCCTACATGACATTGACGCCAACCTTGATAATTTGCACATAAGGGGGTTTTAATTCAAAAACACACTTATCCTTGTCCAGTTTGAGTGATATGTAGGTCGATTATGGTCCTCTCGAAAAGAGGAATTCAATGCAATAATGATCTCCATCAAATGAGTTGTCCAAAATAAAATTTGAGCCTAGTTGCATAATTTAACAATTCTTATGTATTTGCAAAAGAGAAGAAAATAAAATTATTGTAAAGATCAAAGAGAAATTATTTTTATAAGCACGAGTTTCATGCTCAATTTATTTTGTTTATAGGTGAAAGCACCCATTGAGTTCTTCTAGGGTTGAGTCATAGGTCATATTACTTGTCATCATATAATAGACTCTTCTTGGGCTATTTGTAACAAGAAATAATTTTTTTTTGGTGTCAAAATTGTAAGATAAGACTCCTCCATCAATTTGGCCTCATCTCCTAGCAAGTTGACCTCATTAAAGGTGATTTAACCACACCAAAGACTATATATATAAGTAGCGCATTCGATCTAGTTTGGCATCCATCAAGCAAGAAACTATATCTACAATCTTGAGAAGTGAAAAGGCATGAAAAAGGAGTGAAAAAGGCTTAAAGAAGGAATAATAACCCTACCGAAGGAAGGAGGAACCCTAGTGAAGGAAATGAGGTTGTTTCTAGTCCACACATGCGAAATTTATAAGTTGTAGGAAGGTCGAAAGTTGCAGGTATGCAGTAGAGGCCGAAATTCTGTTGCAGAAGGCGAAGATCTGAAGTTTGACTAAGTTATAAGGAGGTTTACTTGGATTGACTTTGTTGGATTGAGCTCACTTGTCTTGGAAGGCTGACTTGGTGGATGGAGGAAGGTTTGATGTTGGCCTAGAGGTCTTGGTTGTCTCATTTGATTTGGTTCTTGAAGAAAAGAAGATAATTTTGTTGGTTTTTCCCCTAAGAGAGGGGTTTTTCCCCTAAGAGAGGGGTTTTTCCCTGACTGAGAGCCTACATCCTGTGTCCTTCAGTGTTTCTATCTTCACATTTTTTGCTTTGATAGTTGCTTGATGTTAAGAAGATAAAAAAACACATAGAATAAATTAACAATAATTCTAATACATCACAAGAAATTATCAAGATAAGAAAATATTTCTGCCTTTCTGATTTTCTAACATGGTATTAGAGCTAAAGGTGAAGAAAGGAAAAAGGCAACTTGAAGATCTGTTTGGAAGAAAGAAGGAAGTCTTGGAAGTTTTAAAAAACGTCTTGAGACCTCCCTTGATAAAGGTATTGAAATAGTAAGCAACCCTTTGGAAGTTTCATAGAATACCTCAAAGAGATTTAGTCCTCATCAAAAGTGACATTATCAAATATACTTATGGCATCATCGATGAAATAATATAATGAACTTCAAGGAGCTTATAACTTTAGAGCATGGAAGACAAGGATAGCCCTCATCCTTGCAAGAAATAAAGTATTGGACTTAGTACAAGGAAAATGACATTATAGCCATGAGCCTAATTGTGGATGGAGTTAAAGACAACTTGATTCCCTACATATCCACACTAGATACTTCAAATAAAATGTACAATTCCCTCTCCAAGTTATTTACCATCAAGAATATTGGACAAGTGGAAAGTTTAAAGAATGAAATTCGAAGTGTCAAAATGACCAAAGATGATATAGTGTCCTCTTACATTGTAATAATTTCCCGTATAAGAGATGAACTACAAGTAGTTTATGAAATAATCAATGATAAGGAACTTGTGATTGCCACCCTACAAGGACTACCAAAGTCCTGGAAGGCCTTTGAAGTTGGAATTAGTAGTTGGAAATATTCTCCCTCTTTTGAGGAAATGTTGACTTCTTGTACTCAAGACGAAGCTCATCTTGCGTTGACAAGAGGAAAGCAAGAAGATGAAGATAATACCACTTCAAATTCCTATTATGCTTATTTCAAGGAGAAAAGAGGAAATAAGAAATTTAAAGGGTCACAGAAAAATTATCATGGAAAGATTGACCTATCTAAAATAGAATGCTTTCATTGTCATAAAATGGGATACTATAAGAACCAATGTCCTGATAATGCTAAGAACAAGAAGCTAGAAAGAGACCAAGCTACAGTTGCCACTGATACTGATCCTCCAAATAAGAACAAAACTGAGGATTCTGAAGTCAAAGGTTTATTCTATTAAGTCTTAAGGGATGTTATCCCTTGCATATCCTTTATTTATAGTATAGATAATTGTTTTTAGGTTTTGTAGATTTTTCTCTTTCTTTTGATTCCTATCGTTTGTAGATATAACATGCTTTGATAGAAAATTCTTGAGTTGTTTTGATAAATTGAAGAAATCCCTCACAATGTCTAGATCAATGCAAAATCAAAAGGGAGCTTCTAATTTTCTCAAAATAGAAGTATTCTTTATTTATTTCATTACCTTATTGATTCCATCTATATATTTAGCTTTATTTTTGTTGCTTGATTACAATCCTTGCCTTGTTTTTTCTTTAAAAGGAAGGTTTACAGAAATATTCTAAAGAAAGGATTGTGGCTAGATTTAGAGGAAGCCCCCAAAAGGAAAACTTGAGTTTTGTAAGAAGGTGTGTTGCAGAGGGAACCTTTCAAGAGGAAGCCTTTTAAGTTATACAAAAGGAACACCTCAAGGTATGTTTAAAAGTTACAAGAATTATATCAGGTTTTCATCATAAGATAAGGTGCGATCACTTTAAATTTATTTATGTTGATGACTCTCTCATATCTAGGGTTTTGAAGTTTCGTATATTTTTAGGGAGTTTGATCTTTAGATTAAGTCAACCCATGTAGTATTATATTTTTCTATTTATTCACTTTGTTAATACCCTATATTTTTATGGTTTTATGTTAGTATCTAGGGCTTACGACAAAACCCTAGAAACGATTGATATAAGAGCTTAGGGTATGAAAGTGAAACCTTAGGTGTAAATGTTTCCACTATGATTGAAACCCTAACAAGGTTTAGATTTTTGATATCTATAGTTTAATTCCATATTGAAGTATTAATAACCCTAAATGTTCTCTTTGTGATGGCATGATAACCCTAGATTAATAAATTTGTCTCCATGCTCTTGTACAAATACATTTGTGCTTTGTTGATAAGATTTACAAGAACATAGTTTTCAAAAGGTTGTAAAGATGTAAGCCCACCTTGTATTTGATAATGAATTTATGATGGTGTTGATCATGATGGAGAAAGGGAGTTGTAAGAACCCTAATAACATTGAAGTTCACATTGATGATTGAAAGCTGACTTTCCAGAAGGTTGAAGTTATCTGATTACGTAATGATGAAAAAAGATGAATCTGCATGGTTGGGAGAATAAAATAACTGATGTTGGACACAACTCCCTAGTTGAGAGGGAGTTTGGGTATATTTCATTTGCGAAGGAATGTGCATATCCTTCCTAGTTGAGAGGGAGGATATGGTTATGTACTTCATGTTTCATGCACTAAGCTAGGTCTAACAGTTGTACTTCTAGTGAAGGCCATGAGGATAGAATGGTGGTAGGGTTGGTATCTTGGTAGTTAGCCTAGATGATACATAAAACCCCATGAGGGAAGATATCGTGGCCTAGATGGTACCTAGAACCCAATTTGGCCAAGATGATATCATGATCCCTGTAAGAGAGGACATATTGATGTAGATACCTGTAAGGGAGGACATATTGATGTAGATACCTAGATCCCTGTAAGGGAAAGTATCTTGGTCTAGATAATTTCAAGATCCCTGTTTAGGGTGGAAGTCTTGACCATGATGATGTCTAGATACCTGAGAGGGTTGTGTTGAAGAATGTAACTAGTTTTGGTCTTCATAATTGTATTTGTCAAAAGAAAGAAAAAGGAACTTTTATTATAATAGAAATTGACTTATTAAAGCATGGGTTTCATGCTTGGGGCAATGGTCAATAGGTCAAAGCACCCATTGTTTTCTCTAGGATTTTTATTGAGTCAAAAGTCAAAGTTTTAATGTAAAATAACCTTCATGGGATCCCTATGTCAAAGAATAAATTTTTTATTTCAAAATAGTCTCCTCCACCAAATTAGTTTCCTCACTCTTCGAGTCGACCTCAATCATTTATCAAGTAGACCTTATAATGGAGCATTGGACCACTATATCAGGAGAAGCCTTGGACCTATTGTGAAGCACACACTCCTATGAATTTTCTTAATCTGAAACTCAAAGGAAGGCTGAAGTGTGAAACCTTAGAAGGAGATCCTATTCAATGGTAAGAAGAAAGTGAAAAATAATGAAGGTTTGAAATTTATTGTTCTCTGCCACATGTGTGGTTTTTCTGAAGTATTACGAAGTTGTGTTAGGAGACCAAAATTTGTAGGAGAAAGAAGAGACGGGCCGAAACTCTAACTAACATGATGTTTTACTTATTTATGGAATGCTGACTTGGTGGAGTGAAGAGGATCATTTGTCTCGGTCTTGGGTCTCGACTGTCTCAAATTGAATCTAATAGTGGAAGAGTTTGACTGGGTATTCCCCTCCATAAGAGTTTTTCCGTGGCTGAGTGCCTACATATTGTGTTATTTTCTTATGTTTGTGATATTCTTTTGTTTGGAAATTATATTCATGATGAAGGAACATAATAATATCAAAACGAAGTAATATAACTTCACAAGAACTTGCCAAAGTAAGAGAAATCAAGTTATAAGAAGACCTAATCAAGATGCCCTAGATTTCTCAACATTGTATTAGAGCTTGGTTTATTGACATAAGGGTAGCTGGAAGATCAAGGACGTAATACAAGGCTTCAATACATTATGAAGAAGTCAGACCTCTAGGATCAAGCACCTAGAAGGAGGAAAAAGACAGTTCAAGAGCCCTTATCATAGTAACTAAGGCCACATACCTGTACATAAAGAGCAAAGTTTTTTGGAGAGCATTAAAGCTCTGTACACAAGGACTGAGAGCCTAGATCAACAACCTATAGAAGGCTGAGCATCTAGAAGAAGATAGTGCAGTTTTGGGAATAATATTTAAGGTATGAAATAACTATTAACTTGGGTCTAAATTCTCTATGTCACCACATAGATCCGAAGGCTCTGTATCATGTATACTTTTGTGGATAACTCATAACATCTTGTGAATCCTTAATAACCAATGAAAGGATACTTTGTTGATAATCCAAATCAAAGAATGTTTGATGCATTATAGGCCTAATAGGTAGGTCTATGTTGAAGTTATAAGGAGGAGCCGAGACTCCATCAAAGTTTTGAGCATAAGTATGTTTGGAAGGCTTAAATTGAAGCCTCTATTATCTAATGGAGCCAAAAACATGTACATAGAAAAGGACCCAAGTCTGAATATACAAGATTGGATCATTAACTATACACAATCACCATGTTTGGAGTAAATTTGCAGTCCTATACAGTTGCAGAGAAGCCAACACATTTGAGGCAAATGTTGGTAGTAATGCAAACATATATACATATATATTGCAAGCTTAAAAAGTCGCGTTTGAATATGATTTTGTGATCCTTATTCTAAGCATATATATATATATATATATATATATATAGAAATTTGATAGAAATTACAACTGCTCAAGATTTCAAACTAAAAAACAAGAGACACAATTCTACTCTACAATTCTGCGAAATGTAAAATTACAATTTAGAGACACATGCAAAGACATGAAACATGAAAGCAACAAGTACACAGTGATTTCTAGGGGAAACCAACTGTGAAAAATCCCTCAAGCCTTTTTGCATTAATTAGTTGAATAGAAAACAACTATTACAATTTATTGCTCTAGCTTTGAGCACAACCTGCAAAAGAATATATTTTCTCACTATTGATTGAGGACCTCTGACCAACACTTAGCCACTGTATGCCTCTATAAGCCTCATATTTCCTTGCACAATTCTTGAGGAAATTAGCTCCTAAAAGATAGGAATTTCCTCCCATTTTCTTGCTCAATTCCCAAGGACGAATCTCCTGACTGCATGCAACAATTGTACACTAAGCTAGTATACAAATCATGTTACATTGACCTTAACTCCTTCGCCTCCGCTGGGAAATTCGAATTCCATGCATGCATGAGCTATTTTGGGCTGATTGATCAATTAATTGACATATCTCTAAGTTAGACCGCTGTCCCACTACACAACTGACCTTCAATTGACTCCATCAATAGTTAGAGGTCAGTTAACTGAATACAATTGAGAATATTGAACTAGATTGCTAGAATTTAGCAATCAACACATGCATGACTGAACTCCAAGCCCGTAACTCGAGTTTACTGAGCTAACCGAGTGACAAGATCCATTTTACACTAGTTAACTGCTTCCAAGTTGTCCCATTGATGTGGAAATTTGATTTACTCAATTTGACTAAGGCTAAAGTCAAATTAAGCCTTTATTGCTACACTTTCTAACACTCCCTCTTAGCAAGAAATGGATTTTCTCCACCCCTATCCAACACCTATGGAATGTGTTGTAGCACTACTTCTCATTGTTGCTGCTGCTACTGCAACAACTGCCACTGAGAAGCTTAAAAAAGAAATCTCCGAATCAACTATGTCTCTATAACTGTCTACTGGGCAGACTGCACTGCGATCAACACTCCTCTATTTTCCTCAACATCTAAATGCACCAACTGACATTGATCCCTATGCTATTGAACATTGTGGGCTCCTTTAGCAAGGTAATGATACATGAGGAGGACACCTCAATGGGCCCTGCCCAAATCTCTGCAACTCTGGGACTAAGGATCTACATAAAACTCACCTCACTCTTAGAGGTATAGCTGTATAAATGGAAAAATATACCTCTGGCTTGTAGATACTTTTCACTCTAAATTCATTATGTTTCACTTTCCTGATAACTACATGTTTCAAAAAGGCTTTCTCCTCAATGAAAATAACATCATAGCCTCTATCCCCCAATAACGCTACAAAGATCAAGTTATTCTTCAACCCAGGTACAAACATGGCATATTTGAGGTGAGTATGGTAGCCAAAATCCCTCTTAAAGGTTACAATACCAATTCATGTAGCACTATACCTACCATCACCCCCCAATTCAATATGCATCTGGAGATCCTTCTCCTCCATGGTACTGAAAAAATTCGTGTTTCCTGTTATATGGTAAGAGGCACCAAAATATATGTACCAATCACTCCCTCTTACTATGCTAGCCAACAAAGAAAGGAGGGTGAAATTTAGCTCAAATTGAGAAGCTAAGGCATCTCCTCCTCCTCATTATCTAGGCTCCTTGCTAGATTTCCTTTGCGGACACTTTGTTGCATAGTGTCTGAATTCATGGAAGTGAATTTTTTTTATCTTACTGAGATCCTTCTTCTTGCCATTGTTCTGGATGGACTTAAAATCAGCCTTCTTTCCCTTGGCCTTCATTACTTTTCGAACTAGAGAAAATTCCTCTTCCTCTTCTTTGGATATTACTCCATCTCTGGTATTTCTCTTGAATTCTTCTTGAACCAAATCAGACAACAACCTTTCTCAATTTGGTAAATTTTCCCTTCCATTCACATAGTATTGGTAGTCGTGTTAGGATTTTGGAAGGCGTAGAAGAGCTAGGCTCACTAGGTCATCTTCTGCAACATTCACCCCAACCCCTCCAAGATCATCTCAAACTTGTGTAAATATGGAGAGATATTGCAGAATAATATCATTTTTTTGCATCCTAATGTTTCGAAGTTTGTCTTTCAGGGCCAATTTTCTATGGTCACCGATATTTTCTAATAGCTCAGTCAATGTCTTCCACATAGAAAATGGTGTCTCTTTGCCATGGATATTTGAGACCACGTGGTTTCCCACACCCTCCAGGATGATCCTCCTGGCTCTAGCAACATCCTTCTTCCATTGGGATAATTGTTGTGCATCAGACTACTGAGGTTTTACAATGTCAATTTTAACATATTCTAACACACCATTATCATCAAATATTGCTTCCATCATGTCCTTCCAGGATATTAAATTTGAGCTACCCTCCAGGGCATAATCCAATCTCAGTTTGTTGAAAGACATTATCCCAAACTGAAGAAAAAAATGCGATGTTGAAGCTACAATTTGAAATTCCTGAGGGAAAAATTCGAAACAATGGTCTCCAATGTGATTTCAGGGCTCTCATTCCATGCAGAAATTTGATAGAAATTGAACTGCTCAACATTTCAAACTGAAAAACAAGAGACACAATTCTACTCTACAATTTTGCAAAATGGAAATCACAATTTAGAGACACATGAAAAGACATGCAACAAACAAAACCATAGGTAGTGATTTCTAGGGGAACCCAACTGGGAAAATCCCCTCAAGCATTTTTGCATTAATTAATTGAATAGGGAAACTATTACAATTGCTTGCTCCAACTCTAAGCACAACTTGCAAAAGAATATTTGTTCTAACTATTGATTGAGGACCTCTAGCCAACATTTAGCCACTTTATGCCTTATTAGCCTCATATTTCCTTACACAATTCTTGAGGAAATTAGCTCCTAAAACATAGGAATTTCCTCCTATTTTCTTGTGAAATTACCAAGGATGGATCTCCTGACTGCATGCAACAATTGTACACTCAACTAGTATACAACTGATCTTACACTGGCCTTAACTCCTCCACCTTACCTGAGAAATTAAAATTCCATGAATGCATAGGCTATTTTGGGCTGATTGATTAGTTAACTGACATATCTTTGAGTTAGACCGCTATCCCACTACACAACTAACCTTCAACTGACTCTATCAATAGTTAAAGGTCAATTAAATAAATACAAATGAAAACCACTGAACTAGATTGCCATAATTTAGAAATCAACACATGCATGACTAAGCTACAAGCCCCTAACTCGAGTTTACTGAGCTAACTGAGTGACAAGATCCATGTCACACTAGTTAACTGCCTCCAAGTTTTCCTACTGACAATGGAGTTAGAATCCGATTTTGAAGCCTTGACAATGTTTGACATTCTCCTCACCTACAAAGTTGAAGCAAAAGACATCCAACATTTGAGGGACCAACTCAAAGATATCAAGTAAGTATTGTTACTGTTCTTTATCTAACAAATGTGTATGCAGTTTGCAAGAAATAACAAGAAGTCCAATGGAACATCAATCTTTCAAATCAAAGGTATGTAACCTTGAGGAAGAAATAAGGAATCTTCAGAGAAAGGCTTATAAGGAGCTTTGTTGCTAAAGGAACCCTTCAACTAAAATCCTACAAGGTTTGTAAAGGAAGAATATCAAGCTTTGTGTAAAGATTTGTAATAATTAAAAGGTATGGTTATTTTGAAATTTGTTTTATATCACTAACTTTTTCATGTTTAAGTCTTTTGAATCATAAATATTCTTATTAGGGTGATTAATATTTAGATTGAATCTACCATTGATATACTATCTTTTTCCATTAGTTTATTTTGGTAAAAACCTAATCTTTAGGGGTCTCCACAAAACCCTAGCCTTTTAGTGCTTAGGGTATGTTAATAATGAAACCATAGTCCACTTAGGGTTTGTTGATAAATTCTAGAACATATAATAATATCCTACTCTCTTGATGTTTAGGATATTGTATAAACCCTAACCTTTTTAGGGTTTGCCATTGATATCTTGGTTATATGATGAAACCCTAATTTTTTTAGGGGTTGATGAATTAGGGTTTATGAAAAAACCCTTACGATAGTCAATCCTAGGAATGAAACCCTATGTGTATGAGCTTCCACATAATTAAAACCTAGTCTGGTCAAATAGTCGGGGTTTGATATGTATTTAGGGTTTACAATAAAAACATAGTAAGAGATCAATATAAGGAAACAATAATGAAACCCTAGATATAAATTGTTAGGATGCTAAATTTATTATTGATATCCATGATTTACTTTTTGAAATCTAGGGTTTGTGACAAAACCTTAGTAGAGTTGGACATGAAATTATAAGAGAATAATATTGAAACCCTAGATGTAAAGTGTTATGATTGGATTGCTAACTTGATTTAGTTGTTGATATCTAAGGCTTTAAGTCTCGATGATGGAATCTAATGTTTTTGAAAAACACCCAAGAAAAGTTGTTGAAGTCTAGATTATGCAAATATGTAACTCTTGTTGATTGTGAATCTAACTAGGATTAGGTATTTGATGTTTAAAGCTTGATTATTTTGATGCTTCTGTTGTAATGACATGATTTGATATAATTGACTTCATGCTTATGTATATTTGTACTTGGTTGTACTTGTTGTTGAAGAGTTGTGTTTATTTCTGGTAGCATCGGATATGCTCTAAGTCTTAAATTTTGTAGCGAGGCTTAGGAACATGTATTTCAAAGAACACAAATAGCATTTTGGAAAATTCCACCCAGAGTATGTTTTATGGAAATAAAAATAATTTTTAATGGGACTCTAAGTCTAAATTTAGGAAATTAAAATAATTAAAGGATGTTAATTAAAACAGGGCGTGAATGTTCTAGAAAAGATGAAGATCAAGTCAAGTTAATCTTATCTGTTGATCAATGATTTAATATCGACAATTGAAGTCTCAACGAGAAGATTATAAGGACTTTATGGGTCATTTGGAAGATACACCGAGAGACTGAAATATTCTAGAGATTGAATTTCTCAAGTGAGCAGTGCTTAGGAGAATTTAGATCGAGAAGATTCTTGCAGAGAGGGGCAGTGATAGATCCGGTTGGAGATTTTCCTGAGCCGGGAATACATCACAGAGGAGACAGAGATAAATACACAGAGAGGCAGCGTATCAGCTACACAGTGCTAGCAAAGGAAGCGCTATAGCCTTGAGGATATCCGAGATTCAGTTGAGGATCAGTTAGATCTAGTGTTGGAGTGATGGGGTGTGATACCAGAGGGGGCCATAGATAAGTATCCAGCCAGCAGAAGAGCCAACAAGCAGAGGTGACACAGTCCCCATGCAGAATGATGCAGAGGCTGTGCAGGGCTCATCAAATCGTAGTTTTGTCTATTTAAATTTTCCAATGTCAGCGTGAGGTAATCCTCACTAGCTATTTGTCAATCAGATTCTCTGTGTGGATGGCCAGTAAGGCATCCCATATTGCATTTAGATCTTCTACATAATAAAACAAACCCTCAATTGCTATACCGGTTTTCCCGCATTGGGTTTTTTCGAGGACATTAGTCCAAAAATACGGTGTTGTGTGCCTAATATTTATTCTTGCCTAGATCTTGTTTTTGCAGTTATTTATTTTCCACAGTTTAAATTTGTGAAGGCTGTAGTGTATGGATTTCAATATTTACTGTAGAACACAATAAATAATTTGTTCAGAAATTAACAAATAGAAGAATTCTCATCAGTTGTTGCGGTAGGATTCTCGGTAGCAAAATTTTCACATGGTATCAGAGCTTGTTTAGAAGTGTAGGAGGAGCAAGAGAGAATACTAGAAGGATCCAACGTTGAAGAAGAAGTAGGAGATCAAAGAGCTATGTAAGCAGCAGATCGATTTCCCCAGTGATTGTGCAGTCCAAGCCAAGAGGGCTAGATATGCAAGGAAATATCTCTCTGAGTGAGCCGACAAATAGGTAGGATTTTCTAGTTTGCAGTTTGTCAGAGGCAGAGGGAGCAACACAGATCAACAACTGGTGGGACACAACTTTCTTGTAGCACCAGTTGCTGGTACAGAATGCGTAAGAAGAGAGTAGCAAAAGACATTTTGGGGGAATTCTAACCTCGCGGGATTTCTTTCCAAAGAAATTATAATTTCTCGTGTAGAAGCAACGAGTTCGTAAATTATTTGGCTTACTCTAGCAGGGAGTGCATAGAGCCAGTTGCAAAGAGTGTTAGAGGCAGAAATTTGACAATGACTGGGTGAGATGGAAACTAGTGGGTTGCATGACTAGGATCGGTTGGAGGGTGCCACCAACTACGTAATATGGAAGGCAAGGATCTCCTTCCTTCTAGATGAGCATGACCTCAAGACCTTCATCGACAATACATTGGCTGAACCTGTAGATGTCACACCATTGAAACCCTAAGCTGCTATACCGGTTTTCCCGCATTGGATTTTTTTGGGGACATTAGTCCAAAAATAATGGTGTTGTGTGCCTATTGTTTATTCTTGCTCAGATCTTGTTTTCACAGTTATTTATTTTCCGCAGTTTAAATTTGTCAAGGCTGTAGTGTATGGGTTTAAATATTTACCATAGAACACAATAAATAATTTGTTCAGAAATTAGCAAATAGAATAATTCTCATCAGTTGCTACAGTAGGATTCCGGGTAGCATAAGTTTCACATGGTATCAGAGCTTGTTTAGCAGTGCAGGAGGAGCAAGAGAGAATACTGGAAGGATCCAACATTGAAGAAGAAGTAGGAGATCAAAGAGCCATGTAAGCAGCAGATCAATTTCCCCAGTAATTGTGCAGTCTAAGCCAGGAGGGCTAGATATGCAAGGAAATATCTCTCTGAGTGAGCCGATAGAGAGGTAGGATTTTCTAGTTTGCAGTTTTTTAGAGGCAGGGGGAGCAACACAGCAGATTCATCGTAGATCAACAGCTGGTGGGACACAGTTTTCTTGTAGCAGCAGTTTCTAGTGAAGAATGCGTCAGAAGAGAGTAGCAGAAGACATTTTGGGGGAATTCTGACCTCAGGTAATTTCTTTCCAAATAAATTCTAATTTTTTGTGTAGAAGCAATGAGTTCGTGAGTTATTTGGCTTACTCCAGTAGGAAGTGTGTAGAGCTAGCTGCACAGAGGGTTAGAGGCAGTAGTTTGACAGTGATTGGGTGAGATGGAAACCAATGGTTTGCGTGACTAGGATCAGTTGGAGGGTGCCTCCAACTATGTAATTTGGAAGGCAAGGATATCCTTCCTTCTAAATGAGCATGACCTCAAGAACCTCATCGAAAATACATTGGATGAACCTATATATGTCGCACCATTGAAAGCATTCAACAAGGATATGAAAAAATCCAAACAGTCGATCCTCGACGGCGTGAAGGATCATATTGTATCACATATTTCCAGAAAAGGGTTTGCAAAGGAAATGTGGGATGCGTTGGCCACGCTATATCAGGGGCCTTCTGAATAGAGGAATATGTTTTTGGAGGAAAATATGCAGGCTAAAAGGATGCAAAAGGGAGAACGCGTTGATCCATTCCTTGCAAAACTTCAAGAGGTATGAGATGAGCTAGAAACTGTAGGAGCAGCTCCTCATGCCACAAATATGGTCAGATTGGCCCTAAATTTAGTGTCCGAAGATTATCAGGTCTTTTTCCATAGTATCCTGGGCAGAGAGAATTTGTCGGATTGGGAAGGAATGTCAACAACTCAATAGGAAGAGATGAGGAGAGATCTACTCAAGTGCAAACTTGATGGCAACAATAGCAGTGGGATGAAGGCCAAGGAGGAGGAGGGGAATGCAGGATATCTCTATAAGAAGGTTTAACATTTTTAAGCATGCTTGGACTGGTGGATATATATGATTTAGTTTATAAGGAGAGATGAAGCATCTTGGGGCGATAAGATGCTTGGGAGGACATCTAGCCGGCTTGTGATGATGTCTAGATCTCAAAGTAGGGAGGGTATCATTGGTCTTGTGGAGATTTGACCTTGGATATGATACCTATATCCTTGTGTTGGTGTTAGAGCCGAAGCCCAATGGTACCTATAGTGGTTGAATCTTGGAACACACCTTAGTACCAACCAGTTAGATACCTTGGTCAAGTATCTAATCTGTAGCACTACGTGTGCTGTGACTCTTCATAGATAATATCATTTTGAGTTCATCCTTGTACCTATATATGTCTAATTATGAATACCTCCTTTTTTAAGGGGGAGTGTTGAAGAATGTAAGTAGTGCCGATCTTCATAATCGTATTTGTCAAAAGAAAGAAAAATGATTTTTTTATTATAAAAGAAATTGACATATTAAAGCATGGGTTTCATGCTCGGGTCAATGGTCAATATGTGAAAGAACCCATTGTGTGATCTAGTATTTTTATATTGAGTCAAAAGTTAAAGTTATAATGTAAAATACCCTTCAAGGGATTCCTATGTCAAAGAAGAATTTTTTAATGTCAAAATAGTCTCCTCCACCAATTAAAATTCCTCACTCTTCTAGTTGGCCTCAATCATTTTTCAAATCGACCTTATGATGGAGCATTGAACCACTATATAAGTAGAAACATTCGACCTATTGTGAAGCACACACTCCTATGAAATTTTTTAATTTGAAACTCGAAGGAAGAATGAAGTATGAAACTTAAGAAGGAGATCCTATTCAATGATAAGAGGAAAGGGAAAAATAAGGAATGTTTGAAATTTATTGTTTTGTGCCACATGTGTGATTTTTCTGAAGTATTATAGAGCTTTGTTAGGAGATCGAAATTGGTAGGAGAAAGAAGAGAGGGGATGGAACCCTAATTAACATGATGGTTTACTTATTTATGGAAAAATGACTTGGTGGAGTGAAGAAGGTCATTTGTCTTGGTCTTGGGTTTTGGTTGTCTCAAATTGAATCTATTAGTGGAAGAGTTTGACTTGATTTTCCCCTCCATAGGGGTTTTTCCTTGGCTTAGTGCCTGCATCATGTGTTCTTTAATTGTTTTTGTGATCTTCATTTGTTTGGAAATTATCTTGATCATGAAGGAACATAATAATATAAAAAAGAAGTAATATAACCTTAAAATAACTTGTCGAAGTAAGAGAAATCAAGTTATAAGAATACCTAATCAAGTTTCCCTAGATTTCTCAATAGGTTGGTGTCTTGGCCTAGTTGGTATTAAGATCTTAGTTAAAGTTGATTTGCTTAGTTGACACCTTAGTCCTCGTTGGGAGAGTACCTTGGTAGGTAGCCTAGATGGTACCTCGATCCCTTGTTTATGTTGGTGTCTTGGCCTAGGTAATGTTCAAATCTATGTTGGAATTGATATATTTGCCTAGATGACATCAAGATTCGTGACACGTAGGTGTCTTGGCGGATAGCCTAAATGACAACGGGGCCCCTGATGAGTAAATGTCTTGGTAATTAAATTTTGGATCCCTGATGATGAGTTAGTGTCTTCACACTTGGATCCTTGGCTTAGTGTCTTCGAAGGTAGCCTAGATGACACTTGGATATTTGATGAGTTGAATTTATACCTTGGTAGTTTTGAACTAGATGGTTTCTAGCATTGTATTGGCTATTGTTCTCTTCTTAGGACATTTCAATTTGAGGTCATCCTTGTACCAACTAAACAATTAAATTCCTCCCTAGTTAAGAGGGAGAGTTGAAAAGTAACTAGTATCAATATTCATAATTTTTGTTTGGATCATGACGTGGTGTAATTATTATGTATTTGCAAAAGAGAAGAAAATAAAATTTTGTTAAAGATCAAAGAAAAAATATTTTTATAAGCATGGGTTGCATGCTCAATTTATTTTGTTTAAGGTCAAAGCACCCATTGAGTGCTTCTAGGGTTGAGTCATGGGTCCTAGTCCTTGTCATCATGTAATAGACCCTGCTTAGGCTTTTTGTATCAAGAAATAAATTTTTTTTTTGGTGTGTCAAAATTGTAAGATAACACTCGTCAACCAAGTCGACCTCATCTCCTAGGAATTCGAGCTCATTGAAGACGATTCAACCACACCAAAGGCAATAT
This sequence comes from Pinus albicaulis, assembly GCA_034641835.2. Taxonomy (NCBI): domain Eukaryota; kingdom Viridiplantae; phylum Streptophyta; class Pinopsida; order Pinales; family Pinaceae; genus Pinus; species Pinus albicaulis. The sequence goes on from CM076580.1 coordinate 599,404,972, forward strand.
ATATATATATATATATATATATATATATAAGCAGTGCATTCAAACTAGTTTGGCATCCATCAAGCAAGAAACTCAATTTGCAATCTTGAGAAGTGAAAAGGAAAGAAAAAGGAGTGAAAAGGCATAAGGAAGGAGGAATAACCCTAGCGAAGGAAAGGAGGCACACGTGCGAAATTTATGTGTTACAAGAGGGTTGAAAGTTGAAGGTCTATAGTAGAGGTCGAAATTCTGTTGCAGAAGGTCGAGATCTGAAGTTTGACTGAGTTTGAAGGAGGTTGACTTTGTTGGATTAAGCTCACTTGTCTTTGAAGGTTGGCCTCATGTATGGAGGAAGGTTTGACGTTTTTCTATAGGTCTTGGTTGTCTCAATTGATTTGGTTCTTGACGAAGAAAAGATAATTTTGTTGGGTTTTCCCCTAAGAGAGGGGTTTTTCCTTGGCCGAGAGCCTACATCTTGTGTCATTCATTGTTTTGATATTCACATTTTTGGTTTTGATATTTTCTTGATGATAAGAAGATAAAAGAAGAAATAAAATAAGTTAACAATAATTCTAATACTTCTCAAGTAGTTGTCAAGATAATAATTTTTTTCTGCCTTTTGATTTTCTAACAAAGATAGCCCGCACGTGTGGGAGAAAAGTGGTATCCAACATAAAATCTTCCTCAAAAATAGGAAACAAGGCATTAAGGAATTGGGGCAAGGGTCCATGAGTGCCGCTTACTCTAAGAAAGTTCCAAATCACATTCGTACATCTCCAAAAAGTGCCTCCTCCACCATGATTTCATCTAAGAAGGGCCCCACACATACTTTTCATTCATGTGGGAGTGATGTGGCACCTATAAGGGAAATAATTTTCATCAAAGAGGGATATGCTAGCCCTCCCATATAATATCAGTGATAACCATCCTCATCTGTGCTATAAAACAAGGTATTTTCCATCACACAAGGTCAAGGCTAGCATGGAGACATCTTGGATCCATTTGGGCACATCATAAATTAGTCCAAGGCCCAATATTTCAAGGTTAGTGTTTTAGCATCTGAAGGTTCGTAAAGAGGTGTAATATCATGTGGAAGTTGATCAAGGACCAACACTCGTCTCTAACAAGGCAACATTGGGGCCACAAAGTCAGGCCTGCTTTCATAACAGGGCAAAGTACCCCTTGGAAGGTGTTGAAGAAGAATCAAAGCATCCCTCAAGAGATATCTGTTGCATATGTGATACCACCTGAAAAAAATGCTCAAGATTAAGAGAGATCAACTTCATTAGGGACATAAAAACATTAAAGCATCATAATGGACACTATCTAATTTTAGGGGCACATCAATACTTCACACAAAGTTTGTCTTCAAATGTATAACTAGATGGGGATCTATCAACAAATTATCTTTCTTGTGTTAGGGATGATTATGTCAAGAACACTATTAGGTGCTTCCAGCCCCTAAGGGGAGTGACATGCCATAGGGTAGCCTATCAATCTATAGGTGTGCGTGATATGATGGTCATGGAGTGGGAGACACTTTAAGGAAGGTGACACAATCACGAGATCAACCAATTGGGGTCCAATATCTAAGTGTAATGATGCAAGGAGAGAGAAATTTTGGTGGCATGAGTTACCCCTTTCCTTGGTCTACTTTTTACACCCATTTATGATTTTCCAATTCCATTTTAAGATGTAACATTTTTTTTTTTACTCATCGGGGCCGGGACATTAAATATAAAAGGAATTGGGTGATGGCTAATGAGGGGGGCAAAGATCATGCTAGGATTTTTCCCACGCGTTAAATATTGTATTAACCATATTTTTCATTTTACATTTTCTTTCATTGTGGATTTATATGATTTTAACTTTATTTTAGATGCATCAACCTTCGGGGCCAAGTTTTTGGGCCCTGACTCAAGGATGTGGATATAGGTTTCCATTCCCAATGACTAATGATTACCAAATCGAAGAATGGAGATGGATAACTGGGAGAGATGAAGAGTGATATGGATTACCTTGGAAATTTTATATCAATTAGTGCCTCTCCAATATTTCCCTTTATAAACCCTAATCTCTGAGAGGGGTTTGAATAATCTAAACTCAAAGACAAATCACCTCCCAAGTGAGGTGTGGGAACAAGGATATAATCAAGATCGGTTAATCACCTAGTTTCCCCCATGATTCATATCAATATGTCCATAACATTAAATGAAAGCACATGCTTGGCAGAATTGTTATAGTACCATTCAAGAGATGACCCACCTTCCTTTAGGAAGAATGCCAAATGGGAGAGAGAGATATCTGACTGGAGTAATGGGTGAACTCTGACATAATGATATATGTTAATCCTCATAGGGTTTCTTGTTGGTTGGTTGTAAAATGAGGAGATAATTATTCTTCTATTGTTACCCACTTTTAGTGGGTAAATTCTGGCTCCAACTCGTCAACACTTTCTCACCATAGAGCACATAATCCATGTGCTAAAAAGAGGAGTGCATGAAAATCCCAACAATCCTTGGTGCTTGTAGATCTATTACTTGTGCACTCATAACAACTTATTGATAGAAATTGAGCAAGGCGTTGATCATCATGCTTGCGATATAGGATATTATTATTGAAATAAAATTTTAGCTAAACTAAAACATAATATCTAATTATTATGCAAGTAAATCAATTTAAACAATATCAAAATAAGGATGCACACACAAGATTGCAAGACACACAATCCTATGCTAACTATCTAAAAATGAATGTAGTAGGTTCCACTGAAAGGTATGAGGTGCTTTCCATCCAATGGTGATCATTAGGGGAATTTTGAGGTCTAAAATGGGCCTCCTAAGGAAATTATAAAAAATAGTGTAAATAATAAAATAAGATTAGATTACATCATCAAATTTTAGAGGGAAAAATGATAAAACTACTTTTTCAACACGTATTTTAAACTTATTTCCCTATGGGTTTACTCAAATTTTTGGAGCGGGAACACTCGTTGGATGCAAAATTTGATTCCTCATCCAAGGAGTACCCATGTTGCATACTATCGATGGACCCTGATACACGAAAAATGAGAAATACATAAAAAAAAATGTGATTTCAATCACAATTTTTTATGTATTTCTCATTTTTCGTGTAGCATGGTCCATCGACAGTATGCAACATGGGTACTTCTTGGATGAAAAATTAATTTTTTCATCCAAGGAGTACTCCCGCTCGAAATTTGAGTAAAACCTTAGGGAGATAAGTTGAGAATACAGGTTAAAAAAATAGTTTTATTATTTTATTATTTTTTAATCTTTGTACTTTTTAACCCCAAAAATTGTGAATCATCCCCATGGTTGGCATCATCATCTTGAATCCTATTGGTTCTTATAAAGTTTATTTTGGTTGTAAATTTTTCTTAGGAGGCCCATTTTAGACGTCAAAAGTTCTCTAATGGATACTGGCTCCTGGTAGAGGTTAGTTATGTAATAATAGGTAACCCTACCTTCCCATGGACCTAGTATGGATAAGGATCATCATCGACAAGACCTAGATCTTCAAGTTGGAAATATTTTCCTCATCTCTTAACCCACCATTTTTTTTTTTTTTGTCTTTTCCTTTTAGCTTTGGAGGAAAGTAATTTTTTTAATTGGCATATTTTCCCCCTCTTTCCTCAACCATCCTTACTTTCTTGAGGATACTAGGCTCAAAGTGTTTCCATGCTATTTGCAGGTTGAAAGGCTTAAGGTACCCTCTATCTTGCCATGATTTTTTGGGGAAATAGGGAAAGAGAGATGATATTGTTTAACAATATCTTCAACATGCTTAGCCATATGCCACTCTCTATACAAGATGAAATGTTTTCCATCAGTTAAGGTTATGGTAGCATAATATAGCTCCATTTACAAATGCTCACCAACAAATGTAGACCACTTTCTTGATAATAACATACCCCAAGCATCAAGAACATCAATTAACACTATATCCATTAACACGACTATATATTTATTATATCCAAAGAAACTTTGACATATGTGATTAAACCATGCACAGGAATGGAATTCGAGTCAAAGAAACACACATTTCTCTAAGGCCTAGTAATTTGCAACTCTAATTGATTCATTGGCAAAGGCGTTGGAGTCAAACATAGAATTGTGCAATGCCAAGTCATAAATAGCTAGAGACAATAGAAAAGATGCATTCTCTCCATTTTTCCAATAATGATACATGTTCTGTAATGTCATAGGAGGGTTCTTAGGATTTTCCTAATTTGACCTCTCTGAGGTTTGATCTTTGCTAGATCCAAGATATGGACACAAACATTCACCTTAGTTAGGACACTTACAAAATATTCATCTAATGATACCCCATTACTGGAATTCGAGGATTTAGTCTTGGGAACACTCTTACTATAGGGAAGAGGTCCCTTAGTCACCTTTCTATGGGGAGGAACATTACTACTTTTTTCAAGGTTGACTCATAATTCTTCCTAGTATAGTGAAACCCTTTGAACCTATTCTTGAATTCAATAACATTAATATGCTCATTGCGGTTTCTTATGGCGTTATTCAGTTAGTACTTCATGTTTTTGTTAGGGAAGGGGTGAAGTATAATTAAGGAAAACAATGAAAGGACCACACATTGATTGAGTTTAGATGGTTTGGGATATCTTCCTCTTCTGCTTGATTATATGAAACTCTTCTTCACTATGGAATTCATTACATACACCAATGAAAATATTATTGATTAATCATGTTAGTAGGGACAAGGGTGTTGCACACATATTGATGAAAAGTATCATTATTGAATTGATTCGTAGGAGGATAATTCTGACAATGCCTTCTTTATCTATCTAATATTTTAAGTTTGTTCATAATAGCCATTTTCCCATGCATCATTTAATTAGTAATGTTTTCAAACTTTTGGGAAAAGACTTGCTAGGTGGGTTCAACATGGGTTGATGGTTTAGATTTGACCTCCACTCTAGCTTGGGGATATGAGAGTAGGTCAATTTTATATGTAGTCAAATTGTATTCAATGGTTTTGGAAAAGTCTTTGGCTTGGTAAAGGGTTTGAAGATCCTTGTACTTTAGGCATAAGATATGTTTCTAGGGAAAATATTAATGTATAATGCAAGGATTGTTGAGAATTTGGAGGGCTAGTGATTATTTCAAAATTATCTTCTTGATAATTACTTGTGAGGTTCCTTGAGTTACTTATGTCTTCCCTTCATTAGCTTATTAAATCTTTCATCAAGTCAATTATCAAAAGACACAAGACACAAGAATTAGGCTCCTAGAGCCAGGGAAAAACCTCTCCCTCTTGGAGAGGAAAATCCACGAGAAATTATTCTTATAGATTTTCAAATGACAAGTACCATGACCAAGACTCACACCCTTGCCCTATGGATGCTTCCAAGACCTTGTTACTTCTTCTTTTTCGATATTTAATGCTAACCTTTCTTTCTTGCACCAACCTATATTGTCTTTCACCAATATAAGAGAACTCAACTTCTATATTGTACCAATTCAGATATTATGCCAAGTCACTCGGGACTTATTTACTTCATATTACCTTGAATTTCCTTCACTTGGGGTATGCTTTCTTTCCTTTATGATTTGTACATTAGGAAGATAAATCATAGATTTACCTTCCTTAATATTCTTTCGCTATATTATCATTGTAGAAATCCCAAGACAAAACTGTACTTCACTGTATATATATACGAGAACGTTGTATATATCTGTACTTCATTAACCCTGATCCGAATACCAAAATTGACCTTGACCTTAACTCAGTGCTGGTTTGAAGTGTTCTCTACTGTCATGTTAGAGCCATCCACAATATTCTTGTTCCTTTATCTGCACTTGAATTCTCTCTGAACTTCACACTTCAAACCGTACTTCAATCCACACTCCAATACCCTCTGAACTTCGCACTTTAATGCACTCATAAATCCACACTTAAACTCAGAGATGACCGAATTATTGTCTCCAAAATGAGCCACAGAAAAAGTTATATATAGGGACAGTTCTACTGTCTTTAGGCCGACCATTCCTTGAGCTTGAAGGCCGACTTGTCTTGCTGTTGAAGGCCAACTTTAGGAGCATGATTGAGCTTATCTTTCAACATATATTTGAGGGCTGACATAAGCTATTCTTCCATGGTTTCTTTGACAAGGTCTTGGAGCATTCTCTAGACTAGATTCTCCATACATATGATACCTAATTATATTTATACTTAGAAGACAAAAACCCTAATAGACATCAAGAAGAAGTCTATTAACCTATAATAAAATCTTGCTCATGAAACCCATGAAGAAAGTACAACAAAATACATTTGATTATCTTTGTCTTCTTCTTTACATAAATCCATAATTACATAGTCAATATGAAGACCGATCCTAGTTACACTTTTCAACACTCCCTCTTAACTAGGGAGGTATTCATATAGGTACATGGTCACTTTCAAACTGAAGAATCTCATAAGAAGAATCATATTGGTAATCACATATGTATATAATCATATCAACTGACATTGTCCTAGTGCAGGGCCTTGACTAACAACCCCATCTCTCAATGAGACAATGGGCTATAATGCTAGCGAGACACTTGACTTATAGACACCATAATCATTGTATCTCCAAGGTACAGAATCCACCCAGGTTTTCCCAGAGTATGACCTTCTTGGACTTTTTTTCTCTTGGGTAGCCATCCCTCAAAGAATATCGGTCCTTGACTACACTTATCTTGAATGCCTTATCACATTCTCAAAGAGTACGGAATGACAGATGATTACCCAATCCTTCATTCTGTCTTCCAGGTGAAGACCAGAATGATGTTTCTATCAATTCTCTCCACATGGCCTTCACTAAGACTTACGACTATTAGTCCTGGTCTAGTGCATGACACATGTATTAGAGAATCACATATGTCACTCCCTCTTAACTCACGAAGGACATACTTCAAGTTTCTTCCAAGTAAGAAACTTCCACCATACCAGGGTCCTGCAATAGCAATGGTGAGACACCCAACTGCTCATGAATAATTCCTCCCCTCGATGTCATGGATTTCGATATTGAGGAATCTTCAACCTTTGGCTTCATAGGGCATAGATCATCCATCACTTTCAGTCACAAGTCATGTCAACCATCAAAAAGTGATTCATCAGTCTTTCTCATCTGGTCCACCTTTATGCCATGATGCTTTCCTTCGAATCATCTCCAAGGATCTTACATCCTTCCACATGATTGGCAGGCCTACATAAACTTATCCAGATAAACATATACATATGATTTTTTAAATCAAAAGTTACCTCAATGATGATCTTTCACCATGATATCTTCTTGTAGGCATCAACATCCTCTATTCAGATTGACACATCTCCTAAATATATGTCTTGTCAAGGGTATTCTTATTTACTAGACTTATGTCAGAGTCTACATATCCTCCCAAGAGATCTCCTAGTCACATCTTCTTGGCTTCCGGATGATAACTGCCTCTTTACATGGTTGCATTTCATGATCTCTTCCTTTCTGCACATTATTCATTCCCAAGAACTTACAAATTTTCTAGTTCCTCGTTCATATACAGCCACCTCATATTCCATATGAGGATATATATTATGTTGATTTCATCTGTAAGAGCACCGAGAGATCCTCCTCCATAGATCATACTTCTAAATATAGAAGTCTATTACCAGAAACCATATGACATGACTTCACAACATCCCGTGTCAGCATATAAATATATACATACCTCATACCCTTTTCATTTAAGTCATCCTGTAGTAGTTTTAATAGAATGAAAAGCTTCATTCCCTTGGCCTGCTCCATCAATATGTCATCACATCCCAGAATTCTGTAGCATGTAATTCTTGTTGAAACCATTCTGCCTTATTTTTAATCAGTGAATTCATAGAGAACTCCAATAGAAAAATGTCAGCACCAGTTTTCATGATGATCCTTGATCTTGATAACTGCCTTCCATTAGTATGATATCAGTGAGGTTTTCTAGGAGTTGTTTCATCGAGATCTCTTGCCATGCTTCGATCATGATTCTATAATATACACTGCTTCATATCATACTATTTTACAACCAACGTAAATCACTTAAAGGAGAAGATTATCTCAATCATAGTTGAGATCCCTCGCTTCTTCTTTCTTAGGTTTCTTTGCATCAGGTTCTTTTCTTATGTCTGAGGCATGGGATTCTTATATTTTTCTCTTGTCCTTTTCAGATTTAGGACAATCTCTTTTATAATGTCCAAGTTCATTGCATCCAAAGCATCACACGTTGTCCATATTTATTATTTTATTATGAGGACCAAATTTACTGAATCTTCCTTTCTTCCTGGATATGGATGTAAAGGCTTGATTCTCTTCACTTGATCCTGTATCAACTTTGGCTTTCAATCTTGTTTCCTCTATTTTACATAGATACCATAAATCGTGGAATGGTGTGGCTTCTTTCTTCCCGTATAAACTTGAAGTGAAGTTTCCCCATTCTTTTGGTAGAGCATTCAACACCAATGTATTCATCTCAGTGTCAGGCATTACTTCTCCCAGTTCCTGCAGTTGATCTCTTATTTCAAAAATCCTCATAAAGTATGGAGTGATTCCTTCTTCCCTTGAAAATTTCATTTTATATAGTTCTCGTCTCAAAGAGATTTCTTCTCCTGCAGTACTCACAGATAATAGCTCCACCATTTTCTCATATCTTTAGCATACTTTTGTTTTGATAAAATCTTCTTATGAAACCCATGAAGCAATTACAAAAAAATACATTTTATTATCTTTTTCTTCTTCTTTACATAAATCCATAATTACATAGTCAATATGAAGATCGATCCTAGTTACACTTTTCAACAAGGATGGTCTTGTTAGTAGATCTGTAGAACAATGGTACTTTTTTGAGTAACTTTTCAAACTTCCAAGTGAATTTCTTAACATTCTCATTGTTAGTCTTCTTAATGTCCTACAACTTGGCTAGGAGTTGCATGCCTTCCTTGATGGTGGCCCATATTTTGTTAAATGCTTGATGTAATTGTTCCCAATATTTAAGTCCCTCCATGAGAAAGTCTAGATACAAATCCTTGGAATTTCCTTTCAAGGAGAGGTGAACAAATTCATAACCACATCTTCCTCCAAATTCATTATTCCAAAAACACACTAGTAAAATTCATTCATATGTTTCTTGCTCGTGACTGCATACAGTTCCATTGAACTTGGGAAACAATTCTTCATACTTCTCAGGAAGTTTGTGAGGGAACCTTGAAATGGAACTCGTATTAAGAGTTCGTATGCAATGTTGAGCCACAACTTGGCCATTGTGGTTGTAGTAGAAATGATACCAAATAAAATTTTGATTATGGGAGAGGGAGAAATATGCAAAACACAGTGGTAGTGGTCTTATTATTAGTCTTCTTTCTAAAAGGAACTGATTCGTTTGATTGACCACTAGAGGCTTGAGAGTGTGAATTGGTTTTGGGAGTCATTGGATGAGAAATTTTAACTTTTGAAACATATACCTTGGATCACAAGAAGGTAGACTCAAATTCTCCTAGACAACGATGCAAAAAATGTTATTCCAAAATTTAAAAGGTTTAGTGAAAATCCTCACTAAGCAAACCCATACCTTGTGGAAACAAGAGATCGACGACCATTATCACTTCAACAACCTTTCTCCAGCTATCATGTGGTAAATAAATCATAAGGGAGGCTTCCTTATATATGTATGTAGATCACCTAAAATATATTCAATAAGATGGGTTCAAGGTGATGGGTGAATTCTATTGATTGGAATGGGGCATTAAGAGATCTAGGAGGGCTAATGTATTCTTTACCAAAGTATGAGCACTATATGCTTAGACCAATTAGAGAGTTGTTATAAGTTAGGTTTTGATATATTTTAAATGGTATGGCATGCCATTCCGTATAACAACTAGAGGAAATAGTCTTACAATGATAAATCAACAAAGGATCAATATTATCAATTAGATATGCAAGGTTTAGGGTTTGAAATTGAGTTTTTATAACTGAAACATGCATAGGATAACAATATAATGTTGACATCTGTCATAGAATTAGGATTTTACAATGCAATAAATGCTTATTTTTGTTTTTTGATAATTATTTGATGCAATCCTTACTAAAAGGGAAACAACACATGAAGTAAAATTAAATTTTAAGAAACATTTCAAGAATCCTTAACCCTAACCCTAGATATATAGAATTTTAGAGGGAAGAGAGGAAATTGTAAAGTAGAGAGATTAATCACCACCACCTAGACTAGTTCCTTGATCTAAATGGGCAATCGAGTTACCTAGAGAAAATTCAATGGAGACGACCTTAATGAAGAGGGTGAGAGGGCTAAAGCCTCTTCTTACTGTGAATATTCTACTGCAATGTATTATTTTATTTCTCCTACTTGATTTAATTAATACAATTTATTTTTAGAAATTAGATTCAGAAAATACAAAAATAAACACAACTACAACCTAGAGATGTAGATCATTTACTGAATAATACGCTCATGCAAAAAAGTGACACATGGATTTTTGGACATAAGTCCCCGGAGAAACCCAATGCGGGAAAACTAGTGCAACAGATATGAGGGTTTATTTTATTAAGTAGTTCCTGAGTACAATAAATCTAGGTTCTAGTCTGGAAAACCTGATAGAGAATAAAATAAATCAAATCTGCAGCTAACCTGAAGTTCTAGTGCCAAATATTTGACTGATCCACACCCTCAAACGGGATTTACAGAACTCAGCCCAAATCTGGCCCTAGAAACCCTCAGTGCTACCCTTGAAGCCACAACGTCAACCCTGCTAGCCTCAGAATGCTACTGCGCTTCCCAGAGAGGGATTGCGTAACCCCATAGAGGGTGACGCAGGCCTTATGTTGGCCTGTAAGCCCTCTTGCGTAAATATGAAACCCTTTGGAGCCTTTGTGATCTCCTGCGTAGCGGATGCGCAACACCTGCGTAGTTGTTACATTGCTTCTTTGTGCTGTCATTGTTTCTGCTCCTCTGCCTCTTACTGAATCTTGGCCCCGGAATCAAATCATTCCATTGGCCAATACTACCCCTCACTATAGGAAATTCCTTCAGAAATTCTTAGCAAACCCGCCCTAGAATTCTAGATCTATTCCTCAGCTCTGCAACTACGTGTCTCCTCCAACTGACCCTCAAGCCTTTCTCTTATAATTTTTTTTGAACCCTTCAACGACTGAGATTAAATCATCCATCAACAGCTGAGATTAAAAGATTGCTTGATTCATGTGACTTAAGACAATTTCAACACATATGTTAATTAATTCAATTTAACTATTTTATTTTCCTAAGTTTAGACTTAGGAAATCCATTAAAAATAATTAATTATTTGAATAACTTGAACACCAAATGAAATTTCTCAAATCCATTTATGGGTTTTGGAGATCAAGTGTGTCCTAGCCCCTCCACAAAATTTCAGGGCTAGAGCACACCTGACGCTACACCAAATATACAAAATATCAACACTTCCTTTTAGCACGGAGTGTGCTCTAGGAAAGTGTACTCTAGAAATGCATCCACACCGTGCACTACAAGATATTGTAGTTGGATTCTGTGTTGCTGATGCTTGGCTTGCTGCCCTCCATCCACTGCATTGCTGCTCTTTGTACTGCTGCCCATGCCACTGCCACTGACACTGCCACATCTGTACTGCAACTCCCTCTTAGTTTTGCTGCATCATGTTGCCCATAGCACTGCCACTGCTAACTGCTGCACTACAACTTAGTTGCTGAGAATTAAGCAACTGAAAGAACTTTTCCAAACTGTTTGACATGTAAGTCAAGTTGCCTTCTATCACTGAAGCTCCACATATGTTGATTTACGCTGTCCTCCTGGAGACACTGTCATGCTGCAACACTGCACTGCGTGAGCACAACTTCTCTATGCTGCTGAAGTCCCATCAAACCCTCTGTGCTGCTGCCTTTGCATTATGCTGCTCCCACTTCAGCTCTTCAACTCCCTCTTCCGCTTTAATGTGGTCTTCCGCAACCATCTCCTGACTCATCCCGCTACCGTCTTAAGGCTCCCATAACTCGTATGTGATCCAAGAGTAGGGTTGACTCAAGGATCCCACCACACTATCTATAGATGCTCTACAGATCCATGTCACCCCACCTCTTCTCTCGAGGCACATGAGCACTCATTGCTGCATCATCATCAGAGCCATCATCCTTTACTACCGCAGCCTTGGAATCAGAAGAGCCTTTGTCCTTCTTCTTAGGACAACTTCTGGAGAAATGTCCAAGATCACCACAGTTAAAGCATCTGACCTTGGAAAGTTCCGTCTTCTTCTTCCCTTGCTGTTTCTTTTCCCTTGATGCAAGGGCTGCATCCTCCTCCTCTTCCTTGAATTTGGCCTTTTCACTTCCTCCACTGATATTCTACCACTCGGTGACCCTCCTGATCTCCTCTTGGCGGAGGATAGCCCACATGTCATCCCAAGATGGTAACGCTGCCCTTCCCATAATTCTCTGGACAAACATTTCCCAATCTTCTGGGACTGCATTCAGAGTAGTCCTCACTGAGAGCCCCTCATTTGGAGTAGCACCAATTCCAACTAGTTGATCTCGGATGGATTGAAGCCTGAAGAGGAATGGATCTATCTCTTTACCCTTCATCATTTGGAACAACTGCATCTGGTTCTCAAGAAGCATTCTTCTCTGGATGAAGCCTCCTTGGTAAATTGTGTCCAACGCTACCCACATGTCATTTGCTATAGTCTTACCAACAATATGAGGAATCATGTGGTCCTTGACTCCGTTTATGATCAAACGCTTCGTCTGCGCTTGATTTTCTTCATACTTCTTGAGAGTATCTGCATCTATTGGTACAACAAGAACCTTCTCTACATTTTCTTTGAGACCATACTCATCCAGAACTGAGAGGATTCTGGCCCTCCAGATAACATAGTTGGACATGTTGTACAATCTATCTTGATCCCTCAGTCCATATCGAGCCATCTTTGCTCAGATCTGATAGAAACAATACTTCTCCCTCTAGATATGGGTTTCTTTATGACTAGAAACTCTCTAGTAGCTGATTCTGCTGAAGACTAATTTCCCTCTTGGAAATCTTCCACCAAAACAAAAACGGACAGTACTTTCTAATCCTTCTGATCGAATCTCAGATCTGTTTGGCTCAGATCTGCTAAGTAAATTCCTTCCTCCCACCTTTGTTGCCTTAGCTAGGCACAATTTTACACTTGTAGATTCTCTACCCCACCAGCATTGCTGAAGATTTGAAGCACTGCTTCCGGATCTTGGAAAAATTCTTGTACAACTGGAGAAGTGATTGGACTGCGTCTTCCTGACTGGCCCATCTCAGCCTCAGTGCTGCTTAGAAGTAGATTGCGTAACCCTAGAATGGGTGACACAGTCCTTACGTTGCCTTAGGAAGGGTCTGCGTAAGCCTGAAGGCCTTCTACAACTTCAATTCCATCCTCTTCTAGATCTGCGTTCTCCTGCTGTCAAGATTCCCTTTCTAGATCTACTGCTTCTTCTGCCACCCTCCAAAAAAGTATTTCTTCAGCTGATTGCTGGAGATTCAGCTTGATCTGCTATTGCTCTGATACCATGTGAAAATTCTACTACAATGTATTGGTTTATTTATCCTACTTAATTTAATTAATACAAGTTATTATCAGAAATTAGTTTCAGAACTTACCAAAATAAACAAAACTACAACCTACACATGCAGATCATTTACTGAATAATACGCTCATGCAATAAAGTGACACATGGATTTTTGGACATAATTCCCCAGAAAAACTCAATGCGGGAAAACCGATGCAACAGATATGAGGGTTTATTTTATTAAGTAGTTCCCGAGTACAATAAATCTTGGTTCCAAATCTGGAAAACCCGATAGAGAATAAAAGAAATCAAATCTGTAGCTAACTTGAAGTTCTAGTGCCAAATATCTGACTGATCCACACCCTCAAATGGGATTTACAGAATTCAGTCGGGATCTGGCCCTAAAAACCCTCAGCGCTACCCATGAAGCCCCAGTGTCAGCCCTGCTAGCCTCAGAATGCTACTGCGCTACCCAGAGAGGGACTGCGTAACACCTGAGAGGGTGACACAGGCCTTACGTTGGCTTGGAAGACCTCCTGCGTAAATCTGAGACCCTTTTGAGCCTCTGCGTTGTCTTGCGTAGCACCTGCGTAGCTGCTGCTCTGCTTCTCTACATTGTCCTTGTGGCTGCTCCTCTGCCTCTTATTGACTCTTGGCCCTGGAATCAAATCATTCCCTTGGCCAATACTACCCCTTGCTGTAGGAAATTCCTCCGAAAATTCTTAGCAAACTCGCCCTAGAATTCTAGATCTATTCCTCAGCTCTGCAACTGTGTGTCTCCTCCAACTGATCCTCAATCCTTTCTCTAATAATTTTCTTTGAACCCTTCAATGACCGAGATTAAATCATCCATCAACGACTATGATTAAAACTCTGCTTGATCCATGTGACTTAAGACAATTTCAGCACATGTGTTAAATTAATTCACTTTAATTATTTTATTTTCCTAGGTTTAGACTTAGGAAATCCATTAAAAATAATTAATTATTTGAATAACTTGAACACCAACTGAAATTTCTCAAATCCCTTTCTGAGTTTTGGAGATCAAGTGTGTCCTAGCCCCTCCACAAAATTTCAGGGCTAGAGCACACTCGATGCTACACCAACTATACAAAATCTCAACACTTACAAACCCTAGTAGCTTTCTTAAGAGAGATATTTTAAATTTAAGAGATGCACATTTCAAAGTTCCCTTGAAGTATTCAAGGATAAAAATCTTTCATAACATAAGGAATCAAGATTTCAAGAAAAATATAACAATTTGATACATGAATTATTGAGAAGCCCTAATTCACATAAGATAACATGAAAAATATAGAATATATGCAACAAACTTACACAATTTCTATAATAATCTCTTCAATAAATCTCAAGAAATTTTCTTCAAGAAAAAAATGATTCTCTAAGAGCAACTCACACCATAGAATCAAATTTTTTCCAAGTAGAAAAAAGGACAAGAGCTAGTGCACACTTCCAAAGAGAGAGAAGTGTGATGATTATTTGTGATGAATAGGTGAATACGACTGTTAAATTTGGACAACTAGGTCCAAACTCCATGTTATGATGCTCAGATTAAGAGGCTAATATTTTTGTTGGATTCCTCTTTCGGAGAGGTGTAAAATCCATATATAATATGTCTTAATCCGATGAGCAGAACATTTATTTTGAATTTATTATTCATAATAAATTATATGTGCAAGTCGGCCTTAAGGTTTCACACCCCCAGCAGATGTGTCACACGCCCCAATGATGGATATAAATACAGGCAAAGTTGGAGAGCATTTCACAACAACTCAACACACATCTTCTTCTTTCATCTAATGTAGTACGAGCTCCTTAGAAGACATTTCCGGCCCACACGTGTGAAGAAGAAGGACGAATTTCTGTACGGCTGAGCTGAAGGACGAGTTGCTGCAGCTAGGGTTTTGCTGGAAGTTTGACCAGCGTTGACTTTGGTCAACGCATGGTCCGAATGGGCTGAAATTTGGTGAGAAGTTCGATTTTGGAAGGTCGTACTGTTTGGCACAGAAATCGAGGTCAAAGGGTTGACCAATCTGCTGCTGCGTTGACTTTTAGCTTGCTGCCCTGCGTTGACTTTTTCTGGACATCGTTGACTTTTTTGGAGTTGACTTGGGTTGACTCGTTTGCTGATTGGAGGACTGTTGTGACACATTCTGGGTTGGCTGACCAAGGAGACTTTGCTGGTTGAAGCATCCTGTTGACCGCCGTAACGCACCACCACATGTTTCCTGTTTCTGATTTGTCTTCTATAAGATCCACTTATATGTTCTATCTGCATTTTACTTAACTATTTGTATGATTGCTGTGAGAAAAGTAAAGTTGCTCAAAGCATAGAACATCTACTAAAATTTACATGGTATCAGAGGTGAGGTGAAGACAAACTCTATCGTTAGCAATCACCACCGGAAGAAATGGGTTCCACTAGTCTTGAATTCAAGGAGAATGACAAGCTGACTGGAAGGGATGACTTCCATGCCTGGAAAATGATATTAGATCTCAAATTGGAAGATCATGATCTCTTGGATCATGTGACGGGTAAGATTCAAGAACCTCCATCCAATGCTACCGCTGCTGTTAGAAACAAGTATAAGAAGGGAGAAATCAGAGCAAAGCTGTTGATCAGGGAATCCATAAATAAGAGTCTGGTTGCCTACATATCTGAACTAGGCACATCCAAGGAGATGTATGAAAAATTGATCCTTATGTTCAAGGTAAACAATGTGAACCAAGTGCTATTCCTCAAGAACAAGTTGAAGAATATGAAGAAGGGTCGGGATGAGTCTATTCAAACTTTCTTTCTGAAATTGACCGAAACAAGGAACAATCTGCTAGCTATTGGGGAGACAATAGTTGATCGTGAGATGGTTCTCACCGCACTTGGAGGACTCCCATATGAATGGCAAGTATTCACAACTACCATTCTCAATAATAATACCATTCCTAACTTTGATGAGCTTCTGTCTAGATGTATGCAAGAAGAAACAAGGATGAAGGAATTCGATAATGACAGAAATGTTGCCTATGGTGCTCATTCCTGAAAGAAGAACTCTGGTGGTTCTAAGGACAAAGGAAGAACAAGGACTCAAGAGAAGAAGGGTAAATGTTTCACCTGCCATAGGCCTGGTCACTATGCTAGAGAATGCCCCTTCAAGAAGGATTCTCCCGATAGTGATGATAACAACAACAACAGAAGGAATGGGAATCGAAGAAATGACAAATCCAAAGGAAAGAGGAAGGCTCACTTTGGTGGAAACAATCAACCTTCTAAAAGGTCCAGAAATACCAGGTATAAGGAGTCTAATGTTGTTGACAACTAAAATGAGTATATTCTAGTATCTGCTCTCTCAGCTGCATCTCCGCCCGACACTATGGATGTCTGGCTAATTGATAGTGGTGCCTCAAGACACATCACCGGATTCAAGGAAGCACTTTCTGACATGGTTGAAAGGGATACTAATCTAGAAATTATCCTTGGGGATAATGCCACTTATCCTGTAAAAGGGACCGGGACTGTGACCCTTCACTTGTCTCAAGGACAAGTCCTCCGTCTACAAGATGTACTCTATGTACCCAAATTGAAGAAGAACCTTGTGTATGTATCTGCCATGGAAGACAAAGGATTCAATGTAACTTTCTCTGATGGAAAGGTGCTCATGTGGAAGAAGAGCTTCAAGGAAGCTATCTCTATTGGTTTTAGAGTTGGTACACTCTACCAGGTTGGAGGGAGTCCGTTGGGAGCTATGACTTGTGATACTATCCGACAAACCGAACTATGGCATCGAAGATTTGGACACCTTCATTACAAGGCCCTTCCCGAAGCAAGGAAGGTGGTGACAGGGATGCCTGACTTTGGAAATAATCATGAAGGTGTATGTAAGGGTTGTGCTGAAGGAAAACATACAAGGGGACCTTTCCCCTCAAGTGTCACAAAGACATCTGATATATTGCAACTGGTCCATTCTGATCTATCTGGTATGTTGCCCGTAACATCCCTGGGGGGATGTTCTTACTACATGACATTTACTGATGACTTCTCTCGCAAAACCGGGATATACTTCTTGAAGAAGAAGGATGAGGCTTTCATGTGGTTCCGTACCTTCAAAGCCTTGGTGGAAAATATGACCGGAAAGAAGATCAAGATTTTAAGGACCGACAATGGCACTGAATATGAGTCAAATGAGTTCAAAGACTTTTGCAGAGAAGCTGGCATTAAGAGGGAGACTACCACTGCATATACTCCTGAGCAAAATGGTGTTGCTGAACGCAAGAATAGGACTATTATGGAAGCTGCCCGTGCCATGCTATGTGACCAGGGTCTACCAAAGTTTCTGTGGGGAGAAGCTGCAAATACTGCTGTGTACATTCAAAACCGATGCCCTCATTCCGCATTGGACTCCAAAACTCCCGAAGAGGTTTTCTCTGGTAAGAAACCTGATGTCTCACATTTTAGAATTTTTGGATGTCCTGTCTATTTTCATGTGCCGAAAGAAAAGAGAAGTAAGCTGGATGCTACTGGGAAGAAAGGAATGTTTGTGGGCTATAGTGAGACTTCTAAGGCATATAGAGTCTATGTACCTGGTCAAAGGGAAGTAGAGAAAAGCCATGATGTCACTTTTGACGAAGATGCTTCCCTGAAGAAAGTAGTAGATCTTCCTAGATCTGAAGAAAATCATGAAGAAAGACCTGGAAATCTGGAAGAACCCCAGGATGAGACTATGCCTGATATTGAAGGGCCAATGGACCCTATTGATCCATCTCAATCAGGAAAAGACCATCATGGCTCGAGGACACCCTCGAAGATCTTTGGGGTAATGCTGAGGGGGACATTAGAGAGCAAGAGCGGGTGTAGATACCCGAGGGTATCTGGGCGCCATAATTACTATTGTACAAGCTCCCCCGAACCTGGATTTTTGAGGAAGCGTAAAGCATCAAGTTTGGAAGGATGCTATGCACGAAGAATATGAGTCCATAATGAAGAATGATGTGCGGGATGTTGTTACACGGTAATTTGTCACCGTCCCTACCATTCCCCATCCCGCACAATGGAGGACCCATTATGTGACCTGTGAACACTGTCATGCCTTGAAAACATCATCAATGCATCCCTCTGAGTATGAGCTTCATTTCCCCTTGAGACATCTCCTTGCAAAATCCATGAAAAACGGCTCTTTTTGCATTGGCGCGGGTAGACAGTTCAGTACTCGCGCCACTCAGGGAAATCCTGTAAAGAGGTCGCGCCACTTGGCGCTCTGTCATAGAGCAGCAATCGCGCCACCCATTTTAGGGATTGTTTTTTATATATGGATGGCGGAAGTTGAGTTCAAACAAACTCACAACCACTGCCTATCTTGAGTTGGGAGGTTTGGCTACGGGAGTTCTATGGAAGAGAAGTAGTTTTGCCACCTTCTATGGAACCTTCCTTGTTGATAGGGCCCATCCCATAATAATAGGGATCCCAACTCCCTCCTTCCCCATCTATAAAAGCTTGCTCAGATCCATGGCGAGCTAGTCTTGAAGTGCTGAAGCTTTGCATCTCCTATTCCCAAGTGCCTTTGTGCTGAAAAGAATCCTTCCTTTCCCTTAAGGCCCATTCGAGCAAGGAGACCATTGTTACGAGACTCTGGAGAGGTTTCCCTTTCCCCCGGCGAGCTTTGCGAGACGTGGACGGCCGGAGACCCGCGCGAAGGAGGCTGCAGCGTCAGAACTTGGTTGTAACTTCTATTCGTTTACCACTTTAATAGATGACTATGATTATGGTTCCACTCCTTTTTCCATTATGTTAATGCGAGTAATGTCTTTTCTGACCGATGTTTAGTTACGTATGCTGGTCCCTATGCTTGTATCTGTTTGTTCTTTCTGTGTGCAGGTGTTCATCCACGGAGATCGTGGAAGGATTGTGATCTGCCAGGACTGAAGGACGGGGGCATCTCTTTTTCAGATCGAGCGCTGGAATCCAGGTAGGTTCTTATCCCAAATCTTTCATTCGTAACTAGGAGCCTGCGTCATAGCATTGTTTGTTTGTTGCTAGACCCCTGCTGGGCTAGTAGGGATCGCCTCTGTCCGCAGAGGGGATTTACCTCATCAACAAATTGGCGACTCCGCTGGGGATCGTCCGGTTTTCCTTGTCTCGTTTATGATTGGTTCGCTTTGATTGTTTCTCCTTGCTTGATGAACCTTCTGGGTTGGGTTCTTTCATTATTTTAGCCTTGTGGTTTGCTTAGCTTGTGTTGGTCTTTTTCTCAGATTAGCTTGTTTTTTAGTTTTCATTGAAGAATTCGACTGGCGCGGGTTTTTACCTAACAGTCGCGCCACTTGGCGCGTGTTGCATTTGTCTGTCTCGCGCCACTCGGCCTCTGGCGCTAGTTTCAAGGCCACAGTCGCGCCACCCCTGTGACTTTTTTGAATTTCTTCAATTTTTGGCTTTCTGAGCTTGACCAATACTTTTCTTCTTGATTTTCTGATTGTTTGAGTGCATTGGAGCCTGGTTTGACTGGAATTCACCGCTATCCTTTGGTTGTTTGCCTCTATCTATCGGTTTCACGATTTGAGCCCTAGGGCATCTAGTGGCATAGTGAATCGAGCCCTCCTTGGGAGCTTTGGTGTCTTGATTGTCCTGGCGACTTGTTGCTTAACCCTCCATGCCCTCTTAGCAGTCTTTGATTGTTTTGTTGCGTCTTTTGAGTGATTGTTCGTTCTTTCATTCAGGATTCGTTTGCCCTTGCTTTGG
Organism: Pinus albicaulis; assembly: GCA_034641835.2. Lineage (NCBI taxonomy): Eukaryota > Viridiplantae > Streptophyta > Pinopsida > Pinales > Pinaceae > Pinus > Pinus albicaulis. Next base: position 599,425,305 of record CM076580.1, read on the forward strand.
ACCCACATCACACGGTCCATTGGGGTGTTTTTGAGTCTTTCTTCGATTTGAGAGACTTTGGGTCGATTTAGAGATTTGGTTGCTTGCTTGGTGAGTGAATGTTGTTTGCTTTGCTCTCTTAGTTATCATTTCTCTAATTGTTCCTTTTGTTTTCAGTGCACATTAGCCATTAGACATTGAAAATTTAAAAAAAAAAAAAATATAATCTCTTTTGTTTTTTTAATTAGTGCAAATTGTCATCTTTTCCGTATCACTAGTGATTAGTGTTTGAATGAAAAATGTGCAATTGCATTAGTTGCATTAGAGACATTCTTGTTTGTATTCCGTTCATTTCGTTTGTATTAAAGCTCTCAACTCTCATTTAACTAGTTTTCATCGAACGAAATGTTGCATCGTGGCATATAGCTTGCATTTAAGAGACACTACATACGATAAGGCCTGGAAATTGAAACTTAATTGAAGATCAACTGTAAAATTCATTCAATTAACCTAAGGCAACATTGGAACTTAACGCAACATATTTAGAAGGTCTAGGCTAGAGACGTGTTCGGGCGTCGTTAAACCTAGCAGCTGTCGTTCGCCTATTGGCTTTAGACAGCACTAGTACGGACTTGCGCTCCCCGTACCGTCGAGTATATAAAGGGAGACCCCTATAGGTTTGCAATCCTTTATCCACAGGAAGCCGAGTCTGCCGCCTGTTACCCGTGATACACCGAACACAGCATTCGGGGAGACTACCTGCACGTACGGAAAGTCCTTGGTCGATTTCTGTTTCATTTTGAAACCAAGGTGTATATTGCGGTTCACGGCTATCTGGTACACCCTTTGTGCCTAGTTTTTCCTGAGCAGTCATTTGGTCTTTTCTGACTCCCTAAACTTGAAAAGACCGTCAAGCGCTTGTCCTTTCACGCTTGTGTCAACTCTGAAAGAGATAGAGTCATCTTTTTATCGTTTCTTGACTCTTAAAACATGAAACGGTAGGATTTGTTTATTTTCCAATGTCGTAAAATCAATCTCCCACGATTACACACCCGGTTAGATATTGCTTGTGACTGTTTGATCGTGTGTCTTAATTCATTTTCAGCCCGTGTGTGTGTGTGCTCTCTTCTTCTAGTCTTTTGTCACGGTGGCGGAACCCTCAGTTTCGTCTACTGGCAGTCCTTACACGGACGATTCTTCAGAGGCTTCGGAGCCTTCTGTTGAACCACAGCAGCCTGTTGTTTCCGAGTTCCCTGACGGGGGACCGGTCCTCGCCGAGCAACCCTTTGGAGAGCCATTTGAGTTCCACTGGCCCTTTTCGGACCCTGTGTCTGAATTGATATTAGGAGCTGATTTCCTTTCTCTTACATCGGGTTCACCGTTTATTGCTGCTGTTTTTCCTCCTAGTCCTCGCCGTCTTCTGCGTGATTTAGCGGCAGGATCAACCATGAGTGATTATGGTGAGGAAATTCCCGGGTCTGATGACTATCAGCGCATCCCTCGTAGATTGTTCGAGGGAGACGAGTCTGAGCTGGCTACCACATCGTCAGCTGGTCCTTCTTTGCCACAGGGATACAGATCTCTGGGTCAGATTATTTCAGCTGTTGCCTCTATGGGAATATCATCTCCTGCTTCGAGGCCAGCTGCCACTACACCCGGGGTGTCTCCTTCGACGCCCGTCACTTCTGTTCCCGTGCGACCCACTGTTTGTGTGGCTGCCTCTTCTGCTGTTGCCTCAGCATCTGCTTCTAGATCTGGGCCAACTCCAGAGGACATTTATCTAGCCACTGCTATACCGGAGAATATCTCTCCGGAGGAGTATCGGTTGTTTTTGCAGCAGCCGAACGCCGGAGCTGGACAACTCCCCCAAGATCCTTATCGGTCTTTCTTTTCGCATTATGCACAAGACGGCACCCCCGTGTATGGTTTTCCGGGTCAGCTTGACGAGCATGGGGACATTTTGCGTCTCACTGCTCCTGAGGCCTATCTTTATGTTCAAGGTTTACCGTACAACCAGGCTCAGAACTTGCAGGCACAACCTTTCCAAGGTCAACCTGCAGGCCAACCTGGCTATCGGTACGACCCACAGGGACAGCCCAATCAAGGCTACTCTGCGGGCCAGCAAGGGCCATTCTATAATCCGCAAGGACCATATTATAACCCTGCTGGTCAACCTGCTCAGTCTCAGCCGGGGTATCAACAGGGACCGACCTATGGACCTGGGGGGCAAATCCAGCCTTCCTTACCGATGCAACCGCAGTATCCTGTTGTCTCTAACGTTGCATATCAGCAAGGACCTCTTTATGGTTCTGCTTCGGGTCAAACTGGTTTCCAGCAAGCACCTGGTCCCGTTCCACCACTGGGCCAACCGGGTCATCCGGTACAACCTGGTGTCCCGCCTCCAGGCCAACCGACTTATTCGGTGCAACCTGGGGCTCACTTACAACCGGGTCAGCATGCGCAACCAGCGCCACCCCCTCATTCGGGTCAACCTGTTCATTCAGGAGCGCCCCCTCATTCGGGTCAACCTGTTCATTCAGGAGCGCCCCCTCATTCGGGTCAACCTGTTCATTCAGGAGCGCCCCCTCATTCGGGTCAACCTGTTCATTCAGGCCAGCCCCCTCATTTCATTCACTCTGCTTACCAGCCTGCTCACTCAATGCCGCAGCCAAATCAACAGCTGCGCCCTACGTACCAGGCTCCGCAGGGTTCCACTTATCAGCAGTCTACTCATCCTCAGAGCAGTTATTATCCTCATGGTCAATCTCAACCGAACTATAACCACTCTGGGGGCTCTCGGTATCCTCCTCCTTACGGTTCTAACTATGCTCAGCAGCCAAATCCAAATGCTGCTTATACAGGGCAAACGCCTAATCAGGGCTCGAACCCTGGTTATCAGGCCCCACACAATGGTTACCAGCAATCAAATCAGTCTGGCTATACGAATTATGCCCCTCACGGTCAGAATCCTACGGGACAGAACCCCTGGGGGCAAGGATATTCACAACCATCGTGGAGCATGGGAACCGGACCTTATTCTGGGACTGGCACGGGAATTAACCCTCCATTGCCGTTCCTGGCTACCTTGGACTTGCCGGACGTTTCAAAATTGACCAATGATCCGATTTCTCATAATCCACATTGGCCTCCGGTTCCAACCAAGATACCAGGAGATTGTCCCAAGTTTGAGGGCAAATCTGGAGAAGACCCCCAGGCGCATGTGATGACGTATCACCTCTGGTGTTCGTCTAACTCTTGGACTGACGATTCAGTTCGTTTGCGTCTTTTCCAGCGTACGTTAACAGGAGCTGCTGCTAAGTGGTACATAGAGTTGTCCCGTGGTATTTTTCAGGATTTCAACTCGTTAGCTATGGCTTTCCTCACGCATTTCCAGTTACCGGTCCGGTATGAGGCTGGGACGCACCTCCTGTCTTCCCTGAAGCAGGACTCGGCCACTCACATCTCGGATCACATCCATGAGTGGCGGCGCCGTCGTCGACTGATCAAGTTTCACATACCTGATCAGATTTTGACTCACTGGTTCACCACCTCCTTTGTGAACAAAATCGCTCAGGATATCGCAATGGGAGCGTGTGTGACGGAGGAACAAGCTATCGCGCGTGCCCAGTACTTGGATCTGGTTTATTCGCAGTCTGGCACGCTTTATGACATCCTGCCTGATGCACCACGGCCCGGAGCCAAAAGACCCAACCCACCCCTTCCGTGGATGGTGTCATTGGTTCCGTTTCTCAAAATTCGAAGAAGTCTTCGAATGGGAAGCAGAAGGCTAATTCTTCCCACGATCCCTCTGCCAAACCCGCCTCATCCGATTCTGGTAAAACCTCGGAGGTAAATGCCGTTCAGGCCAATCCTGCGGACAAATCCTCCAAGGGGAAGAAAAAGGGCAAAGGCAAATTCAGATCTGATGCCCCCAAACCGGAATCTAAATTCAAGTCTGAGGATGGCTCACAACGTAAGCCGAAATTTCCTTGCCTCATCTGTGAAGGTGACCATTACACTAAAGATTGTCCAAGACGATCCGAAGTCAGTCAACTTCTTAAAGGCTCAAAGGGAACTCCGGCTGTTTTAAAGGAGCCGTTTCCATCTCAGCAGACCCGGATGGTCGAACAAAGTTCATCATCTGCACCGTTTGGGTCTCAAGTTTTCATGATGAAGACTAATGCACCTATCACTATCGCTACGAGGTCCAAGGATTACAATAATCAGCAGCAGGCACCCGGGAAGGCTGTGGCGGATGGACCGCCTCCCGCATCTGCTTCTGGTTTATTGGAAATTGAGAAGCCGACTCTCGAACCCGTTGTGAAACCACCTCCCAAGGGTGTTCTTCGGAGATCCTCTTATAATCAAAACGCCCGTGCCGCCCAACATTACAGTATTGTTGAGGATCTGGCCCAGGCGCCATGTGCCATGTCTGCACTTGAGGTTCTTCAAAGTTGTCCTTCACAACGGAAGGCTTTGCTGTCTGCCATCGGTGGTATTGACCCCGCCGATTCGAGCCTTCTCACCTTTGATCTGGAGAATTTTACTCCCCGACTTCCACATCAAATCGCTTTGATTATTCAAGTCAGGATTAACGGCCTGGACGTTCACAGAGCCGTCGTAGATGAGGGTGCATCTACTTGTGTTATGTCCTCCGCTTGTTGGAAAGCCATCGGTTCTCCAACTTTATCGTCATCTCCCAATGCCCTTGAGGCATTTGATGGCCGGGAATCTAAACCCCTGGGAGTTCTCGAGAGTCTGGCGATTACATTACAGGGAAAAACCGTCAACGTGGAAGTAGAAGTAGTTGACGCTAAACTCAACTACAACATACTTCTTGGCCGCAGCTGGACCCATGCCATGCTCTGCGTGCCATCTACTGTCTTTCGATTCATCAAATTCCCTCACGAGGGCAAGATTGTCACAGTAGACCAGTTGTCATTTTTTACCTCGAACTCCGAGAATAACGTGCCGTACGTGGATCAAATTCCGAATCCACCAGACAGCATAGGACCTGGTCTTTTCAAATACCCAGTCCTCATGGGTATTTTCCCTGCGCCGCCACCGAATACCGCTCAAGTCAACATGTTGTCCAGGACTGATGACCCCTGGCTGATTCCTACACCTGAGCAGGTATATGTGTTTGGAGAGTCCATGCCTTTAACGCCAGTAGAGATCAGCTACTGTGAGATTGTTGCTGCATCGGACCCTCCACCTCCTCGGCATGCTCCGATGAGCATGGCTCTTGACGTCTACTCACAATCCCCCTGGCTTGGTCAGGCTGATTCGCCTGATCCTCTTAGAGAGACTTTTCCCTCAGATGAGGCTATAATTGAAACTATGTCTCTGGAGGAGCTACCTTGGGGCGATGGGCATCATCGTTCCTCGTTTATGCCTAGCTTGGGGGCAATGACGGATTGTCTCGAGCGCTATGCTACCCAGGTTCCTTCCCCGCCTCTTCAAACACCGATTTTGACACATGAGGTCTTTTCAGAGGGCAATCTGAGTAACATTACTCAAACAGTTCCTATCAACATCTCTGTCAAACCGGGGATTGTTGAGGATATTCATGTAGGTGTGACCTGTTCTCCCAGGGAGATTCAAGTCTGCACCGAGCTGTTCGAATTATGAAGCATGATGCAACGAGGACAGTTCCTTTAAGTGTGTCAACCTCGTTAAAACAATGAAACATGAGCACGTCCAATTCGAGTTTTGATAGATTTAGTTCAAAATCTCTTTTTTTCAAACTTCACTCTATTTTCCATAGACTGAAGCTTGGGGGGCATGCGCCTCGAATTGAGACATCATGCCGGGGGCATGCCCGTCTTGTGTGTACATAGGTGTGTGATTGTCATTTGTGTACATGGTGTGGTGTGTAAACATCTTTTCTGCTCCAAATGAACCACTGCTACTCTCCACAAGGTAAATAGTAAAAAAGTAATTTCATTTTTTACCATTGGACGTATTTATAACTTTTCAACGTTAAAATGTGTTTTAAAAGTTATTTCTTGTCAAATATTTGCATGTATTATGTCAAAAATGGATTTTACGCTTGTTGGGTATGTGCAGTGACAGGTTTTGCGACTTAAAAGGTGGAAACGAGTTGTATTTTATACTTTTTCGGACTCGGTAAATACACGAAAAAGTCACTCTGGAGTCACCTTTCAGCTCTTTTTCTGACTCCCTAAATATGAAAAGATTGCCGAGGCCCTTGTCGTTTCGATCTCGTTAAAATGGACACGAATCGACATTCACCCAGTATAAGTTTAACCCTTTTTCGGGCTGGGTTGGATCGATTACGAAAAAGGAATACCCTAGCCTATCGCGACTAGGAGGTTTTCCCGGATATTGTTTTCTACCTTTTCGGATCTGGGGAACTATTTACGAAAAAGGACCTGTGGAGTTTTCTTTTCAGCTGTCTTTTCAAACTCTCTAAACATGAAAAGACGCCGAGTTCTTCCTTTGTCAGACTCGTTAAACCCTGATGACATTGGATTCCGTCGCAATGACGTTCTCAGAGTTTCTCCTTCCTAGGACTCGTTAAATGCACTAGGATGGATTCGCCCGAAGGGCGGACTTATATCACAAGCATATGCTATCCCCTTCAAGCTTGTTATCAAAAATAATTGGGGTACTCGCCAGAAATGGTGGGGGAAAAAATGGAACCATCATCGTTGTCGTCGGCAGTATGTCGCTCTTGAACATGGCACTTGTCTGCATTCGTGTCGGGTTGGGGACATCTCATCTCGTTGTTTCACTTTGCTTCCATGGGTTTGGGTAATCTCTTTTGACCTCTCATCTGTTCACTGCCTCGTCGCCATGACCTTTGATCTGTTGATGTCAAATACTGCCAAGTCCATTTCCGTGCCGTTTATATGTTCAAGAGAAGTTGGCCTCTGCGAATATCAACCTTCCTTTGTTTCTCATATGATCCTAATTCACAACAAAACATTATGTTCCTCTGTCTCGTGTCGATGATGTGGGAATCATTATGGCCCACCTTCGATCAAGATCACTTCCTGTCGACTTCAACTCATTATCCAGGAAGTTGGTCTAGAGACTCCTGATGGTACCTTGGGGCCTGCATGCCTTAATGGCGGGTTCGTCGCATTCGACGAGAGGTTTTCATTATTGACCTCCGATCGGATGATTCTGCGGGTGTTCGACGTCAGCTCATTTATTCACACGCCGTGGATTGTAACTGTAGTACCTTGAGGACCATTGTCATTATTGGTGGTTCCTCTCGCGTCTGTTAACGGCTTTCATCATTGGCTGGTAATCAGGCGATGTTCTTGCATGTTCGACATCGGCTCACATATTCGCGTGCTAGAACTTGTACTTATTTGGGTCGAGATGGAGCGCAAGACCCTGGATTGTGTCTGTTGTAATCCAGGCTGCGATTGTGGATTATTGTCATTATGTACATGACTCAATGATTGGATGGCCGCGACCATACCTGGGTCTATTTGTTTGATCTTAGTTGGATGGCTGTGCCCATACCCTGGATCCGGATTATAGCATACTCTGTTCGGATGGCTGCGTCCATACCATATATATACATCGTGTACTTAAGATATCAGTTGTATCTGTCTATGCAGGTTTTCCGACGGCGGGCCTTCAGTCGGACATGTTCTCGTAAAGCATTTCACCCCTCTCTCTCTCGGGCCTCATGCTTTAGGGGGCATCTGTTACACAGTAATTTGTCACCGTCCCTACCATTCCCCGTCCCGCACAATGGAGGACCCATAACGTGACTTGTGAACACTGTCATGCACTGAAAACATCATCATTGCATCCCTCTGAGTATGAGCTTCATTTCCCCTTGAGACATCTCCTTGCAAAATCCATGAAAAACAACTCTTTTTGCATTGGCGCGGGTAGACAGTTCAGTACTCGCGCCACTCAGGGAAATCCTGTAAAAAGGTCGCGCCACTTGGCGCTCTGTCATAGAGCAGCAATCGCGCCACCCATTTTAGGGACTGTTTTTTATATATGGATGGCGGAAGTTGAGTTCAAACAAACTCACAACCACTGCCTATCTTGAGTTGGGAGGTTTGGCTACGGGAGTTCTATGGAAGGGAAGTAGTTTTGCCACCTTCTATGGAACCTTCCTTGTTGATGGGGCCCATCCCATAATAATAGGGATCCCAACTCCCTCCTTCCCCATCTATAAAAGCTTGCTCAGATCCATGGCAAGCTAGTCTTGAAGTGCTGAAGCTTTGCATCTCCCTGTTCCCAAGTGCCTTTGTGCTGTAAAGAATCCCTTCTTTCCCTTAAGGCCCATTCAAGCGAGGAGACCATTGTTACGAGACTCTGGAGAGGTTTCCCTTTCCCCCGGCGAGCTTTGCGAGACGTGGACGACCGGAGACCCGCGCGAAGGAGGCTGCAGCGTCAGAACTTGGTTGTAACTTCTATTCGTTTACCACTTTAATAGATGACTATGATTATGGTTCCACTCCTTTTTCCATTATGTTAATGAGAGTAATGTCTTTTCTGACCGATGTTTAGTTACGTATGCTGGTTCCTATGCTTGTATCTGTTTGTTCTTTCTGTGTGCAGGTGTTCATCCACGGAGATCGTGGAAGGATTGTGATCTGCCAGGACTGAAGGACGGGGACATCTCTTTTTCAGAACGAGCGCTGGAATCCAGGTAGGTTCTTATCCCAAATCTTTCATTCGTAACTAGGAGCCTGCGTCATAGCATTGTTTGTTTGTTGCTTCACCCTCTCTGTGGACTGCGTCACAGCCCTTTCTGTCGCGGAGGATTTACCTTCTCAACGAATGTGGTCCGGGAGACAGAAGGTTTCAATCTGATATGTAGCAAAATGACTCTACAAGATCAAACATGGATCTGATGGGAGTGCTGAAAAGTTCAAGGCAAGGTTTGTTGCCCATGGCTTCTCTCAAAAGGAAGGAATTGACTATGATGACATATTTGCACCTGTGGCACGATATACCACCATTCGATCAATCATAGCCCTTGCTGCTACGCAAGGATGGAGTCTTCATCAGATGGATGTCAAGACCGCTTTTCTGCATGGTGCAATAAAGGAAGAGGTGTATGTGGAACAACCTCTGGGATTTGAAGTTCGGGATCGAGACACTCATGTCTGCAGATTGAAGAAAGCCCTCTATGGGTTAAAGCAAGCACCCAGAGCTTGGTACGAGAGGATGGATAGTTACTTGATGAAGCTGGGCTTCACTCGAAGTAATGCTGATCCGAACCTTTACTTCAAGGTTGTGCAGGAGAAGCCTCTCATTCTAGTGCTGTATGTGGACGACCTCTTCCTGACAGGTGCTGACCCTCTCATTCATCAATGTAAGAGGGAGCTCGCTGCTGAGTTCAAGATGAAGGACCTAGGATTGATGCACTACTTCCTAGGCCTGGAGGTCTGGCAGAGACCTGGAGAGATTTTCCTTTCTCAAGGAAAATACATTGTGAAGCTTCTGGAAAGATTTGGTATGGTGGACTGTAAGTCCGTGTCGACACCGATGGAACTCAGCTTTAAGAAGTTGAGTGAAAGCGTACACTCTTGGGCCTATCTTGGCCAATCCCTGCGAGGTATCGTCGACTCATAGGAGCTTTGATGTTCTTGGATCAGACACCGGAGACCGGATATATGTTTTACGGTGAACACTTTGAGTCAGATGGTTGAACCTCATCACATTCGCTGGGTTGGTGCCAAGAATATTTTAAGATATCTTCAGGGCACGATAAACCATGGGCTGAGATACACTGCCGAGAGCGTGACACCCCATGGATACTGATGCCGATTGGGCTGGCGGTGTGGTGGATCGTAAGAGCACATCGGAATGTTGCTTCACACTTGGGTCTGCTTCGATATCATAGATGAGCAGGAAGTAGAAGTCGATGGCTTTGAGCATCGCGGAGGCCGAATACATTGGAGCGAGTATGGCCTGTTGTGAAGCAGTTTGGTTGCGAAAGCTCTTCAGTGAGTTGTTCGGGCATGTACTAGATACCTTTGTGATACTCTGTGATAACCAGAGTGGGATTCGTCTTTCTGAGAATCTCGTGTTCCACAATCGATCCAAGCATATTGATATCAGGTACCACTTTATCCGAGATATGGTACAGTGAGGTGCCATAAGGCTCGATCATATAGGAGCTGACGAGCAGGTCGCGGATATTCTCACGAAGCCCATGGGGAAGGTCAAGTTCCTAACCTTCCGTGAGAAGCTTGGAATCGTGGAAAGACCCTATTCTAAGAGTCCTGCCTGAGTTGGACTATGAGCACTGGGAGCTCCAGGGGGCTTGGGGATAGCTTCTTGGAGCTATAAGCACTCATAATCGCACGCCCCCGCCTTGTGATTATTGAGGTACAGTTTCGCCTCTCATTTATACACACACATTATATTATGCATCCCACCCATAGAGTTCGGGGCTCATGGGAAGTACCTCTCATTTGGCCAATGAGGTGGGAAAAGCTAGAGACTAGTAGCAAAGACTGATGGACGCATCAGAGATTGCCGTACTCTCTATCTAGGATAGCACGGTCCAACCACTTGATGCAGGAAGGTAGTCAAGTTTAGTGAGTACGGGTAGTGAATTTTGTATGGGTCGGATAGGGCCTTCGGGAGGGTTGGAGACTCTTTGTGAGTCTGATAGAGGTTTCGAACCTCTGGGCTGATTGTGTCAGTCGGGGGATGATGTCTTTGTGACTGACCCACTTTTGTTCTAAAGAGGCCAGCAAAGCAAGTTACGGCGGGATGACGCACGATGTTTGATTGCACTGATGGATGGAGTTCTCCCTAGTTGAGAGGGAGTGTTAAATTTGGACAACTAGGTCCAAACTCCATGTTATGATGCTCAGATTAAGAGGCTAATATTTTTGTTGGATTCCTCTTTCGGAGAGGTGTAAAATCCATATATAATATGTCTTAATCCGATGAGCGGAACATTTATTTTGAATTTATTATTCATAATAAATTATATGTGCAGGTCGGCCTTAAGGTTTCACACCCCCAGCAGATGTGTCACACACCCCAATGATGGATATAAATACAGGGAAAGTTGGAGAGCATTTCATCACAACACAACACACATCTTCTTCGTTCATCTGATGTAGTACGAGCTCCTTAGAAGACATTTCCAGCCCACACGTGTGAAGAAGAAGGACGAATCTCTGTACCGCTGAACTGAAGGACGAGTTGCTGTAGCTAGGGTTTTGCAGAAGGTTTGACCAGCGTTGACTTTGGTCAACGCATGGTCCAATTGGGCTGAAATTTGGTGAGAAGTTCGATTTTGGAAGGCCGTACTATTTGGCACAGAAATCGAGGTCAAAGGGTTGACCAATCTGCTGCTGCGTTGACTTTTAGCTTGCTGCCCTGCGTTGACTTTTTCTGGACAGCGTTGACTTTTTGGAGTTGACTTGGGTTGACTCGTTTGCTGATTGGAGGACTGTTGTGACACATTCTGGGTTGGCTGACCAAGGAGACTTTGCTGGTTGAAGCATCCTGTTGACCGCCGTAACGCACCACCACATTTTTCATGTTTCTGATTTGTCTTCTATAAGATCCACTTATATGTTCTATCTGCATTTTACTTAACTATTTGTATGGTTGCTGTGAGAAAAGTAAAGTTGCTCAAAGCATAGAACATCTACTAAAATTTACAACGACTCCCCTCTATTTATATGAGGGTAACCAACCTTATTTCACTAATTTTACAAGAAAAATCCCTAAAAACATTTACTAGAGAATTCAATTATGTCAAAGCTCACAAGCTGACCTTAAGATAGCTTTAAAACATAAAAAAATGAAAAAATAACCCACACATGGGAGAAAAGTGGTTTCCACCATGATGCCATTCTTCAAAATAGACAACAAGGCATCAAGGTTCTAAGGCAAGGGTCCATGAGTTATCCTTACTCCAAAAATGTCCTAAAGTGAATGTGTACATCTCCAAAAGGTGCCTCCTCCACCGTGATTTCATTGAAGAAGTGCCCTATATCACCCTTTTCATACATGTGGGAGTGATGTGGAATCTCTAAGGGAAAGCATTGGCATCCAAGAGGGCCGTGCTAGTCCTTCTAGGTCATCTCTCTCAATGATTCTTGCCATCATTTGGGATTAGGAGCAATGTACCATCCATCAAACATGGTTAAGGTCAGCATGCTCAAGAAATTAATTTTTATTGATGTCAAAGGGACCTTAAATGAGGGTGAAAGTGTCATAATCTCGTAGAGGACATCAAAATATTTTTAACAAGTAGTTACTCACCCTATAACTCCTTGTCGTTGAGAAGATATCGATTTTTAAAGTTGAAAAGCCCCAATTTCACCAAGCCTACATGAGTAGGATCACCTAAGATAGGTCGTATCCTCCAAGGGACGTGTCCTTTCATGATTGAGAACAATCACTATAAATATAGCTTGATTTATCCCCTTCTAGCCATTTGAATTTATCTAAGAAAGGAGTGTGAAGGAGTAGTACAAGTTCACAACTTGTGAACTAGAAGAGCTAAGGAGATAAGGGGACCAAACTTTCCAAAGTTTCTAGTGTTTATTGGCATAATTTTGTTGGATAAAAAATCAACATCTTTTGAAGTGAAAACCCTTATGTTACAAACCTACAAAAAATAAGAAAACCTGCACATCTTCGGATTTGTAGTGACACTCGTTTCAAACTTGTGGAGGCACATTTATGAGGATAACTTCAGACTTGTAGTGACACTCTTTTCAGATCTGTGGAGACACACATTTTAGGGTATTTTCAGTCCCATGGATAGAATCTATTCTCAGACATGTGATACTAATAGTGGTCAAAGCCTCAAGTAAGTTCGTACCTTTAGCATTAAGCCAACTTGAATTTGTAGTATATTACTATAAACCTGTGAATAGAAGAAGGTTTAGAACTGTGCCTTGTGCTGAAGAAGTTTTTCGAACTTGTACTCCGTGGAAGTGTTTGACTATCATACTTGTGGACCTGAGGCATATCTCAAGACCTGTGCTTATATTACGATTTTGGCAAAGAAGGAACCTCTTATCAGTGCATAACACTTTAGACCTGTGGAGATTTTATTTGGCTACAGACGTCGGTTTATTGGAAACTTTGTGACAATTGGATAGAGCAGACTTTTGGAGCAACATAACTAGGACTTTTTTCTCATATTTCTTGTGCAGAACAAATCTCAAAGAAGTATACCTATAACGTCACTAAAGTGGTTTTAATCTCTTGTTGTGAACAAAACCTGACCAAGCTGAAGTATATTTTTGGATTTATAGTGATAAGATACTATTTGAATATCATTTGGAAGTTACAGACCTTAAGAAAATGTTTGAGCATTCCTTTTGGGAAACAACTCTTGAGAGCATCTTGGAACAATTAAATACATTATGCATCTCTGAAGTAAGTTTCTTTCTTGAATTTTTCTTTGTTCAAGTTGGAGCTTGGAGGGATTGGATTCCTAACTGTTTGACCAAGTTGGAGCTTGGGTTTGAAGGAGGATTGGAGTACTCTCTCAAGGTTGGAGCCAGATTGATTGTAAAATAGATTTGAAGTCCTCATCATCATGTTAATAAAATTATTTTCATGTTTATATTATCTTCTGGTTCATTTTTTGAAAAATCTTAACTGGCATAAATAACAATTGAAAGAAATACTGATTCCCTCCCCCCCCCCTCCGCCCCCCCTCTCTCAATATTTCCAACAATTGGTATCAGAGCCAACCTATTCATAATCATCCAAACAAATAGAAGAAATATTTTAATTCATAATGGCCAGCAAGGATGCAGGAAGATTCCCTCAATTTGATGGAACAAATTTTTCTTTCTGGAAAGTTAGGATGGAATTTTACTTAATGTCTCTGGGAGTCGAAGTTTGGAACTATGTCACAGATGGATACATGATCCCCTCTCCTCCTCCAATAGATCAAGATGGAAAATAGGCATACACATAAATTGCAAAGGTATTAAATCCTATTGCAAGTTATCTATCAGATTCCGACTTCACTAAAGTTGTAAATCATTAAAACAACTAAATGGGCGTGGGACAAACTCATTAACATCTATGAAGGAGATGCAAAAGTTAAGAAGGCTAAGCTCCAAACATTTAGAAGGAATTTTGAAGGACTCAAAATGGATGAAGAAGAGGACATTGCTACTTAATTTCATTGGGTAGATGAATTTCTCAACTCTCTCAAAGGGCTTGGTGAAGATATCAAGGAGAATACCATTGTGCAAAAAGTTTCAAGGTCTGTCCTAGACCTATTTGATGCCAAGGTCAGTGCCATAGAAGAGTTGAAAGACACACCTTATCAATAGACGGGCTTCATGGAATTCTCATTGGATATGAAATGAGAACATGAAACTCAAATCACAAAGAAGATGCATTTAAAGCATCAAAAACATCAAGAAAAGGGAAGAATTGTAGTTATAGCAGCGATGAATTTGATGTTGAAACAAAATTGGCACAATTTGTCAAGAAGATAAATAAAGGATCAAAAGTCAAAGGTAAGTACCCTCTAATTTGTTTAAAATGCGGTAAAAAAGGATATTATGTTGCAAATTTCCCCTTCAAAGATGATAGTGATGATGAAGATGGACCCAAAATAAGAACATTGAAGAAGAAAGGACCAAACAATACAAATTTATTCTCCAAACAAGAAAGTGATGATTATGATGAAGATGAACATAAGAAAATATCATTCAAGAAGAAAGGTTCAACCAAAAGAAATTTATTTTCCAATCAAGATAATGATGATTTTGACGAAGAAGATGACTATTCTAGAAGTAGTGAAGTATTTTTCATGGCATTCACATATGATAATGAACCTGAAGAAGAAGATGAAGTAAATGTGGATGAATTGTTGATTATTTCTATTGAATAAAATGAAAATTAAGGAAGATATAATCTCCCTCAAAGCTGAAAAAGAAGAAGCAAAAAGGATAGAAGAAATATTGAACAAAAAGCTAAAGGAAAAAGAGGAAATCTATGAAAAATTATAAGCCGAAGTTGTCTCTCTAAAGACTCGAACTGAACCAGGTCAATAGAAGTTTGCAAATATCTCAAACCCTTGATGTAATCCTCAACACTCAAATACCACACCATGAAAAATTAGGGCTTGGATACACAAGTGAATCATCAAATTCAAAGGAGAATACTATTACTCATCATTAAGAAATTCCAAAAAGCTATGTTGACACTCTTTACACTTATACAAGAAGAAAAAAGAAGTTCCATCTAAGTCAAAGATCTCCTTACACTAATCTATGGAATGAGAATAAGTATTTCCCAGAAAATGATGTTACATCAAGCCAAGGCTATCCTAATAGGTATCAAACTATTTTCCTTGGTCATTTTGTTTGTTTGTAAAAGTTTTGGTCACCAAGATAAGCATTGCAAGGCTTATGGAAGTAAGAAGGATGATAATTCAAGAAGGTATCAAACCAAATTCCCAAATAAGTCTATTGATTCAAGAAGACAAGATAAAATCAAGACTTATAACTCATTTGATCCGTTGTCAGAGTATAGTAGAGAGTGCTCCAAATGTAATAATACAGTTCATGTGGCACACAATTGTCCACTTGCACGGAAATAAAATATTTAGAGAAGGAAGGAATCCACTATAGAAAATTGTGGTCTAGATTTGTGTGAACAAAATGAGGAAAACAATTGGTTTGTAGATAGTGTATGTTCTAAGCACATTATTGGTGACAGAAATAAGTTTATCTCGTTAGATAATAAGGATGAAAATGTATCTTTTGGAAGTGGATCTGCTAAAATTGCTGGTATAAAGGCACAATGAGTCTCGTTAATGGCAAGGGAAAATCACAAAATGCACTACTTGTTGAAGGACTCAAACACAATCTTCGAAGCATCAGCCGAATTTGTGACCAAGGACATGATATCATTTAGTGCCAAGGATTTTGAAATAAGAAAGTCTTCTTCAGAAAAAATTGTGGGAAAAAGAGTGAGAACAACATATAATGTATACATTCTTAGCAAAATTCTAGAGGAAAAATGTTACATGAGTCAAGTAGATGAAAGATGGTCGTGGCACAAGAGATTGGGACATATAAACTTTGATATTTTGGTAAAAATAAACAAATCTCAAGCAATGAGAGACATTCCCATAATATCGAAACCTGAAAAGGATAGTTGTGCATCAATTCAACATGGAAAGCAGAAGAGGACCAATTTCAAGACCAAGGAATGCTAAACATCAAAGCCTTTGGAGACATCCCTAAGTATTTATGCGAACCAACTAGAAATCTATCTCTAAAGGAGAATGACATTTTGTACTATTTGTAGATGATTATACTAGAATTTTGTGGCTTTTTTTAATAAGATTTAAATAAGAGGCACTGAAATGTTTTAAGAATTTCAAGTCTCTTGTTAAAAATGAAAGGGAATAAAAAAACAAGTGCCTTAGAACAAATAGAGGTGGATAATTTACTTCAAAAGAATTCAATGAATTTTGTGAAACACATGGACAAAAGGGAAATTTTCGTTGCTAGAACTACACAACAAAATGGAGTATTTGAAAGAAGGAATAAATCCAGATAAGAGATGGCAAGAACAATGTTGCTTGTAGCTGATTTGCAACCCAAATTTTGGAGAGAAGCAATTGGGAAAACAATATATACTATGAAGAAGGCTCTAATTCGAACAAATAGTGAAAAAACTCCATATGAACTATGGAAAGGAAGCCTTGCTTCAACAAAGAATTTAAAATATTTCGAAGTAAATTCTTTATGAAGATCAATGATGATTCACTGGGAAAGTTTGATTCTCGCGTAGATGAATGAATATTTCTTGGATATTTATACAAGAAGAAAAACCGACAAATGCTACAACAATTGGTTGTGAAAGGTAGTTGAAAGCGTCGATGTAAATATTGATAAGGCATTTCCTGAAAAAGAAGTCTAAATCAATGAAGAATATCCTATTCTTGGAAACCCTAAAGAAGATACTACAAAGGAAGAAAAGGAGAGAGAAAATCAAAAGGAACCATCTCAAAGTCCATCAAGGGTAAAGTTCATTCAAAAACATCATCTGGAAGATCAAATTATTGGAGATGTAGATTATGGAATACAAACTCAAAGAAAGATGAAAAATACACCAAAAATGAATGATGTTTCCTTACGATCCATGTTATAAGAAAAAAATTTCACTCAAGATTGTAAGGATCCCCATTGGATAAAAGAAATGGAAGAAGAGATGCATGAAATTGAAAATAATGAAACATGGGAATTGGTACCTCTTCCAAAGGACAAAAATTTTATAGGAACCAAGTGGGTGTTCAAGAACAAGATGAATGAAGAAGGACAAATCATTAGAAACAAGGCAAGGTTGGTGTGCAAGGGGTACTCTCAAACTGAAGGAATTGACTTTGAAGAAACATTTTCTCCTGTAGCTTGATTATAAGTTATAAGGATGTTATTGGCATTTTCTTGTTCAAAAGGATTCAAATTTTATCAAATGGATGTAAAATCAACATTTCTAAATGGGGACCTAAAGGAAGAATTTTACGTGGAACAGCCAAAAGGGTTTGATTTAGCAGAAGGGAAAGATTTTGTTTTCAAATTGAAGAAGGCCTTGTATGGATTAAAACAACCTCGAAGAGCTTGGTATACTAGACTTGATAATTATCTTCAACAACAAGGCCTCAAAAGAGGAGTACCAGGAAGAAAATTTACATGAAGATAAAAAAGACCACTTGCTAATCACACTTGTGTATGTTGATGACCTGATTTTTGCCAGCGACAACGATGAGGTGAGCAATGCATTTGCTCAAAATATGTCTAAGGAATTTTAAATGTCGACGATTGGTGATTTATCCTACTTCCTCGTACTTCAAGTATCTCAAATCAAAGCATGTATGTTCATATCACAAAAAAATATCTTAGATATGTGATCAAAACGATTTGGGATGGAAGAATGTGACATTGTAAGCACACTTATGACTATAGGTTGCAAAGGAAGTAAATATGATGAATCCCCTATGGTAGATGCTACTCTGTACAGATCAATGATTGTAGCCCTCTTATATTTGAAAACTTCATGACCAAACATCATGTAGGTAGTAGGAATGGTGGAAAGATTCCGATAAACTCCTAAGGAATCTCATATTCGACGTGTAAAGATAATCCCCAGATATTTGAAAGACACTCTTGATTTTGGAATATGGTATCCTCAAAGTACGACACTTACCTTGAAAACATACAATGATGTAGATTGGGAAAGAAGCATAGATGATAAAAAAAGTACTGGTGGGAATGAATTCTTTTTAGGAGATTGTTATGAATAAAATACATATAAATAATATAAATAATGTAAACAAAAATAATAATAAATAATGATTTATTAACTAGCAATTAGTTAATGAAGAGTTATGTCCCTAAGGACATCAATATTGGTGAAGAGGCATCTGCCTAGGTATATAAGCAGGCAGTCACCCTCATTGTAATCATCACATCAATTCTTTATATAATATTCAATATACAATTATTTGTCCTACAATGGATTTTCTTGTATTCGAAGTATTCTAAAGATTATTGCTGTATATACGAACTTTGTTCATTACATTGGTATCAGAGCATTCTTTTGAGTATACAAACTTTATTTGTTACATTGGTATTATAGATGTTTGATCCTCTGGCTACTCAACCGGAGCACATAGCCACATTCTTTGATCCGACCATTGCCATTAAAGTCTTCATCAACATAGTTGTCACCAAAATAAAGTGTTTTTCTATATAGTTGGACGTTCTCCATTATGCCAGATTCACTATTAGGCCTTTGACCATTAATATATATATATATATATATATATATATATATATATATATATATAATAAAAATAAAAAAATAAAATCAAAATAAAATTTAAAAAACAAATAATATAATAATAGTTACCTGACACATTTTTCATCCCTACCGAGCCACCGACAGACTTCTGACGAAACAACCCACATCCAAGCTCACGCCATGCATACCACAACGTTGCCCCGATTCTGTCACAATCCCAACACCACCACTGTGACCTCGCTACTCCACCATCCTACCACCATCAACCAAGCTATTACATGGGATACAAAAATCCAAACCAGAATCGCTGACGTCTTCTCAACAGCACCGTCGCTCGACCATCAATCCTGTTAGCCACTTTTCCTTGTGTCTGCCACCTTCCTAGTTGAGCCCTAACAAATTTCGCTTCCGTGCCACCCTTAGTTGTAGCAGCCTCTCCACATTCAAGCAAAAATCCACGTGGTGCTGACAGATCTCGATCCCTAAGCTTCTATCCCTGTATACCACTATCAAACTGCATCTAACCTTGCGTCGTATTCTGCAGCTACTAGACCCAACCATATCCACACCCAACCGTCATACCTCAGGTTGTTGTCCAATTCATCGCATCCGTACGCCTCTATAGATTAATCTTCCACGCTTAATTAAAAAATAATTTATGATATTTCAATTGATCATATATTACAAGTGAAGGAAGGATTTCATTTAAGGAATTAATTTTAGAAAGTTAAAAGCTAAGAAGAGATATTAATTTGTCTTTATATGGAAATATATTTTTATATGTGAAGAAAAGTAAAGTATTATAGAAAGTATTTTGAAGGAAGGGAAGAATTATTTAAGTTTTTTTTATAGTGGATAATAGAGTGGTTTATAAATATTGATTTCTTCTTAAGAAGATTAAGAAGGTTATAAATGTTTTCAAAAGTTTAAATAAAAAGATATATTGAAGGGTGAAAAGAAAAGAAAAGTTATAATTTTTTTCTAAGTATTGAATGGGTTATCATTAAATTCAAGCTCATTTTGATGAGCAAAATGGAGTCTAATTCAGGAATAAAGGAAGGAATATTTCAGAAACTTTATATAATTGTGCTTCTAAGATATTTAGAGTAAAGGGCGAGCAAACTTGAGATAAATAATATCTATCTCGCCTGCTAAAAATAAAAATTATATAAAACCTAAAATCGCAAACTAATTAGTGATTCCCAAGTCAAAAATAATCGAAAAATTAGACTTCTTGGACAAAAAACAATACAAAATAATTGATTTATAGTTGAACATTACAGATTATACATTTATGTGGCAATTTTTTGTTCAACCCCTATGGAATGATCAAGGTGACATCATTTTGGGATCACCCTCGATGGAAACACTAAGATCTTTTATCCTGAATATGAAAAAGAAGTTTTTGACATTTTCCTACAAGAAGAAAAAAATAACATTACAAGACATTACATTGAAGCCAGATTCAGTGACACCAGAAGACATACAAGATATCTCAAAAGTAATTCTTAAAGAAAATCAAAAAGCGATACGAAATACGCAAAGAGAAGTTGACAAAATCATCGTTGCCAAAAATGAAGAATTTACTCACCTCAAGGACCACAATGAAACATTATTGACGCAAATTAAGACAAATTAGAACAACTTACTCAAGAAGAAGTATCGAAGTCTCCAGTTGTAATAGTCCAAGTTGAAGATAAGAGAACGAATACTGATCCAATCAATCACAACTCGAGAAGAGGATAAACCAACTGAAGTGAAAATGTACTCGGAAGTTGCAATTCAAACATTGGAGATTTCAAACGAAGATTTTATAACTACATCAGTGCCTATAGTAAATCAAGAAATTACCACACACATGTTGAAGGAAGGTCAAACAAGAAGAACTCCTTATCTACATCCAGATCACAGGAATAGACACATTAATCAATCTATATATATATATATCATTCAAAACATAAACAACAAACTTATGTTCCAAAGAATACTGAAGTTTGCACCATCCAAACCTGTGAAAACAATTCATCACAAGTTTTTAATAACCAAAAGATTCCACAAAAGATCGATTTAGGATGGTCAAATTCTCTTTCAGCCTAACAATTTTATTTATCACCTAAGATCATATCATCTTGTATCAAGGAAGATGACAATTCTAGACGCAGAAGACATTCAACAAAAGATCAAGTATTTTCACCAAAGAAGCTTTGAGGACAAATATTTTTGAAGAGGAAGGCAATGTTATGAATAATATATATATATATATATATATTAATTAACTAGCAATTAGTTAATGAAGAGGTATGTCCCTAAGGACATGAACGTTGGTGAAGAGGTATCTGCCTAGGGTATATAAGCAAGCCCTCACCCTCATTGTAATTATCTTATCAACTCTTATATACATTATTCAATATATAATTATCATCCCACAATGGATGTTCTTATCTTTAAAGTATTATGAAATTTATTATTGCGCATACCAATTACAGTCGATACATCGTACTATAACATTCCTCTGAGTAGATGCTACTCTTTATTGATCAATGATTGGAGCCCTCTTATATCTGAACACTTCACAACCAGGCATCACGTAGGAAGTAGGAATGGTGGTAAGATTCCAATCAACCCCTAAGGAATCTCATATGCTAGCTATAAATAGAATCCTCAGATATCTAAAAGACACTCTTGATTTTTGATTATGGTATCCTAAGAGAAAAACACTTACCTTGAAAAAATACACTGATGCAGATTGGGAAAAAGCATAGATGATAAAAAACATACCAGTGGGAATTATTTCTTTCTAGGAGATTGTCTTTTATCTTGGGTTATCAAGAAACAATCATCTATATCTTTCTCCACAGGGGAATCCGAGTACATAGCTACAACAAATTGTTGTACACAAATACTATGGATAAAGGAAGCCTTGAAGGATGTCAACATAGAAACCAATCATCCTATCACCATCTATTGTGACAACACTAATGCAATCAATCTCTCATATAATCTAGTCATGCATTCAAAGACAAAACTATCCCAATCAAAACAAAGTATGCCAAAACCATGGAGAAAATTGCAGATTTCTTCACAAAACCCCTACCTCGATAAGCATTTGAAAATATTCGTCAAAATATGGGGGTCATCTCTCTTGCGTCTCATTAGACCATCCTTTTGATATTGATGTCAAAGGGGGAGAAGCATGAAGACAGGGAGAGCAACATAACAGGGGGAGTGGCAACATGACAAGGGGAGTAACATTATAGGGGGAGCGGTATAAGCAACTTATGAGGATTACGTTCCCATAAATAACAAAGGGGGAGATTGCTGAAGAAATTAATTGTTATTGATGTCAAAGGGAACTTAATTGAGGGTGAAAGTGTCATAAGCTCGTAGAGAACGTCAATTTCTTTCCAACAAGAAGTTACTCACACTCTAACTCCTTGTTGTTGACGAGATATCAAATCTTAAATTTGAGAAACCCCAATTTCACCAAGCCTACATGAGTGGGCTCAACTAAGATATGTCAACTCTTCCAAGGGACGTTTCCCTTCATGATTGAGAAAAATCACTATAAATATAGCTCGAGTTTTCCCATTCTAGATGTCACGTCAAGAGTAAATCCATAAATGAAATTATTTTTTGCATTAAGAGAGAATATGAATATATATAAGGAGAGGGAGACTATTGGGTTTCATCTCCCAATGTCTCTTCGTCTTCCAAATTCTTTTATTTTTCTATTTACAATATTCACATAGATTTTCCTAATCCAAAACATTAAGTGTCAACATTCCCCCCTTTAATATGAAGGGATGTTGATAATTCCAAGCATCCTTCTGAATCTTTCAAACTTTTTTCTTCCAAGCACTTTGGTGAAGATGTCTAAAATATACTCATTTGTGGAAAAATGTTGTAGGTGGATTGTATTGGCCTCAACATGATGTCGAGTCAGATGGTATTTTGTATTGATGTGCTTTGTTTGATAATGGAATTTTGGGTTCTTGGCCAAATTTATTAAAGAAGTGTTATCATTCAAAAGAGGAGTTGAATGCACTTGTTTCTACTGCAATATTCCAAAATTTTCTCGAGCCACACAATTTCCTTTGTTGCTTCAGTTGCTGCCACATATTCTGCCTCAGTTGTGGAACCTACTGGAACTGGCTGTTTGCGTGACCTCTAGGAGATAGCTCCTGATCCAAGACTCATAACATAACCTAAAGTAGGTACTCCAATTTCTTTATCTCCATCAAAATCTGAATTAGAGTATCGAATCAAGCTGAAGTCATCCACCCGTGTATACTTGAGTCTAAAGTCCTGAGTTCCCTTCAAGGACTTTAGAAATATTTTTGCAACCGACCAATGACCCTCACAAGGTTTTTACGTAAACCTGGAGAGGATTCAACCAACAAATGAAATGTCTGGTCTGGTAGTAGTCAGGTATTTCAGACTTCCTACGAGTTGTCTGTACTTTTTTGCATCCTCAAATTATTTCCTCCAATGGATGTGAGCTTTAAATTATGTTCCTTGTAGTAGTAAAAGGATTTCACTTATCCATACGAAACCTTTTCAATAGAGCTCTAATGTACTTATTCTGAGATAGGAATATAAACTTCGGATGTTGGGTTACTTCAATACTAAGATAATAATGAACATAGCCCAAATCTTTCATTTCAAAACCTTTGTTCAGTTCTTTCTTTCTGGATGCAATGTAGTTCTCAATTTTCACTGTCATCAAAATATCATCTACATACACCATAAGATATACAATTGTTTTTCCAAATTTCTTGACAAACAAAGTTGCATCATCAAGATCATAATGTTTTAAATTTATTTTCAGAAGATGCTTAGCTAATTTCTCGTACCAGGCTCGTGCTGCTTTCTTGAGGCCATACAAGGAATTACAAGCTTGCATACTTTGTGTTCTTGACCTTCAAAATAAATTCTCCTGGTTGGGACATAAAAACATTCTCTTTCAAATATCCATTCAAGAAAGAAGTTTTTACATCCATTTAATGGAATTTCCAATCGTTCTAAGCTACCAAGGAAAAGAGTGTCCAGATGGTAGCCCATTTTGTTGTGGGGGAAAAATATCCTCATAATCGACCCCTTCCTTCCGTGCAAAACCTTTTGCTACAAACTTAGATTTATGCTTGTTAAGTGAGCCATCTGCTTTATACTTGTTATTGAAGACCCACTTGCAGCAAATTGGTTTAGTTCCCAATGGAGGATCAACCAAATTCCAGGTGCCATTCTTTATCAAGGAATCATATTATTTCTACATCGCTTCTTTCCATTCATCATGAGAAGCAGATTATTTGAAGGAAGTTGGTTCAAAGTATGTAGAAAAATTTAGTTCACAATCATAAGAGACATCAATATCAACAGGTGAATCATGACCGTCCACATTACCTCCATTCTATATAATAGAGCTTCTTCTCCCTGTCTTTCCAACCTCATCAGGACAAACACTTTCAAGTGTCTTTGTCAGCCATTTTGGAGGACCTTTTTGAGATGGACCAGGCTGCCCAGTTGACTAAGATGGGGCTGAATCAAGATTTAGCCTCCCAATTCTCTCAATCACATCACTCAAAGTGTCATCATGATCAATGGCTGGAGCTTTTTTTAGAGGATACAATTCTTAAGAAGGAGATTCCATAGGTTGATACAGTATAGGGATCCCCCCTTCAAGATGTTGAATCTCATTATCAAAATCTTGAAAAGTCTTTGCGTTTTTGAATCTATTTAAGCGATAAAACTGCCGCTCAACAAAATTTTTAGTCTTGGAAGATTCAAGAAAGATCACATCTCTAGATATTATAAACTTCTTATTCACTTCTTCATAGAGATGATATGCTTCAGAGTTATTTGACTACCCCAATAAGATACATTTTTGACTCCTTGCACTAAGTTTTCTTCTCTCTTCCTTAGGTATCAAGGTATAACAGGTGGAACTAAAACTCCTGAGATGCCTCATTGTAGGAATGTGGCCATACCAAATTTCATAGGGAGTTGTTTTTGATAACATGAGATGGACACCTATTATTTATATACACAACACATAAAACTAAATCAACCCAAAACATCATCTTAACATTCTTGAAAAACATCATCGAACGTACCATATTTAAGATTGTACTGTTCATTCTTTCAGCTACTCCATTTTGTTGGGGATTATGAGACACGATTGTTTGATGTTTGATTCCATGTTGGCGAAGATAGTTTTCAAATTCATTTGAAGTATATTCTTTTCCATTACCAGTAAAAATAGAGCCAATATGAGATTGTGCATCATTTCCAATCCATGCATGAAAGTTCTTGAATGTTTCAAAAGATTCATATTTGTTCTTCAATAAATAAACCCAACACATTTTGGTGTAATCATCAATAAAAGTAATCATATATTCATTATCATTTGCATAAGTAACATGAATTGGGCCACATAAATCAGAATGAATGAGTTCAAGTTTTCTATGTCTCTAGAATGATAATCACAAAAATATTGTTTGATGTGTTTTCCTAAGATACAAGTATCATATCACAAGCCTCAGGGGAATTCTAGGAAAACCAGTAACACCATTTTTCTTTAACAAACGAATGCTGTCATAGTTCAAGTGTCCAATTATAGCATGCCATAAAAGACGTGATGGAAGTGTACCTTCATCATAGTGAGAACTATATGAAAAGTTCTTTCCACAAGCATAGGTTCCTTGCAGTTTTAGAAGTATTTATTCTTCTATCCCAATCATGGAAAGTGAGTGTTCTGATGCTTTTCCGACCTCAACCTTTCCATCAAATATGTGAATGGAGTGTCCTTGCTGGAGGATGTGGACCAAATACAACAATTTTCTCCTCAACTTTGGGATGTATATAACATCATGTACAAGAAATTATGGAAGACCAGACAGTTTGAACCCGATGGTGACAATTACAGATGGCTTGAGCTTTGATTTATCTACAAATTAAACTACTCCGTCAACATTATTAGTGAATTATTCAAAGAAATATCTTCTAAAATTCATGTGGCAAGTTTCTCCTGAATAAATCAACCATGCCTCTTTCCATGAAGTAAGTGAAGCATTAAATAAGTCTTCAGTTACTCCAATGTTGTAATGTCCCACAACATAATGAGCGGACTCATGTGCTTTTCTTTTCCCTTTACCATGTGTTTTACCTTTTTCTTCATTTCTTTCTTTCTCGATTATATTCCAAGGAAACTTACATGTGGAAGGATCATTTCCATTTCTATTACACCATATGCAATTAATATCGAGCCTTTATCCTTGGAAATGGTTCCCCCCTGCCTCTAAAATTATTCCTCTTCCTCTTTGGCTACCACACAACTTCTTCAGAAGACTGAGGAGCTGTCTTTTTCCCAAAATCCTTCTCTCTTTCAACAAACTTCTTCTCAAGGGAGTTAAAATAAATCTCAATTTTTCCACTTGCTTGCAATGAATCAAGTTAATGTGAATAAGTGAAATATATTGCCTTGACATAGGCAGTGAGAGGAACATCTATTTCAACACCAATGGATTTTTCATGCTTAATGGATATTATTTTTGATGCTAAGGCAAGAGGGTCATCATTTTTCAACTCAATATTATATTGCCTTGACATAGGCAGTGAGAGGAACATCTATTTCAACACCAATGGATTTTTCATGCTTAATGGATATTATTTTTGATGCTAAGGCAAGAGGGTCATCATTTTTCAACTCAATATTGAACAACTTGACCATCAATTTAACAACTTCAAGCTAAGAGTGCGAGTCATATAATTCCTTTTAAAACTTCAAATGCATTTGAAAATGGTGAAATATGACGACTCACCTCTTCAATTACTAATGGTGCAATCAAGGCATAGGGCTCGCTGTTCTTGTTTTCCCAAATGACAAGCTCCTTGTCTGAAGTAGGTTTTTTAGTTGCATTGTCTCCTTCTCCTTCACAAACACATTTACACAACTTATTTAAAATCAAGGTGTGTTTTATCTTCTAAGACCATTCATGATAGTTCTATTTTCGAGAGAAAAATACTCCCATAATGAAAATTAGTAAATACATCACAAAAAAACTGTGCTTTTAATTTCCAAAATAATGCAATCTTACTTTCTGCCTTCTTACGAAACTGATTTAAAAACCTCACTACTAACTTCACTCTTCACAAATCCATATACCATATGGCAATTTCATATAAATTTTTTTTTAATGAATTTCTTATATATCATATATGGCCATTAAAAAAGTTCAAATAATTTCTTATTCCATATGCAATCATATTATTAAGTACGAACATATTGAAAGGAATGATTCTTGGCCCTTTTATGACTATACCATGTATATACCACTGCCTACATACCTACATACCTCAACACATGAGCACGATCTTCATACCATATGAACCCACATATATGCACCGCCTTTAAAAAGAAGTTAATGCACAACATTCATTTGTTTTGTTTTCAATCAACACAACATAACATGCAATGACTATTCCATTATCAAACAACACCATAGGACCCTCATAAAAAAATCAACGGATCACACGATCTTCAAAAAGAAGGGAGCACAAAGGAAGTTTGAATTAAACACCAGAGTCATGCTTTTCGACCCTGAAGAAGATATTTTTCGATCACAGAATGCAATCTCCAACACATATATTCCACGGATTTTTATGGGATGTATCAACATATTCAAATCTTTAAAAAATAATCAACATATATTTGCATATCTCAAATCAGTTGCAACAAAGAATCAAAGACATATTTTCTGTCAAGGGAGAGAGAGAAAAAATAAATAAATTTGGGAGCTAGCTCTGATACTATGTGAGGTCATAAGTAACTCCAGGAATGAAATTATTTTTTGTATTAAGAGAGAATATGAATATATACAGAGAGAGGGAGACTATTGGGTTTCATCCCCAATTGTCTCTTAGTATTCTGACTTCTTTTATTTTTCTATTTACAATATTTACATAAATTTTCGAAATCCCAAATATTAGGTGTCAACACTAGCAATATGAATTCATCCAAGAAAGGAGTGTGAAGAAGAAGTACAAGTTCACAACTCGTGAAATAGAAGAGCTAAGGAGACAAGGGGATCAAAATTTCTAAATTTTCTGTTGTTTATTGGCATACGTTTCCTGAAGAAAAACTTGGAATCTTCTGAAGTGAAACCCTACGTTTCCTGGAGAAAAACTTGGAATCTTCTGAAGTACCCCTTCTGTTGCAGACCTACAACAAAGAAGAAAACTTGCACATATTCGGACTTGTAGTGACACTCTTTTCAGACCTGTGGAGGTACATTTCTAAGGATAAATTTGGACTTGTAGTTACGCTCTTTCAAACACGTGGAGCCTGGAGGCACATTTCTGAGGATATTTTCAAACCTGTGGACAAAAGCTATTCTTGGACGTGTGGTACTATTATGTGGGAAAAATCTCAAGTAAGTTCGGACCTGTAGCATTGAACTAGCTCAGATTTGTAGCATATTTCTTCAGACCCGCGAATAAAAGAAGGTTTAGACCTCTGCCCTGTGCTAAATAAGTTTTTTATACTTGTACTTTGTGGAAGTATTTGACTATCAGACTTGTGGACCCAAGACATATCTCAAGACTTGTGCTTATCTTGTGATTTGGGAACAGAAGGAATGTTTGATCAGTGCATAACACTTTGGACCAGTGGAGATTTGATTTGGCTACAAACCTCGGTTTATTCAAGACTTTGTGACAGATGGACAAAATGGACTTTTGGATAAACATACCAAGTACTTTGATATCATATTTCTTCTGCAGAGGAGACCTCAGAGCAATAGAACTATAACCCTACAGTGATTCTACTCTCTTCTTGTGAACAAAACCTGATCAAGCTGAAGTATATTTTTGGAGTGACAGTGATAAAGGTACTCTTTGAAGATCATTTGGAAGTTACAAACCTTAGAACAATGTTTGAGCATTCATTTTGGGAAACTACTCTTGAGAGCATATTGGAGCAATTAAAGGCATTGTGCATCTTTGAAGTAAGTTTCTTTCTTGAATTAGTCTCTGTCCAAGTTGGAGCTTGGAGGGATTGGAATCCTAACTGTTTGGCCAAGTTGGAGCATTAAGGGATTGGAGTCCTAAATTTTTGACCAAGTTAGAGCTTGGGTTGTAGAAATTATACAAAATCTCTATAACAATGGATTCAATCCGATAATTTAATTTACTAAAATAAGCCACTGAACCCTTATACTATATTTGTGGAATATAAAACACATTCGCTCAATCACATGCAAGTAAGAGAAATAAGTAAATCAATCACACAACACACGATGTTATTGGGAAAATAAACTGCTCAAAACACCTCTATCATATATTTTACAAAGTCAAGGAATCATGAAACAATACAATGCTTTCTCACACCGAGAAAATCCTGCACTCTCCTAAATGTCTCATTCTGATCCTACTCAAAACTGGCTTGCAATGCTCAAGAAAAATTGATAAACACTTAGCAAATTATCAACCTCCGCTAAGCCCAGCGTTGCTGACGCAATCCTCGGGGAAATAAAACCCTGTTAAATAGGAAATTCAGCCTTCCTTGATTGCGCAATACATCATAGCCTTCTCATGAATTTCTAATTGAACCCGTGCGATTTTCTAATTATACAATTGATAGTTATGTTCCCTTTAACCTCTTTGATATCAACTGTGTCTTCCTTAGAACTGACATGCATGCAACTATTAATAGCTAATCATCAATTATTTGATTGATCACTACTTGTGAATTAAATCTAATTTAATTCATTATACCTCTCACTAATTCATCACTAAGTTAGAACTAGCTAAACTGATTTTAACTCAATTAATTTGAGTTAACTGATTACACTCACACCACATTAGTGATACAAATACAACTAAACCCCCAAAATATTAGGATCACTCTACATGCCTCATATTAAGCCCTCAAATATAATTTCTTGAGCTAACTCAGTCATCATGACTTAGTTAACTTATAGAAGTAGTTATGAGATTAAATTACAATTTATTGTCCAATTTATTTAAGGGAAAAATAAATTAGACTCCCACATTTCGCACCAATGTGTAACTGAATTTCTCACCAATGTGTGACTAAAATTCCACACTAGTGCGTGTGAAATTTTTGTCCTTTCTAGTTGCCAATTTCATTGTTTCTTGTTGCAAATTTCAACACTCCCTCTCAACAAGAAAGGAATTCAATCTATCTCGATATCGTACCTTTGAAATGTTCTACATGCAACACTTCTCTAGTGTGATGTGCACCTGCAACTCCTGAAACTGAATAGCCTCCAAACAACTGAATTAGTATAATGCATTTGTCATCAGAGTCTTATAATTGCTGGATCCTACTGCACTTGTCTACTGGACTCTTTGTGCTGCTACTGACATCTACATCTGTGCCCTCTACACTGCTGCCAACTCTGATCTGCGCTCCAAGTATCCAACATCTGTCACTTTGATTTCTATATTCCTGACATCTAACTACATCAATCTAACCGATCCTTCCTGCTACTACTGTACTGTGGGCTCCTCGTAGTCAGGTTCCATCCATGAGACACTCCATCTCAATGGACCCTGCCCAAATTTCTTCTTGGGATTATATCTGCACATCACCCCACCTCGCACCTGAAGGTATAGCTGCATGTACTCCATTTTCCCATCTTGCTCGATATTCCCCCCTCCTGGAGGCCTCTTCTTGAGTGGATTCTTCCACTCGATCTCCTATCTTTTTCTCCAATTGTGGCTACTCCACAACCTTTTGAGACTGCTTCTGAGGCTGCATGTTGAGAGATAATTTCTCCCTCTCAACTACCAAGTCATTAAACACTACTTTTCTCCTCAGATATTTGCATGCATCCTCGACCTCGAGAGCATACAGGTTCTTGACTGTTACACCAATCTATTTCACCTGTCCCATGGCTATGTGTTTAAGGAAAACCTTTCCTTTTCTAAACATCACATCATAACCACGGTCTTCCAATACCGCTACGGAAACAAAATTATTCCTTAGGCCTGGAACATAAAAAACATCTAATATTCTGAGAGGGGAGCCAAACTCCCTCTGAGGGTAATTGTACCTATGTTGGTCGTGCTATACCTCCCTTCATCTCCAAACTCTATGTTTTGTTTGTTGAGATTTTGTGTATTTGGGGTAGCATCAGTTGTACTCTAGTTCCCAAAGTTTGTAGAGGGACTTGAGTACACTTGATCTAAAAGACCCAGAAAGGGATTTGGGAAATTTCATCTGGTTTGGGAGATATTTATTTAATTAATTATTTTAATGTGTTTCCTAAGTCTAAACTTAGGAAAATGAAATAATTAAAGTTAATTAAACTAAACATGTGATGAAATTGTCTTCAGTCACACAGATCAAGCTTTCTTTTAATCTTAGCCATTGATTCAAGATCTGATCATGGTCGTTGGTTTCCCAACGAGAAAAGTATAAAGGAAAGGCTTGGGGTCATTTGTAAATATACACAAAGGCATAGCACTAAAGCTAAGCTGAGATTCTATGGCAGCTTTGCTAAGAATTCTCAGAAGTGTTTCAGCTACAGAGAGGGGAGTATAGGCAAAGGGGATGGTCTGATCTTAGGGCCTAGAATCAAGAAGAGACAGATATCAGCTTAGGGAGGCTACACAAAGAAGTAGGAGAAGTAAGAGCAAAGAGGGCAGCAGCTGCGCTGCGTAGGGGCAACTTCAGCTACGTAATCACTCCAGGGCAACGTGATTCAGTCGGAAACCCTCAGGGGTTACGCAAAGACCATAAGGGGCAGCATAAGGACTGTGCCACCTAGTATGGGATAACACAGCTCTTTCCAGGCCAGCGCTGGGTGACACAGGGGCTTCAGAGGCTGACGCAGGGGCTTCAGGGGTAGCACTGGGGTTTCTAGGGCCTAATTTTGGCTGAGTTCTGTAAATACCGTTTGAGGGTATGGATCAGTCATTATTTTGGCTTCAGAACAACCAGTGAGTTGCAGATCTATTTTATCTCTGTCGGGTTTTCCAGATCTAGAACCCAGATTTGTTGTATTCAGAAAAATATTAATAATAAAACCCTCCAGTAGCTAGCAGATTGGTTTTCCCGCATTGGGTTTTTTTGGGGACTATTTGTCTAGAAAATCACTGTGTCACTTTGTCTATGTGTGCATGTATTTCTTCTATATCTGAATTGGTGAAAGTTTGTTATGTGTTTTTCTTTGATATTAATATGAATTTTTCATGTGTATACAAACTTTCGGTGAAAATCACATGTATTAAAATTTTGTCGACACGTTTCGAACCACCCAATGTGGTTCATCATCTTGTCCTGATGATGAACCACACTGGCTGGTTCGAAACGCGTCGACAAAATTTTAATACATGTGATTTTCACCGAAAGTTTGTATACACATTTTATGGATCACAGAAGCCAAATTCCTAATAATGAATTTTTCAGTTAATAACTGTTAAATTCTGAAGATGTTCTATGCTAGATGCAAATATACTTTAAATTTCTAGGGCTCAATTAAAGTAAGATGCAGATAGAACATACCAATAGATCGATGGAAGAAAAGCCAAAACATAGATAAAGAATGGTGGCATTATGATGATCAGCAGGATTCTTCAACCATCAAAGTCTTCATAAGGTCAACCTCCCACATGTGTCACACAACCCCAAGACATCTCATCAAGAATGCTCCATCAAGATGCTGCATGAAGAAGCCATAAACGCAAAATTGAGAACACTGCTCCATCACCATTAAAGAAAGAAGAAAATACCTCCACAAAATGTGTGTGTGAAATGAACTCCAAGTCTCTCCAATATATAGGCATCGTGGGGGGTGTGTGACACATCTCTTATGCATGCGGGATAAATCAGGTTGACCTTGCACATGTGGAATAAATTCAAAATACATGTTCTGCTGATCCGATCAAGATGATATTTAGATCGATCTTGCACCTCTATAAAATAGAAATCTAATAAAAATATTGGCATCATCATCTAAGCATCACAACATGGTGCTTGGACCTAGTTTCCAAAATTAACACTCCCTCTCAACTAGGGATAACTCCATCCACTAGTGCCATTGAAACATCACGCATCATCTCGCCGTAACTTGCTTCACTGGCTTCTTTATTTCAAAACAAAAGGCGAGTCATAGAGACGTCGCTCCCGGCTAACTCGAAGTCATCTCAGAGGTCTGAAACCTCTATAGGACTCAAAGGAGTCACATACCAACCCGAAGTTGATTTAAATGACCCGAAGTCAGTTGGAGGTCTGAAACCTCACTAGACTTTATCCCAGATCAAGTTGTTGGACACGTGCCATCCTAGACATAGAGAGTATGGAAATATCCGATGCGTCCATCGGTATTGCTATGGTCTCTATTCACATTTCCCACCTCATTAGCCAAATGAGAGGTACTTACCATGAGTCTGAAACTCCATGGGTAGGATGCATACGGGGCACAGATCAAAGAGAGGTAAACCAACTCAATATCATCACGTTGGGGCAGAAGCACACCAACAAGGTTCGGAAAGCCTAGCCCTGTGGTTTCTCATAGCTCCAAGAAGCTATCCCCAAAGCCCCCCTGGAGCTCCCAGAGCTCATTGTCCAACATGACCCTCCAAATAGGGTCGTTCCAAGATTCCAAGATTCTCACAGAAGGTTAGGAACATGACCTTCCCCAAGGGATCTGTGAGAATATTTGTGACCTTCTCATTAGTTCCTATATGATCGAGCCTTACAGCGCCTCGCTGTATCATATCTCGGATAAAAGGGTACCAGACATCAACATGCTTGGATCGCATGACCTTGAAATATGCTTTCGTGATTATTGAGAATTTGGGCATCGCACACATCAACCTTGGAAAGAGCTTATAGTTTTGAATCTTACCCACCGTCAAGGCTTATTTATGGAATTATAGTCATACAAGTATCATAGCCATATATTTTCATACTTCTCTCATACATCTTGGCGGGTATCATACACTGTCATATCACTGATTATAGTGTTTCCATGATATTATCATATACATCACTGCCATACATTATTACATGGTAATATATATTTTTCCATATGCCATTGGAGATACCACAGATCAAAATCATATAGATTCTGCCATATATCATTGTCCATATCTTCCCATAGAGTATATGGACATTGTTCTCTTGCCATATCTTCCTACACAACAAGAACAATGTCAATGACTTACTTGCTGAAGATGCACTTCACTTACATCCCTTTGATCTCTTTTCCTTGATGTACCAGGCAAGTCCTTTGCCACATCTCATAGAGAATATTGTTGCTCCAAAATCCTCTGCCCACTCAGCTGCTCACAAGAGATTTGCATCATCAAACGTACTTGCTCAATCAATCCTACAATCTACCTTCTCGCAGTGAATATTTTGCTTCAAGGTTATTGTATATATGCTCAAATATAAGCTTTCTCACAGTAATGTTTGCATCTTCAAAATCACTGTATATAGTCCAAAATATTAGCAACTTACAGTCCCCTTTTGTTCATCAAGGTGAATGCATATAACATTCAAAATACACTCTGTCCTATCCAGCAGTCAAGGACATACCTTCATCAATATTCCTGCAATCATCCACAATAAAACACATAAAAATACCTTCTTCTTTTTTCTGCCTTCTTGCAGTAGATTTCCGAAACATTGTAAATATCAACTCAGCAAGTCTACCTTCAAATAATAGAGCTGCTTCATCATCACAGGTATATAGTGCCCATGGTGATCCATACAAAAGAATCATAAGCTCAGTATCCCACCATCAACGAGGAAGAATGAAGCAAACCCAAAATATATGTTGAGATCAACTCAACCACCCAATTGCCAACATGCTTGATTCGCCAACACTCAAAACCCATTTTTTACATCCTTGCACTGCAACCTTCCATGAAGTAGACTAGGCAGATAGATTGCCACTACCTATGCTGAGGACCAATCCAAGAAACCATTCATAAGTATGAATTTGACTGTATTACATAATATCGTGCGCTTGAACAAACCCGACTAAGATTTCTTCTAGTTCAAAGAAGATATAGCTTCTGCCTTTTTTAATTATGTCAGTCCATCCTCCATATAATCATGTGTCTTCTATACCATCGAAGACCACGAGAGACCTCTGAGAAGATTCCTCCCCTTAGATATGGCAGCTTCCTGCCAAAATACACAAACCTAGAAAACAATTATGGCCTTTACCTGCAACACCTGCAATGCCCAATTCTATGAGGAGGAAGCACGAGAATTTCATTTCAGGTCTCAATGGCACTGCTACAATCTCAAGAGGCTGTTGGGCTTCCTGAAGTGACATAAGCTTTATTTGAAAATAGGCAGCAAGCTTTGCGTGATGAACAATCGAAGAGGAAGCGGATGTATGGCAGCGAAATTTTTATAAATTCAACTACACCGACATCTAAATCACCAGATTCTCCAGACAAATCGGAAAAGGGGCTATACTCAGCAGACAACACAGAGTCCTGAAATTGACTTGGTTTAATCAGACTTTGGCTCCCGAGCATAAATGACGATGCGTTGGACACCCTAAATTAAAGTGGGCCTTGTCGTCCTTTTGACAACAATTACGCAACCCAACAAATGCTGACCCCCGACAACATATTTGTCATGGCCTTCGTCCCTATTAAAAATCGTGGTTCCTAGGTGATCGCAACAACTGATCCACTGTTTGAGACCGTCGTGTTCTTGCTATTAAGAAACAAATATATTTTCCATTGATTCTTCCACAGACAAATAGCGAGATAGAGAGGTCGAGAAGGTGATTGGTGAAGGAATCGATGGACCCTTCAAAATAAAATCTTTCAGTTTATCACGTCTGAGAAAACAATAAGTGTGAGATTTTACTGCTTTTTCGTCCCATTAAATGTGAACAGTGTTTCTATCTCTATCGGCCAGATAATCTCCATCTGCAATCAACACAACATTTCGGTTTACATGCAAAAGTAACCTTATGTGGCAGCCTTTAAAGGCTCCACACTGATATGTTTGGAGTGGCTGGGCCTGCGGCCTGCCATATTTCATTGCGGCCTCCTCATAACATGCTTAATCCACCTTCCTTCTCCACGTGCAACCCTTTAAAACAATTCCGCTGTCATTTACAACTCTTCGGCCTCCAGACTTCTTCATGCTATTTTTAGAAGGCTTCTCCACATAAGGTTAGGGCACATGAATTCTGAATGCATTAAATAGACCTTATCTCGCTGCCCTATATTCTCAACAAGCTGGGCTTTGTCTTCTCCTTAGCTCTGATACCATGTAAAATTCTAAAGATGTTCTATGCTAGATGCAAATATACTTTAAACTTCTAAGGCTCAATGAAAGTAAGATGCAGATAGAACATACCACTAGATCGATGGAAGACAAGCCAAAACAGAGATAAAGAATGGTGGTGATACAATGATCAGCAGGATGCTTCAACTAGCAAAGTCTTCATAAGGTCAGCCTCCCACATGTGTCACACAACCCCAAGATGTCTCATCAAGATTTCTCCACCAAGACGTTGCACCAAGAAGCCCTAAACACATAATTGAGAACGTTGCTCCATCACCATCCAAGAAAGAAGAAAATGCCCCCACAAAATGTGTGTGTGAAATGAACTCCAAGTCTCTCCAATATATAGGCATCTGTGGGGGTGTGTGACACATCTCTTATGCATGTGGGATAAAACAGGCCGACCTTGTACATGTGGAATAAATTCAAAATACATGTTCTTCTCATCCGATTAAGATTATCTTTAGATTGATCTTGCACCTCTCCGAAAGAGGAATCCAATAAAAATATTGGCATCGTCATCTGAGCATCACAACGTGGAATTTGGACCTAGTTTCTCAAAATTAACAATAACTTAATTAAGTAGGAGGAGCATAACTAGATCTAACAATAGATTTCTTCATAAGTGTAATATTCAGAAATTTTCACATGGTATCAGAGGAATTTCATATCTAGGAGGGTCACCAGCATAAGACTGAAGGTTCTTGCTGCAAAAAGTAGCAGGAAGAGCAATATAAGGGCAGATATGAAGGGACAATTCAGTTTCGAGAGAGGCAGAGTTACGTAGAAGGCAAGGTGACACAGTCTAACGTTGTCTCCCAATAGGCCCATGCACTTACTACACATAGGCAACATAGAGACAAAGCTGGGATTGTCTGAAGTCAGCCAGTGTGACGCAGATCTAAATCTATTAGATCCAAATGAGCATGAAGCACAACTGCAGAAATTCAATAGGTGCTGGTGGGGTTAAATTTATGAAGTTTTCAGATTTTTAGCCTAAGCACAAGTGAAAAAGAGCGGGAGGAGATAAGCTTCTCAGAGAGTTTATAGCAAAAATAAACTTGCAGATTGATCAGAGAATCAAAGAGAGCTTAATAATTGTTGATTTCGCATATTTCCAAGAAGGGAAATCAGTTGTCAAAGGGAGAAGAAGGTGCCTGTTTTGCCAAGGACCTTAGATCCAATTCTCTAGCAAAGAGAAACGAAGCTCCGACACATTTCTGAGCAGATGGCTCCTCATGGACTGCATGATCACGACATATTGGATGGCCTTTCCAACTTCTTAGTTTGGAAGGCTAGGATCTTGATAGTCCTAGAGGAATATCATCTAAGAGACCATGCAGAGAAAACTATGGCCACACCGACAAATGCAGATCTCCTAAGGAAGCATAATGAAGCTGCTGGACATGCCAAGCGGTTGATCATGGATGGAATTAAGGACCATATTGCCCCACACATTGTGGAAGGACTTAAATTCCCTATATGAGGGAAAGTATGTCCAAAGGAAGATGCTGTTGGAGACTCAGGTGAGGTCATTCAAGATGACCAAGGGAGAAGACATGGAACATTTCCTCTTCAGATTGCAATCGATCAGAGATCAGTTGACTGCAACAGGTGCTAAAGTGGAAGATGATGTGATGGTCAGGACTGCTCTCAATGCAACCACAGATGAGTGGGAAACCTTTTTCCAAAGTATCTTGGGTAGAGCGGACCTCCCAGATTGGGACAGCTTGTGGGAAATTCTGCATCAAGAAGAACTCCACAGAATCACCAAGAATAAGTACAACTATGGATTGAGAAAAGTGAAGAAGGAAGATGAAGAATATGTAGCCTTGGAATCAAAGAGGCAGCAGGGAAAGAAGAGGAAGGATCTGTCAAAGATCAAGTGCTTCTAGTGTGGTGAATTAGGAAATTTCGCCAACAATTGTCCTCAGAAGAAAAAAGACAAGGAAGCTTCTTCTTCCAAGGTTGTTGTGGTGGATGATGGGTCGGAAGATGATGCATACATGAGCACTCATGAACCACGAAAGTGGGGTGACATGGATCTGTAGAGGAGCTACAGAATGAGGGAGGGATAATTGAGCAGCTCATCTCTTAGATCACATGCGAGCTACGACAACCTTAAGACAATAGCAGGACAAGTGGAGTAGTGGGTGCATAGATCATGGATGAAGCAGAGGCATATCTGAATGTTGGAAGGAACAACACAATGCATATGCAGCAAAAATGTAGAGGCAACAACAACGTAGGGGTTGAAGTGACTTAAGCAGCGCAAAGTAGAGCTGCTTACGCAAAGCAGAGTTGTAGCAACGTGGAGGCTTCAGGAGGAAAACACAACACAATAACAACGTGAGGGATTTCAACACAAGGGGCTGATGTGACTTCAACAATGCAGAGGGAGTCTTCTCACACAATATATAGTTGTTGCTGTGCATCATCCTTCAGATGCCAGCACAGATCAATAGCCTATGGAGCTTCAGTGATGAGGATGCAACCCAAATGACTTGTATGTCAAACATTGGGCAGGAGATTCAGTTGTTTCTCTCAACAACTGAAGTTCCAGTGCAACAGATCAACAGTGGCAGTGTTATGAGCAGCACAAATGCATCAAATTGAGAGGGAGTTGCAGTACATATGTTGAAGTGGCAGTGGCAGCGTCATGGGCAACAATACATAATGGTAGCATCATTGTAGAGTTGAGTGGTAGCAAGCCAAGAATCAACAACACAGAACCAGTACCCAAAGTCTTGTAATACATAGTGTGATGTATTGCTAGAGCACACTCAATGCTAAAAGGGAGTGTTGAGATTTTGTGTATTTGGGGTAGCATTAGTTGTGATCTAGCTCCCAAATTTTGTGGAGGGACTAGAGTACACTTGAACTAAAAGGCCCAGAAAGGGATTTGGGAAATTTCATCTGGTTTGAGAGATATTTAATTAATTAATTATTTTAATGTATTTCCTAAGTCTAAACTTAGGAAAATGAAATAATTAAAGATAATTAAATTAAACATGTGATGAAATTGTCTTAAGTCACACAAATCAAGCTTTTTTTGAATCTTAGCCATTGATTCAAGATCTGATCATGGCCATTGGTTTCCCAATGAGAAAAATATAAAGGAAAGGCTTGGGGTCATTTGTAAAGACACATAGAGGCAAAGCACTGAAGCTAAGCTGAGAATCTAGGGCGAGTTTGCTAAGAACTCTCAGAAGTGTTTCAGCTGCAGAGAGTGGATTTTAGGCAAAGGGGATGTTCTGATCCTTGTGCCTAGAATCAGCAAGAGGCAGAGATCAAATCAGAGAGGTAGTGCAAAGAAGCAAGAGAAGTAGAACCAGAGAGGGCAGCAATTGCACAACGTAGGGGAAACTTCAGCTATGCAGGTGCTGCGCAATCCCTTCCAGGGAAGCGTGATTCAACCGGAAACCCTTAGGGGTTACACAGAGACCCTAATGGCCATTGTAAGGACTGTGTCACCTAGTCTTGGGTAATGCATCCCTTTCCAGGCCAGTGCTGAGGGACGCAGGGGCTTCAAGGGAAGCACTGGGGTTTCTAGGGCCTAATTTTGGATGAGTTATGTAAATCCCATTTGAGGGTGTCGATCAGTCATTATTTTGGCTTCAGAACAACCAGTGAGCTGCAGATATATTTTATCTTTGTCAAATTTTCCAGATCTGGAACCCAGATTTGCTGTATTAAGAAAAATCTTAATAATAAAACCCTCAAGCATCCAGCAGATCGGTTTTCCCGCATTGGGTTTTTCCGGGGACTACTTGTCCAGAAAATCACTATGCCACTTTGTCTATGTATGCATATATTTCTTCTAGATCTGAATTGGTGAAATTCTGTTACGTGTTTTGCTTCGATATTAATCTGAAATTTTCAGTTAATAACTTAATTAAGTAGGAGGAGCATAACCAAATCTAACAATAGATTTCTGCATAAGTATAACATTCATAAATTTTCACACTGTTGGAGGTCCTTCTCCTCCAAGTCACTGAAGATATCTCTATTCCTGTCATATGGAACGAGGCACTGTTGTCTAGATACCACATGCATCCCATTACAATGTTGGCCACGCATGTAGTGAGAGTAAAATCAAGCTCGAACTGTGAAGTTAGAGCTTCACTTGTTGCAACTGCAGGCTCCTTCTTGCTTTCCTTCTTCTGTGGACAATTCGAGGCATTGTGCCCATGCTCATGACAATGAAAACACCTGATCTTGGACAAGTCTCTCTCGCCCTCTTCACCTTGGGAATACTTTCCCTTGGCTTTCTTTCCTTTTCTGAATAATGCACAATCTTCTTCTTTGTTGGTGTTGAAGGTCCCATCTCTAGTGCTCTGCCTTATCTCTTTTATTACCAAGTCGGACCACAAATGTTCCCAGTCTGGTAAATTCTTCCTCCCATTCATAGAGTCTTGGTAACTATGCCAGCCATTGGGAAGGACTAGAAGTTATAGGCTCACCAAATCATCATGGGCTACTGTCACACCAACATTTCCAAGCTCATCTCGACATTGAGTGAACTTCACCAAGTATCTTGGTACCGTCTTTCCCTCCTCCATCTTGATCTTTCTAAGCTTCTCTTTCAGCACAAACTTCATGTGGTCACTTTTATTCTGAAACAGATATGTCAAGGCCTTCCACATAGCATATGGAGTTGCCTTCCCATGGAGACTCAAGAAAATATGATCTCGAACTCCCTCTAACAGGATCCTTCTCGCCTTTGCTACCTTCTTTTGCCATGCATCAAGAAGTTGGGCATCTACTACCACGGGCTTGGGAATATCAGTATCTATGAATTCCTTCTACTTGTTGTCCTTCAACAATGCCTCCATCCTATCCTTCCATACAATATAATTCAAATTTCCCTCGAGTGCATATTCAAGTCTCAAGCCATTGAAATACATCTTGATCTACTGTTGGATCCTGAAGAATAAATCTACAAATTTGAACTTGTTCAGACAAAGTCAATTTATTCTCTTCTATTGTGATTCCTAGCGCTCTGATACCATCTACAAATTATACATAAGCTCTATACCAATGGATTCAATCCGATCATGTAATGTACTAAAACAATATAATGAACCCTTCTACTATATTTGTGGAATATAAAACATGATCGCTCAATCACATGCAAGTAAGAGAAATAAGTAAATCAATCACACAACACAAGATGTTCTTGGGGAAAGAAACTGCTCAAAACCCCTCTATCATATATTGTACAAATTCAAGGAATCATGAAACAATACAATGCTTTCTAACATCGAGAAAATATTGCACTCTCTTGACTGTCTCACTCTGATCCTACTCAAATATTTCTTGCAATGCTTAGGAAAAATTGACAAACAATTAGCCAATTCTCAGCCTCTTCTAAGTGCAAACTTGCTCATGCAATCCCTAGGGAAATAACCCCTATTAAATAGGAAATTCAACCTTCCTTGATTGTGCAATCCATCATGGCTTTCTCATGACTTTATAATTTCACCTCAGCAATTTAATAATAATAGAACTGAGCGTCATGTTCCCTTTAACCTCTGTCTCAACTTGGTCTTCCTCAAAACTAACATGCATGCAACTATTAATAGCTAATGATCAGTTATCTGATTTCTCACTACTTGTGAATTAAATCTAATTTAATTCATTGTACCTCTCACTAATTCATCACTTAGTTAGAACTAGTTAAGTTTATTTTAACTCAATTAATTCGAATTAACCGATTGTTGGAAATATTGTCATTGATGGCAAAGGAGCAGAAAGGAGCAACACCAGAAATTATCATTAATGACAAGGGATCGGATCAGGATCAACTGGAATATAAAGGAGAGATAAGGAAAAGAAAGCAAAAGTACAGTGGAGGAGCATAAAAGAGGCAAAGGGGCAACATTATGCAAAAAAGGAGGCAAGGAGCAGAAATGTGCAACGAAGAGGCAAAGGAGCAAGGAAAAGGAGAAACATTAGAAGTATATTATAAGGTAGAGGAGAAGAAAAGAGGCATGGAGCAGCTTTAGAATTATTACTTAAGGAAAAGGAGCAACAAAGAAGCAAGGAGTAGCAGAAGAGGAAAAAGGAAACGTCATGCATCAAAGAAGAAAACTGTGCAGTGCAGGGTCAAGTCAGGCTATTCACGTTCAGAACTATTGGACATTGGATTCAATGCTCCCCGTGTGTTTCGTGACATGGACTAACCGCCTCTCGTGGATCCTAACTCTAGCGATTGTAGCGGAGACTAATGCCTGCGGGTTTTTGGTCTAACAACAATCGTGATTCCAACAATTGGGTTCAGATCTAGTACCTTCACTCAAAGCCTAACAACTTGAAGGTTGATCATTAGAACACAAACGACAAAGCCAAGGAAGAAAGTCTCCAATCCTCCTAAAGATGTGTCTTCCTCAACCATTTAAATTGAAGTAAATCAATTTGCGAAGGCTCCATTGTTCAATGGAAATTTTGATATATGGGTGGCAAAAATGAGGAATTTCTTTAAGACTCAAGGAATTGAAGTTTGGAAATCAGTAATTACTAATGACATGATGGACGAAGAATCCAAGGAATACATTACAAGAGAAATGAAGGCAATTTTGAATGGGTTACCAAATTCTGTGAAGGGTAATTTTGGAAAATGTTCTTTAGCAAAAGTCATATGGGACAAACTTCATGATATTCACTCAAAAGGAGCGTTAACAATGATCTCTAGTCAAGAAGATGATGGAAAACAAGAAAGAAGTCCAGAATCCGTCAAGGAAGCTGAAGATAAGAGAGATGGCAACAAGGCTAAAGAATACCTAGAATATGAAGAGAACAAAGAAGACTTTGAAGAAGATCTCTTGAATAAACTTATGGCTTCCATGGAAGAGATTAACAGTTTGAAAAATGAAAATGAGGAACTTAAGAAAAAGCGCAAGATGGTAACCAAGACAAGACAAGGAAGGAAGTTGACTTTTTGAAGCTTCAAGTACAAGAAAGTGATGAGGAGCTCGCCAAACTTAAAGAGGAATTTCATCAAAATAAAATAAAGTGTCATGAAGAAGTCATATCTATGAAAAATCAATTGGATAAGGCAAAGAAAAGGGAAGAAACTTTTTCAAGCCACCTTGAACAAAGACTTAAGAGCTTGAACAATCTTGAAGCAAAGATTGGTCAATACAAGGAAGAGGTCCCCTCTCTTAGATCTCAACTAGAAGAAGCAAGGAAACAAGCGCAAGGAGCTGAGAAGGTGATGGAAACTTTGGAATTCATAGAAGGACAAGTTAATGAAGCATAAAATGAGAGAAACACCATGATATGCCACTAGACGAAAAGGATGAAGAAATCTTGAAACTAAAATCAGACATCAATCTTCTCAAGGTCGAAACATGCGAAGCTACAAGAATAAAAGAAGAAATGGAGAGCAGTCTAGCAAAGGAGAATGAAGAATTATTCATAATGAAATAAAATATAATTTGCCTTAAAATCGAAGCACATGAAGCAACAAGGATGATGGAAGAAATGAAGAAGAAACTACTTATGAAAGATGAATATTGTGAAAATTTGAAAGGAGAAATTGTCTTTCTTGAAAAGGAAGTTGAATTTCTGAATAAAAACTTGAAAAGCTCTCAAACCCTAGATGACATCCTAAGTTAGCAAAGGTCTCTCCTTGATAAATCAGGTCTTGGCTATGGAGGTGAATCCTCAAGCAAGAATGATAATGCTTCAAACAACAAAGATGTGAGCAACCTAGAAAGAAATATTGATGCTCCCAATTCCAACAAAGGCAAGGAGAAAAATCAAGACAACAACGGAAGAAATTCTACTCTAAGGAGACTTGCATATGGTGTCAATAATACAAAAGGCAATGAATATCATCAAAGAATCCCAAGGCAAAAATACTTCAAGAGTACTTCAAGGAACTCTTCATCTCCCAGGTACCAAAGTATATTTCTTGGATATTTCTATTCTTGTACAAACTTTGGGCACGTGGAAAATATTGTAGGGCATATCACAAAGACAAATATAATGGTCCCTGTCAATCTCCTCGAAGCAATTTTTCAAGTAGTCATGATTTCTTATTCATGAACAAGATTGAGTGCTTCAATTGCCATAACATTGGACATATGGCACGTGATTGTAACTTGACTTGGGCCACTGCAAAAGCTAGAACCATGTGAGAGAAGAAAGTTACAGAAGTATGGAGAAGGAAAAAATTTGAATCCGGAAGTATCTTGAACACTCCAGCGAACAACACATGTTGTTGACTTGATAAAGTCATCCTTGATATTCCAGGTATTTGATGATGAGTCTTCCTGAAAGGATACCATGCATACAGTTAGGGGGAGCTTTGTG
Organism: Pinus albicaulis; assembly: GCA_034641835.2. Taxonomy (NCBI): domain Eukaryota; kingdom Viridiplantae; phylum Streptophyta; class Pinopsida; order Pinales; family Pinaceae; genus Pinus; species Pinus albicaulis. Next base: position 599,469,661 of record CM076580.1, read on the forward strand.
TTTCTTGAGTATTCTTGCAGAAAGTGATCTGTGAGTGGGCCCTATGAAATCCTTGATGAGTTATACATGGACAATCTTGATAAATCATCTCTTGGAAGTAACTCCATTGAATAAAAACATGATATTATGATGATGCCTTCTACTTGCTCACACAAGGCGAGCAATCCTTCATGAGCTAAATGAATTTGTGGAGATAGGGAGAGATGGTTCATCACATGAAGAAATGTAAACACATCTATCATTAACCACATTGCCAGGAAAAGCACCATGATAGGGGGAGTATCATGAAGCATGATGATAGGGGGAGTTCTTGGGTACCCTGTTTTCCATTGATGTCAAAGGGGGAGAAAATATTGGAAGGGAAATAATATTGCCATCAATGACAAAGGGGGAGATTGTTGGTCTAAGGTTGTCATTGATGTCAATACAACATTGACTGAGATGTCAATCTTCTTGAGATTCCTAGTTCCAAATGATGATGTCATGCCTCTTGGTTAATAAGGATGCCATTAATGATGATGTGCTTACTCTTGATGAAGAAGACTGGATCCAGCATGATGTCAAGATGACATGGGTGATGGAGGACCATTTGATGACATGGACAATGTCTAGGGACATGACATGAAGAACACTTGATGAATTTATGACATGGATGAAAAAGGCAGAGATTGTTGGTCTAAGGTTTTCATTGATGTCAATATGACATTGAATAATATGTCAATCTTCTTGAGATTCTTGGTTCCAAATGATAATGTCATGCCTCTTGGTTAATAAGGATGCCATTAATGATGATGTGCTTACTCTTGATGAAGAAGACTGGATCCAACATGATGTCAAGATGACGTGGGTGATGGAGGACCATTTGATGACATGGACAATTTCTAGGGACATGACATGAAGAACACTTGATGACTCTATGACATGGATGAAATCATGAGCATATGATGAAGAAGCCTGATAAGAGGAAGCCTATCCATGAAGAAGTCTACATTGCCTACCTCCAATTCTGCACCAATAAATGAACAGTCACATTAAAAAAATATTTTTTGTAACCTTAGAGGCAAAATTCCTTAATGACACCTACACCATCTTGAAGAGTATAATTTTTTCTTACCAACGAGAAATTACTCAGCCCAAAAATCCAAGCGGTTTGAAAGTTATTGATTTTTCAAGTTTAATGTAAAATTCTATCCTTGAGCCGACTTGTGCTAGCCTACCCATGTCGGCCTACTCTAGAGACGTGTCCCTTCGTTCAAGCAAAAAAATATGTATATATAGAGACCGTAGACCCTAACTTCAGTAAAAAATTTCGGTGATCTATTCACATATGAGGTACAGAAGTAAAACAGAAAGCTGAGGAAGATGTTGAGTTATTGTTTGGAAAAATTCTTGTATTATCCTCAGCTCAGATGGAAAACCCACTTGTGGTGAATTAAATCAGTGAAAATTACAGTCACCTGTAGCTGCCTCAAGCTCAAACTTGGTGCTAATTGGAACAGTCACCTAAGAATTGTTGGAGAAGCTCGGATAGGGACTGTTGGGGTGAGGTTGCATCCACGAAAGGGCTGGGCCACCACAGAAAGACATCCGCAGGCCATGAAGGAAATCTGAGCTGTTTTGGAAGGTTGGTTTATGTTTTGTTTTTGTCTCATTGCAGGCCCGAATTATTGCAGGAGGAGGACACAAGGTGTGAGGTTATTTTAGGCCTGTTTTATGGTGTTGTAATGTGTGGGAAGGCTCTGTTTTGTACAGCACAGGGGTCTGGTCTATTACAGGTGTAAGGGCTGTTTGGAGCAACAAACAAGGGTGCCACAGCTTATACATTGTCTTGGAGAAGGGCCGGGCCCTGTATCACTGTTTGGAAGGGTGCCATAAGGCCTAGGGAAGGCTGGAAACTCTCCTAGAAAGCAGCATTAAGGAGCATATATTTCATAGGATTTTTGACAGTCATTTGTGGTGATATCCTTATAAACAAAAATTATTGCAGACTTTGGAGCACATGTTTTTAAGCATCTAATAGAATTTTTGTAGAAGCATTCTTGCAGAAATTTGTTGAAGCAGATTTGGTGTTGGGGCAGAATTGAATAAGCTTTGAAGCAAGAAGTCTTGGAGTCATTTTGAAGTAGCAGGCTTGAAGATTTCTTATTGAAGACACTTTGAAAGACCTTGAAGCAGCTTACTAAATAACCCCTGTAGGCAATTCTGAATTGTGTCAAGATATTCTTGATTGGGCAGATTTGTGGGACTTGATAGGGCAGATTTATTACAAGTTGGGCAACCTTGTTAGGCTTGGATAGACAAAACTTGCTAGAGTCTCCTCTTGTGAACAAAATAGGGCCAAGTTGAAGCACTCTCTGATGTCACTTTGAAGAGTTTGAAGACTTATTTGGAGAGTACCTTGAAGACCTTCTTGAGCATACCTTGGAGAGTCATCTAGAAGCTTGTTGGAGACATTATTGGAGACCATGATGCATTGTTGATAATGATGTAACGTTGAAGAAACAAGTGTTTGGGTGACATGAAGAGCAGTGGAGACACCTTCATGTGAAGAACAAGGTTGTCGTTGATGAAGTAGCGTGGAGACTAAGTGAAGGGATAACTGAAGATTGTGGAGACTTGTTGGAAAGACGTGCATTTGTGTACCGCCAAATATATCTTGGCCGAAATGAAGAAGGAGGTTGTAGCCTCATCTGAGACAAGGTTGGTGACTTGGAAGATAGGGTTGGAGCCTAGAGGGTGGAGTCCTCAGAAACCGAGTTGGAGCCTATACTAGATAGGGTTGGGAGCCTTGTAGTTGGTCACCTCAATTATGACAAGGTTGGAGCCTTGGAAAGACTAAGTTGGTGCTAGCACAATACATGTTAGAGCACGGAAGGTGGAGTCTTCATCTAGGGTTAGACCCTATATCATGTACTTTACTTATTGTAAAGAAGAATTAATAAAAGTATCTATTCCATCATTGTTCATTTTGTGTTCTAAATATAAGTGATCTAAGCGGTAAAATTAACAATTGAAAGAAATACGGTCACCCCTCTTAGTATTTCCAACAATTGCTATCGAGGTAATGAGTCTCGAGTTCGAAACTCACCGACTCATGTTGGGGGGGAGATTGTTGGACATTGGGTTAAATGCTCCCCGTGTGTTCATGACATGGATAACGCCTCTTATTGAATCCCTAACTCTGGCGATTGCCAACAATTTAATGCACAATGGAGTTTTGGTCTAGAGCGTCGTGATTCCAACAATTGGTATCGGAGCAATCACATGCAAGTAAAGAAGAAATAAAATCAATCACACAACTGAATGTTCTTGGGAAAAGCTATACATCGAGAAAATCTTTCACTCTCCTGACTGTCTCACTCTGATCCTGCTCAAATCTTGCTTGCAACGCTCAGGAAAAATTGACAAACAATTAGCCAATTCTCAGCCTCTTCTAAGAGAAAACTTTCTTGTGAAATCCCTAGGGAAATAAAACCATATTGAATAGGAAATTCAGCCTTCCTTGATTGCACAATCCATCATGGCTTTCTCATGACTTTATAATTGCACCTGGGCAATTTAATAATAATAAAACTGAGCGTTATGTTCCCTTTAACCCCTGTCTCAACTTGTCTTCCTCAAAACTAACATGCATGCAACTATTAATAGCTAATCATCAGTTATCTGATTTCTCAGTACTTGTGAATTAAATCTAATTTAATTCATTGTACCTCTCACTAATTCATCACTTAGTTAGAACGAGTTAAATTGATTTCAACTCAATTAATTCGAGTTAACCGATTGTTGGAAATATTGTCATTGATGGCAAAAGAGCAGAAAGGAGCAGCACCAGAAATTATCATTAAGGACAAGGGAGCAGATCATGATGAAATGGAGTATAAAGGAGAGATAAGAAAAAGAAGGCAAAAGTACAGTGGAGGAGCAGAAAAGAGGCAAAGGGGCAGCATTTTGAAAAAAGGAGGCAAGGAGCAGAAATGTGCAACGAAGAGGCAAAGGAGCAAGGAAAAAAAGAAACATTAGAAGTATAATATAAGGTAGAGGAGAAGAAAAGAGGCATGGAGCAGCTTTAGAATTATTACTTAAGGCAAAGGAGCAATAAAGAAGTAAGGAGCAGCAAAAGAGAAAAAAGACAACGTCATTCATCAAAGAAGAAAACTGTGCAGTGCAGGGTCAAGTCGGGCTATTCATGTTCAGAACAATAAGAAAAATAAAAAAGTGTAGAAAAGGTCAAGTCAGGTGTATACGTACAGAATGCGTGTGGCAAAGAAAAGTAATAAACGAGCGAGCCAAGTTGGGTTGGTTGTAAAACGCGTGCATAACAATGGTTCTACATTCAGAAGATCATGAGCGAGTCGGGTTTTATACATGCAACAAGGAAGAAATGAACGGGCGCAACCAAAGAAGCAAAGGCGTGAAGGAGTGAACGAGTGGGTCTAGTCGTGCAAATACACGTTCAAAATAGTGTTGGTGGATCACATATTGTAGTCGGAGTAGAAGGAATATCGCACAAACACACAAGTCACAAAAAATGCGAAGTGCGATATGATGTTGTGGCATGATGATGTGGTAGCTGACATGGCAAGTGACATGGCAGCCGACGTGGAATTGACCCCACAAATCGCAAATAAATCTTGATGACGTGGCAGATGATGTGGCAGTGACATGGTAGCCTTGGTGGGACCTGAACCCTTTATCCCAAATCGCATATCGCAGATCACAAAGCTCAGAAGGGATAATACTCATGAACCACATTGAAACGTTGAAATGCGAAGTGCAATAAAGACCTTGGATGCGATACACTTCAAAACCAAAGACGAAAGGATTTAAAGTCTGGTGTGGGACCTAATCAAATATCGCAAATTTCAAATCTCAGGAGGAATAACGCACAAGAACAACGTCGAAATGTGAAATGCGATAAGAATATCAGATGCGATGTAGTTTCAAAGCAAAGGTATAAAGGATTTCAAATATGGAGGTATAATGTTTCCCTTTGAGAAATCGCATCAGAGAATGGAAGAGCAATATATAAACGAAGAACAAGTGAAATAGCCGAAACGCCCAAATGCGATTAAAGAAATGCGATAAAGCCTGAAGGGACCCTTCACATATCACATATAGGGAGATTAGATGGACGAAGGCACATTGGATAATAGGATTCGCCAAAGTGCAAAGTGTGATAAAGAGAGCGGACACGATGCAGATCAAAGCTGAAGCCTAAATGTTTTCAAGTCCGAAAGTATGTGGTTTTCCTTTGTTAAATAACATCGAAGGGAAAAGGAGGATTATAACATAGAACGTTGGAACGCCGAAATGCGATAGAAAAGCGAACACAATACAAACTTCAAAGGTAATGGAACATATTTTAAAGTCTAGTCTTACATAAGTTGCAAAGGAAAGTCTAAATGTAGAGTAGACTCGGGTGAAGAATAAGACTCGACGCTATGTGCACGGGTGTAAGAGCGGTTACGCCTTGATAATAGAAAAATACTGAACGCGGAGGAGACTCAAGAAAGTGACCCGACATAAAGAAAAAGGTAGAGAAAGATGAACGTCGCGATAATGAGGAGATAGGCACCATGGGTCGAGTCGTTCTCAACAAAACCTCCGAGGCAGAGTCCGGTGTTGAGACAAGGAGAAGGCTGAACGCTGCGGGCAAGAGAAGGAAGGTAGATAGGAAGAGTCAGGAAAAAGGAGAATATGGTGGCATTGTTGGAAACGTGCCATCTGGGTCGATTCGGGAAAAATGAGATTGTATAGAACTGTTATAATATAATAACAGAAATAGAAAATACAGTGACATCAGTAGAAAGGACAAATGCACAACGAGCCAAGAGTTGAAAGGGCTGAGTGAGATATATTTGTTGTAACTGTAATTGTAAATGAATTAATTATTTTTTATTGTATGTGATGCAAAGGAAAGTCTCCGTAGGCATAGGAAAAAATCCAATGAGTGTTGTAATGATTATTTCTGATGTAATAACATGAATTGAAGTGTAAGGAATCAAATGGGTGGAAGGCATAGGGTCAGGCCTGTTCACTTCGAATTCCCTGTAGAATGCAAACACTTATGTAGTTATCTATATAAAAATGTAATATTAGTGTGCATAGAGTGAAGAGAGAGCAGCAAAATGGAAAAGAGCTGAAGAATGTAAGAGAGCTGCAGAATGGGAGAGAGTTGGAGAATGTAAGAGAGATGATAGGGATGCTATGCATATCTGGAGCTGATATGAAGCAGATTTGAAGGCAGGAGGGCAGAAGTGAAGGTGGTGGAAAAAAAAACTGATATCCATGTAAATCAACATTTTACTCTCATGTTGAGTGATGGGATTGTAGTCTGCTTTCAATTTGTAGCTTGATAAATTTCCAGTCGGAGCTAGGTGAGGTAGGATCCTCCTGTGGGTTGTAGTGTGCAGAAAATACATGGGAGTTGGTGCTTCTGTTTCAAGTTGTAGCTTGATAAGTGTCTAGCTGGATTTGGTTGAGGTAGGAGCCTCCCGTGGGTTGTAGCCTATAGAAAATATATGGGGGTTGGAGCTTCCTTGCAAGTTGTAGCTTGAAAAAATTGAGGTAGGAGCCTCCTGTAGGTTGGAGCCTACAAAAAATCAGTTGTGAGAGGGAGCAGGAGCTTGCCTTTGCATCACAAAAATAATAAGATGTTCTTTTCTCCCTTATGGGTTTCCACTTATATCTGGTGTCCATGTGCATGATTATATGTGTTGATGTAATGTGTTAATCTGCTTATTACTTTATGTTCATATATTCAGTCTACTGATCATTCTTTATTAAGATGCTTATGAAATGATTTGTTAATGAGTTTAATGAACATAATTTTAATGTCCATGAATGGACTAAACTTATTCACCCCCCCCTCTCAGTTTAGTAAAGAGTTCATCAATTGGTATCAAAGCAGGTTCCTTTGGTGTAAGCCTAATAGCTTGAAGGAGATCTAGTTGAGTCATGGACTATCAAAATGTACCCATGTTGAGTATAACAAACTTTTCTGAATGGATAGATAAGGTTAAAATTGATTTAATGGCTTATGAACCTGAGGTATGGAATATTGTATGTGATGGTTACTGCATATAATCTCCCTCTTTGCAAGAACAACAGTGGAATGCCAAGGCAAAATGTGTGATATATAACAGTATTCATAACCGGGATCTTGATTCAATAATGGATTTAACTTCTGCAAAATAAATATGGAATAGATTGCATCTCATGAATGAAGGAGACACTAGTGGTTTCATTATCAAGATCGAGAAGATAAACAAGAAGAAGACAAATTCATTTCAAAAGGAAAAAGGTCAATCAAATGAGATACCTACTAGGGTGAATGGATGTGATTTCCATGAAGACATTAAAGTTGAAGAACAAGCCAAACTCGACACAACCTTGACTGAAATAGAAATATTGAAGAATGAAAACAAAGACCTTAAGATACTGGTGCAAATATCTGATGAGAGAGAATATAACAATAAGGAAGAAATTGTTGGCCTGAAGGCACAACTTGAAGAATCAAGGAGATTAGGAAGAATGATTAATAACCAGCCCAAGGAGAGAGATATACAATATGAAATACTAGAGTCTGAAATCATTTTAGCTAGAAGACAACTAGATGAAGAATAAGCTAAATTTGTTAGAAGATTGGACAGAGGCACAGGTAAGTACAAAGATAAAATTCCATTCAAGTGCTTTAACTATGGAAGAGTGGGCCACTGTGCCTCAAAATTTCCCAATAAGATAACAAAGAATTAGTCTAAAGGGAAAGAGAAAAGAAACTCCTATAATATGCAGAAAGGGAAGAAATTTAAGAGAAAAGCCTTTTTTACCCAGCAAGATAGCAGTGCATCTGAAAGCTCAGATGGATCCCCAGATGAAGATGGAATCTCATAATTCGCATTAATGGGTATGGATGATATTGAAGATGATCCTCTAGAATCTAAAGAAGAAGGTAAGGTAGACCTTGAGGGGGAGTTGGTAAGTGCCTTAAAGGAAATTGAAAGGCTTAAACTTAAGAGTAAGAAACACAAAGAGATTCTTCTTAAATATGCAAAAAAAGAACCAGATTTAGAATACCTTATTAAATTGAAAATTGAGCTAGAAGAATAAAGGAAAATAGAGGATATTATGAAAATGGAAATAAAGGAGAAAAATTAGGAGTGTGAAAATATGGAAGAAGAAGTGGTAAGCCCGAGGAAGAAATCAGAGAAGGTGCAAATTGAATTAACTATGAATATTCCTCAAAGGAAAAGCTCTGGACAGTTGGAAAAGATCCTAAAAGCTCAAATATCTCCTCTTATAAAGGCTCAGATAGGCTATGAAGGAGAAAATAGTAAGTCCAAGGTAGAGCACAACAAGGATATCACTTTTGTGAAAGTTGTAATAAAGGAAAATGATAACTCTCATCAATATGAGATTATTTCAGCTAGAAGACTGATATAAGAAAGGAGCAGGTTGTTTAAGCAGCTCGGAGATGATATTTCCTCCATGGAGAACTCAGATAAGGCAGACATTGAAAGGGATGATGAAGCAAATAAAAAAGGATCTATAGAAGCAGAATCCAACAAGAGTTTGATGTGTAAAGAAACAAACATAAACAAGCAACAACATCAAGAGACAAAGAATGAGAGGAAGAAGAAAGTAGTTGCAAAAAACTCAATTGTTCCTGAAGACGAAGTGAACAAGTTCAGAATATATCAAAGGAGGTTCTTTCCTCCTATGAAGAATATCACATGTTTCTCTTGTCATAAACCAGGACATATTGCAACACATTGTAAGACAAGGCATATCAACTTTAACCAGCAAAAGATGCAACAAATGATAAGACCCCCTCATGAAAGCAGATGGAAAAGACAATCTTTCACCAGGTACAAAAATCATTTCCATGGCTACTATTATTCATGAAATGAATTTGGACATGTAGCAACTCAATGTAAGACAAAACAAATCAAGTTTAACCAACAAAAGATGCAACAAATGAGAAGATTACCTCAAGAAAACAAATGGAAAGGACAACCTTTCACCAGGTACATAAATCATTTCCAAGGCTATTATTATTGATGCAATGAATTTGGACACAAATTTTTTGAATGTAAACTATGTTAAAAAAGGAGCACAAAATTCTATACATCAACTCAAACATACGTAGGTAAAATAAGATGTTATGTATGCCACAATCTTGGACACGAAGAAAATGACTGTAGGCTGCCATATACATTAAAGGACTCTAGACAGATGATGGAATTAAATCAAATCATACCAAACTATGAATCAAAAGGAGATGTAGACATTATGAAGAATCCCAATAAAGTATGTAAGAAGAAGAAAAAGGGGGAACTGACTGCTTCAATGACATAATGAACCCATCATAGATTCAAGGGGAGCTTCTCCAGGAAGCAACTCGGTCATTCAGCCAATACTAGACAAGAAGAAACATCTCAGGGGGAGAGCATCCCATAAAAGTTGACAAAGAAGAGCTCCTTGGAATATGAACAACTAACAGTTCAAGATGGGAAAGGACAATTCCTCTGGCAAAGAACTATAGAGGAAAAAAGGCATCTTGAGCATTCAATAGCCAACAGGTTGATGGAAGAAGAGAAGGCATCAAACAACCATGGTGGTAGAGGGAACATCAACCATGAACATGTAAGCTAAGAAGACAACAACACACTAAGTGATGAATGGTTAAAAAAAAAAAATTATGTTTCGAGCTATAGAACTGGAAAGATCCATAGAGGATTATCACACTGTGCATCACACTGCAAGTGTTAATAATGAAACAAAATTAAGAAGGATGAATAAGAAAAATGTTCATTGTCATTATATCTATACAAATATTCATCGATTGGGATTTGCAGTAGTCCTCCTATTAGTAGAATACTAAGAGTTATTATTGAAGCAATGTTATGGTATGTTGAGCTTGCATTGAATTTGGGCATCTTTTGAGAGGAGAACAAATAGTTGAATGAGACCATTACAACACTTACAATTGATTTGTGCACTGGAGTAATGATATTGTTGTTGAACCAAGTATTCGGGTACAACAAATCTGGTTGCTCTGACTATTGGAAGGTATCTTTTGGTTGCAAATGTAGGAGAATGTCGATTTGTACTATCAAAGCATAGAATGATTTAATATGCCAAAGGATCATTTTCTTGTTTGCATTAATGTATTATATTGAGCATTGAAGCAATACTTATTCTTGGGTATAATTTCACTCCTCTTCAAGTCAGTGTTGATAGAATTTCAAGGCTTCTTTCTTAAGGTCATCCATAAAGCCGTGTATGGTCTGTCTTTTGAGATTCCAATTAAATAAACTGAAGATTTCTTCCTAAAGCTCATTATGTTCGAACAGTTGAAGTGTATATGGAGCAGCAGTAATTCTGGAGTAGCCCTAGAAAGGCATATGCAGTGACATTCATTTAATAATAGAATGGAAGAATGGACAAGGTTATTGATGCCAGAATCAGAGTTTGTATATTATTGATTGTTGTTGAGAACAAAGGATAACACCATACAAATAGTAGAGATTATGAAGGTTGTCTAAACTATGGCTGTCTGAGTGAAATACCACATGGTTCATATTATCTTGTGGCCGTGGATGCATAGATACAATTGGCATATTTGTATACCTCAGATATCAGATATTTGAATCTATAACCATTATTATTCCTTAAGCATGTGTTACACCTAAAATTTATGCAACATAGGTATGTAGTTGAATTGAGAAAGCTTTATAATGAGATTATGAGAAGTTGGTCTATGAACCAAGTTCTGTGAAAAGATATCCTTGAATCTGTAATGAAGTCATAGTATAAATTACTATGACACACCTTCTCCTCAGCATAGTTACCTTGATTGGATAGTATTGTTTGTAATTAGAGCTTTGAATCTCTCCCATAGCCTGGAAATTATGCCATTCTCACCCACATCAGTAAGAATAAGGAATAAATGTTTCATCACTTGATCTTCTCGTAGTAGTGAGACTGTACAATACAATGCATTAAATATCTCTGGCATTAAGGGTTTGACACATACATGTCACTATTCAGTATTAAAGTCATTGGGTCTTTTTGATTGAAATATTGTCTAGTCTTACAACAAGTTGTAAGGATTATTGAGATTCATTGTTCACATCAGCATCAAGGGCCTTTTGGCTATTAGTGTAATATCCCTGTCAATAGTCTAACACATATCACCACCAACATGCAGTAAATGTGAACCACAACTGCAAAATACAGATTGGCATCATCAAAGTTGAATGAAATTATATTGCAGATGTGTAGTGCAATCGAAGGCATATTCCACCAACAATCTTCCTTAACATATATGCATTGCAAATGAAGACCATGATTGGTATGAATATTCTTGTTGGTAGCTACAAATTTTCAATTGATCTTGTCCTGTCCTGTATGCTCTTGCAATACTAACAGAGACTGAATTATATTTGGAGAAAAATTTCTATATCACATAGATCATCCTCATTATGGTTGTATTACTCCAATGGTGTACTTATAATTATACAGTCTAGTATAGCTTTTTATATGGAGTGTCGTTATCATCACTTTCAGCATTATGCAATTACAAGGAGTCTGTGTTGTTGGATGATATCACTTTGTTGTGTACATACCTGAAATTTCAATGGTTTCCAAAGTATTCTCCTAACAAGGCATATGAAGTGGCATACAATCAATAACAAAAGGACATAATGAAGAAGGCATATACACAACTCAGAAAGCAGTAATGCAGTGATGGAAACTACACTGGAAAAATGTGTAACCCTTTGCCATTAATGTCAAAGGGGGAGGAGAATAAATCAGGGGAAGATAGACACTTCTCAGAATGAAAGGGGGAGGAAGTGTTGCCATCAATGCCAAAGGGGGAGATTGTTGGAAATATTGCCATTGATGGAAAAGGAGCAGAAATGAGCAACACCAAAAATTATCATTAAGGACAAGGGAGCAGATCAGGATCAACTGAAGTGTAAAGGAGATATAAGGAAAAGAAGGCAAAAGTACAGTGGAGGAGCAGAAAAGAGGCAAAGGGGAAACATTATGCAAAAAGGAGGCAAGGAGCAGCAATGTACAGTGAAGAGGCAAAGAAGAAAGTCAAAGGAGCAGCATTAGAAGTATAATCTAAGGCAGAGGAAAAACAAAGAGGCACAGAGCAGCTTTAGAATTATTAATTAAGGAAAAGGAGCAGCAAAAGAGGAAAAATACAACGTCATGCATCAAAGAAGAAAACTGTGCAGTGCAGGGTCAAGTCGGGCTATTCATGTTCAGAATAGTAAGAAAAAGAAAAGTGTGCAACAAAGGTCAAGTCAGTTGTATACGTACAAAATTCCTGCAGTAAATAAAAGCAATGAGTGAGAGGGCCAAGTCGAGTTGGCTGTAAAACGCATGCAAAACAATGGTTTTGCATTTAGAATATCGTGAACAAGTCGGGCGTTCTACGTGCAGCAAAGAAGAAATGAATGGGCGCAACCAAAGAAGTAAAGGCATGAAGGAGTGAATGAGCGGGTTGAGTCGTACAAATACACATTCAGAACAATGTTGGAAGATCGCATATCACAATCGGAGCAGGAGGAATATCGCACAAACATATAATTCATAGAAAATACAAAGTGCGATATGATGGCGTGGCATGATGATGTAGCAGCTGACATGGTAAGTGATGTGGCAGTTGATGTGAAAGATGATGTGGACCTGACCCCACAAATCGCAAATAAATCTTTATGACGTGGAAGATGACATGGCAGGTGATGTGGCAGATGATGTGGCACCCCTGGTGGGACCCGAACCCTTTATCCCAAATCGCATATTGCAAATCGCAAAGCTCATAAGGGATAGCACTCATGAACCACGTTGAAACGTCGAAATGAAAAGTGAGATAAAGAGCCCAGATGCGATAAACTTTAAAACCAAAGACTAAAGGATTTACAGTCCAACGTGGGACCTAATCGGATATCGCAAATCACAAAGCTCAAGAGGAATAGCGTGTAAGAACAACGCTAAAATGAAAAATGCGATAAGAATACCAGATGAGATGTAGTTTCAAAGCAAAGGTCTAATGAATTTCAATTTCGGAGGTATAAAGTTTCCTTTTGAGAAATCACATCGGAGAATCAAAGAGCAATATATAAATGAAGAACAAGAGAAATAGCTGAAACGCTGAAATGTGATTAAAGAATTACGATAAAGCCTGGCGGGACGCTTCACATACCGCATATCGGGAGATCATATGGACAAAGGAACATTGGATAACAAGATTCACCGAAGTGCAAAGTGTGATAAAGAGAGCGGATGCGATGCAGATCGAAGTTGAAGCCTAAAGGTTTTCAAGTCCGAAAGTATGTGGTTTTCCTTTGTTAAATTGCATTGGAGGGAAAAGGAGAATTATAACATAGAATGCTGGAATGCCGAAATGCGATAGAAAAGCGGACGCGATATAATATTCAAAGGAAATGGAATATATTTTAAAGTCCAATCTTATGAAAATTACAAAGGAAAGTTTGAATGCGGAGTAGAATCAGGTGAAGAATGAGACCCGACACTATGTGCACGGGTGTAAGAGCGGATATGCCTTGATAATGGAAAAATAATGAATGTGGAGGAGACTTAGGTAAGTGACCTGACACAGAGAAAAAGGCAGAGAAAGTTGAACATCGCGGTAATGAGGAGATAGGCACCATGGGTTGAGTCGGGCTCAGCAAAACCTTCGGGGAAGAGTCAGGTGTTGAGACAAGGAGAAGGATGAACGTTGCGGGCAAGAGAAGGAAGGCAGATAGGCAGAGTCAAGAAAAATGATCATATGGTGGCATTTTTGGAAACGTGTCAGCCGGGTCGAGTAGGGGAAAAGGCATTTGTGCAGAACTATTATAATATAACAACAGAAACAAAAAATATAGTGACAACAACAGAAGGCAAATATGCGCTGCGAGCCAAGACCTGAAAGGGCTGAGTGAAATATACTTGTTGTAATTGTAAATGTAAATGAATTAATTTTTGTTGTTGTATGTGATGCAAAGGCAAGTCTCCGTAGGCATAGGAAAAACTCCAGTGAGTGTTGTAATGATTATTTCTGATGTAATAACTTGAACCGAAGTGTAAGGAATTGAATGGGTGGAAGGTATAGGGTCAGGCCTGTTCAATTTGAATTCCCTATAGAATGCAAACAATCATGTAGTTATCTGTATAAAACATTTAATATCAGTGTGCATAGAGTGAATAGAGAGCAGCAGAATGGAAGAGAGCTAAAGAATGTAAGAGAGTTGTAGAATGGGAGAGAGATGAAGAATGTGAGAGAGTTGATAGAGATGCTATGCATATCTGGAGCTGATATGAAGTAGATTTGAAGGCAAAGAGGGCAGAATTGAAGGTGGAGAAAAATAGAGCTGATATCCAGGTAAATCAACATTTTACTTTCATGTTGAGTGAGGGAATTGTAGTCTCCTTTTAGGTTGTAGCTTGATAAATTTCCAATTGGAGCTGGGTGAGGTAGGAGCCTCCTGTGGGTTGTAGCCTACAGAAAATACATCGGGGTTGGTGCTTTCGTTTCAAGTTGTAGCTTGATAAATGTCCAATTGGAGTTGGTTGAGGTAGGAGCCTCCTGTGGGTTGTAGTTTGTAGAAAATATATGGGAGTTGGAGCTTCCTTGCAAGTTGTAGCTTGGAGAAATTGAGGTAGGAGCCTCCTGTAGGTTGGAGCCTACAAAAAATTAGCTGTGAGAGGGAGTATGAGCTTGCCTTTGCATCACGACAATAATAATATGTGATTTTCTCCCTTATGGGTTTCCACTTATATCTGGTGTCCATGTGCATAATTATATGTGTTGATGTAATGTGTTAATATGCTTATTACTTGCTGTTCACATATTCAGTCTGTTGATCATTATTTATTAAGCTACTTATGAAATGAATTATTAATGAGTTTAATGAAAATAATTTTAATTTCCATGAATGGAATAAACTAATTCACCCCCCCTCTCAGTTTAGTAGAGATTTCATCACTGATTACACTCACACCACACTAGTGCTACAATTGCAACTGGACCCCAAAAATATTAGGATCACTCTACATGCCTCAACTCGAATTTCTTGAGCTAACTGAGTCATCATGACTTAGTTAACTGATACAAGTAGTTATGAGATTAAATTACAATTTATTGTCCAATTTATTTAAGGGAAAAATAAATTAGATGCCCACATTTTGCACCAATGTGTAACTGAATTTCTCACCAATGTGTGACTGAAATTCCACACCAAGGTGTGTGCAATTTTTTTTCCTTTCTGGTTTCCAATTTCACTTTTTCTTGTTGCAAATTTCAACATGGGTTTGAAGGAGTATTGGAGTCATGTATCAAGGTTGGAGCCTTGAGAATATTTTTTTAATAATTTTCACAACTTGGAGCCCGATTCATTATAAAAGAGGATTGGAGTCCCCATCATCTTGTTAGTAAAATTATTTTAATTTTTGTCTTATCTTATGTCTCATTTTATGAAAAGTATTAACTAGGATAAATAAAAATTGAAATAAATATTGATTCACCCCCCCCCCCCCCCTCTCAGTATTTCCAACACAACTTGGGTGCGTCCCGCGTCCATCTAGGGACATAATCAAATAGTCCAACGCCTGAGCTTCCCATATCAATATTTTAGCATCTAGAGGCTCATCAAGGGGTGTTGTAACATGTGGAAGATTCTCAAGGTCCAACATTAGGGCCACACATCTATATCTTCTCTTAGAACGAGGAAAATTACCACTTGGAAGGTTATAAGGAAGAATCAAACCATCCCTCAAGAGATCTTTGTTGCATATGTGATATCGTCTGACCAAAAACTCTCAAGGTCAAGTGAAATACACTTCAGTAGGGATATAAACCATTAAATAATTATAGTGGATGATGTATATTGTTAGGGGCATGGAAATACTTCACACAAATATTGCTTTTAAATTTATAAATAGATCATGATATGTAAACAAGTTACCTCACTTTTATTAAGGATGATTAGGTCACAAAAGATATTAGGTTTTTCCATCACCAAAGGGGAGTGACATGTCCCAAGTTAGCCCATCAATCTATAGGTATTTTATATGGAGGTCATGGAGTGGGAGATACTTCAAGGAAAGTGACACAACCATGCAATCGGATAATGGGGGTCCGACATACTAAGTGTAATGATGTAAGGAGGGAACAACTATGGTGGCATGGGTTACCCCTTTCCTCGACTTGCTTTTTCAACCCCTCTTATGCACCTTTTAATTTAATGATTTGTATTTGTTTGGTGCATATCTTAGGATCAAAATATTGCTTTACTATTTTCCAATACCCCTTCAATATTGAGTTGTTTTTTGTTCATTAGGGTTTGGACATTCAAGAGTTCCTTTATTTGAGATGAAGCATTAAATGTTCAAGGAACTGGGTGATCGATAATGAAGGGTGTAGAGCTCATGCTACGTTTTTTACCAAATGTCAAATATTGTCCCATCCATATTTTTTATTTTACATTTTATTTCATTGTGGTTTTATATTCTTTTAACTTTCTTTTAGCTACATCAACTTTCTGAGCCAAGTTTCCAAGCCTTGACTCAAGTATGTGGATATAATGTTCCAATATTAATGACCAATGGTTACCAAGACAAATAATGGAGATGGATAACTGGGATCGATGGAAAGTGGTGACTATAGATTACCTTGGACACGATATATTAACTAATGGAATCCCAATAATGCCCTTCTTAAACCCTAAGGAATAAAAAGAAGTCCCTTTGGACTAGAATCAAAGACTAACCTTTCAAGTGAAGTGTTGGAACAATGGTGTAATCAAAGATCAATCAATCATCCAGTTTTCCCCATGATCCATATCAATATTCACATAACATTAAATGAAAGCACGTGGTTGTTGGAATTGCTAGATCACCCATTGAGAGATTACCCAATTTCCTTCAAGAAGAATGCCAAATGGGAGAGAGAGATATAATTGGAGTAGTGGGTGGATAACACGTTGAACTTATGCTTATACTAAGAGGCGGGTGAATCAATATAAGATCATTTTTTTAAAATGAGCATTCATCAATAATTCATTAAATTCAAAACATTAAATGCATGTAAACTCAAATCACAATACATAGTGTTTAATGTGGAAACTCTAGTGGAAGAAAACCACAAAAAATTATCTTTATAAATGTATGTAGGAACCAACCTATTATTACAATGATATTAGGTACCAATCTATTGGAGACAACAATCTGTTTGAGCACTGAATCAACAAGATATTGTGTAGGCACCATTTGATTGGAGAAACTAATCTTGTTATTTAAGCACCAAATTAGCAAGACCTGTATAGGCACCAACCGAAGGTCGTCATACATAGAGAACTTATGACTTCACATGCATGGTTCATACTTCATGCATTTTACAACATCACCATACCCTTAAATTTCATGCTCTGACGCCTCTCCTTACTTCATACGTCAGGCATATCTTTAAACCCTAGGCAGATTTAGCCTTCATGTCGTAGTGAACCTCATAGTATCATTCCCTAGAATATAATCCCAGAATAATTAAGTTCATAACATCACAAACCCAAAAAAGCACACTTCACAACATTGTATACCTTAATACTTTGTAGCACACCCTTAACACTCCAAGAAAACTCCTTAGAATCTTGTACACCTTTAAACCTCAAGAATACTCCTCAACTCCTCTTGTGCATGTAAAATCTATTTTGTGCACTTGTACTTGATATTCTTACTTGGATACACTTAAAATATGCTCATCTATGATTTATTTATAATGTTTTTGTGTTCATTTATGGGGAAATTTGTAAAACTGGTTGAGTTGGCCTATAATTTTTGGCTTGGCCGCTTGAAAAAACATTTCATATATTCTCATTCCTATGGAGTTAGATGGATTTCCATATACTATTCAAAATTTACCGAAATAATGTTTTCAAGCATATATCCTATGCTCCCATTTGAACTAGGCCTTTAGAGTAAAAGGGCCTTCAAAGATAGGGTGTCCAAAATAGACATCCAAAGAGTCCAAAAACAATATTTCCAACAACCTTCATCTTGCAACCTTATCTTAGAAATTTGTAGTCTCCCCTTGTTTTTGATATCAATGAAAACAATATTTCCAACAAATATCCAGTATAATGTTATGTGTTAACCATCATAGGGCTGCTAGCTAGTTGGTTTTTAAATGAGGATACATTTTTCTCCTTTGTAGTACCCACTTTTGGTGGGTAGCAAGTACCATGGAGTTTTTGCATTTGAAGACCTTTAATGTTGACAAAGACTCAGATCGAAGGATCACCAACATGAGACACAAAAAATAGCCAAAAGAGTTTCAGGTCATTTTATGCCATGATCCATTCAAAGTATTTTGGAGTATATTCAATATGTTTTTTCTTGTATTGATGCCCAGATTTGTAGATCTGGAAGAATTGGTTACTCAACTCGAGATGCCATTATATGCAAGAACTAATTGTAGCAGATTAGATAAGGAAAAGGGGAGATGGAATTTTACTATAGCAATAAAATGTGTCACACAACCTACAACTGTAGATTTCAAGCCAATGATGTTCTCAAGGGAAATCTCAAAGAAAAATCACATATAGTGAATGTAGCCATAATTGAAGATCCTCTTAACATTGAAAGTGGTGATGATATTTTACTAAAGAAAGTGAATTCTAGTGCATTTTATGAAGCTCACACTTTGGATACAATAAGGGATGTCGTGTAGATACAACTTAGCATGGATAGTTTCCCTAATAGTTTGGGGGTTCGTGAATTTTGGAAATTATACCCTTATGATGGTCATGAGACAACTTGATGGAGCATTTCCAATGTAGCTCTACATGGATGGTTGTCAAATAATTTATGAGTTTGGGAAGGTGGAATCTATGAACTTGGGAATAAAAATTTGAGAGCTACAACATTATGAAAGTTACAAGGTAGCTTTATGGAGCTTTACTTGGTCAAAGAACTCTTTTCAAAAGAGAAACTTTTGAAGAATATTTGGTTATTATGTTCTAGTTTTTAGTGAGTGTGTTTCTTCTTTAGTTAGTATAGGTTTTTTTCAATACCATAATGCCTAAGGGGGGTCGTTAGCATATAATGTAAACATTTGTAATAAGGTAAGTTTATGACTTTCAATTATGTTTATGTTCACTTTTATTTAAAACAACATATCCCACATTCATAAATGGAAATTATTTGCTTAGTGAAAAATGCTATATAAGAAGGTAAACTCCTTTGTAATAGATAGACCAATTGTTTGTTGATAACATCATATGGTGTTATTGTGAATATATTATTTTAAGTTTAGCTATATGACTCAACTCTACCTAGAATTTTCCTCATTTAGTGTTCTAGCTCATTTTGTGATACTCCTTCCCCTTCCCTTCCTCACACATTTTCCTCTTCATTTTGGATATATTGGTTCTTATGAGTTGGAAATAAAAATGTATTAGATTGTGGGAATATAAATAAGTTTTTATGATTTAGAAATAAAAATATCTTAGATCATGAGAATATAAATACCATATCTATATATATATTAATAAATACTATCCATTAACCAATATGCACATATGATATGCTTATAGATATAACATTTAAGTGGATTCAACAATATTATTTTAAATGTTCTAAAAGCAAATGCATTGTTGATTTTTGAGGGGGTATTTGTGAGGTATAATATGAAAAATGGATTAAGGGATTGTACTTCAATAATTTTTATGGAGCTAGGTTGAAATTTCTTAGTGATTGATTTATTAATGAAAATTGAGCAGAAGTTGAACTAAAAGCAAGAAGATGATGTTGACAATCCAATATAGAAAGAAAAACTTGTAACTATCGTAACTTAACGACGATCTATTACGATCTAAACTTAGATTTCTGGTGGTAATTTATATGTGCCAAGCATAAATATTGATTTAATTGATGTTACTCGATTTATATGTGTTAACACAAAATCACCATTTGCAACTATTTATTGCTCATTATTCTATAGTGTCTACAAAATACTATACGAAGCAAACCAACTCTTGGGTATTAAGTAGAGTTAGAGTTAACCAAACAAAAAAATTTCATGTGGTTTCCAATTATACTTTGTGATTATTGGTCAAGACGGTTGACTCAATATTAATCGATTTGACTTATGATTGTTTTTAACTTTTAGCCAATGTTTTATTAAAAATATGTTGGCAAACAAACATTTATCCAAAGTTTCAACTTGTACGTCTTATTACCGGAAAAAAATATATGATTTTCATTATACATAGGATAAAAGGTTCTAAATTTTAATTTGTGTAGTTTAATGCTAGTTTGGCTTTGGCATTAATTCAAAAACATTGTTCGACATACTTTCCATTTTTACCTAGTCCAAAGAGTGTGGTGTAACAGAATGTTTGAGATGTTTGGCATGTTAGCCTTCAGTTAAGTTCATTCTCTGGAGCGCACCAGAATAGCAGAAAAGATACGTCTTGCACAAGTGCAAAGAAATCCTTGGGCAAGAAATAGCAGAAATGCAGTATTCTTCTCATTCTCCTCAGCGCACCAGAATATCTTTAGCTCATTCTCTTGAGTGTACCAAAATGATAGAAAGACCATAATAGTAGAAATATAAAAAGATATGTGATAAAAAGATATGTCTGGTAGAGGTGCAGATAGATCTTCCTGTGCCTCCTTGAGAAGAAACTCCAAGCCAAATATGAGGTTAATCCTAGTCAGCGGAAAAAATGTAACAGAAAGAACAGAAAAATGGAAAAAAAGTGGCAGAAAAAACATAAAAATTGAAAACCCTTATGGAAAAATTGGAAGGCCATGCAACAAAAGGATAAACAAGCATCATACAAGTTCAATCAGAAACGGGAGCCCAGGCTTGCTAATCTACAGGCTTCTCTCGCTCGCTCTACGATAGTCTATTCAGACATTTATACCATTATTTTGCAGGTAGTTCAAAATCCACTCTATTACATATTTGAAGAGCTAACCAGAGGCTGATGTGGAACCGGGCTCACTGAAGTCGAACAACAGTGTTGTCAGGCTGCTCGTCTGTCTTGCCATGACGCGGACAGATACATATATTGAGATTTTTTGGAATTTTGTACATATGACACAGAGGATGTATAAAATTATTACAGACCTTGTTATGGAACGAGATATTTCAGCGCTGCTTAATTAGTGAGGAAAAGGTAATGATGAAATATTTTATTTATGAAGAATAAAATATGTAACCATATCGATATGTATTGGTAGTGCTCAACATATTTTTTTTCTAGAGAAAACAACTGTGTGCCCTTTCTGGAGAGCTTAATGAAATTTCATTAACCAGATTCAGCGAAAGTGCATTTCGCTTTTAAAAAAAGACAAGATGCGACAAAGCCAAAGCGGACATGCAACAATCATACGCTACACATACCAAAACAACCACTGGCTCACTCGGTATAAGTTCTTCACAAGGGCGGGTAGTGGTCCAGCGGACCACTCGCTACGTTGAGTAACAGGTACATAGAAACTACACTTAATGATGCTCTCTAGCCCTCTACGATGGCATAATGATTCCCACTAGCCCTCTGGGATGGCATAGAAGTAGCAGTTAGGAGTTCCTTCAATTTCAGAGTCTGGAATGACTCTTTTATAACCTTCTTGAAATGAAAAATCCATATTAAATTATACAGCACTTTGATGCTTACCTTTTTTAGAGAGATTTTCTGTGCATCTTGCTAGAACACGACCTCATAGTGAGTGGTAAGATAGGCAGATGAAACCCCATCTTGCTTGTGATTTTGGTTAAAGACATTTTTCCTGTGAAATCTTGCTAGAACACGACCTCATAGCTAGTGGTAAGATAGGCAGATGAAAACCCATCTTGCTTGTGCTTTTATCTTGCTTAGCCAGTGTTAGGATAGGCAGATGAAAACCCATCTTGCTTGTGCTTTTATCTTGCTTGTTCTTTTGGTTAAAGACATTTTCCTCTGAAATCAACAACTCAACAACTCTCCAAGATGCAGGTCTCTCCAACTCTCCAAGATAAAGTCTGGTTCTTTACATGAAATTACTAGACCAATATGTAGGTCAAAGACCTTCTTCCAACGATATCAATCAACTCTCCTCTTTTAGGCGATATTAATTCACACATTTTTGATCAATTACTCATCATTTTTCTTTTCTAATTTCCTGTAGAATCATCAATTTCCATTTATGAGTTTACAGATAATTAGTGATGGCCTCAAAATTTCAGAATAGTGAATCAAAATTTCAAATAGTAAACACTAGTCTTAGATTTCATGTTGTTGTTGTTTCATATGTTGTTTCAGATTTATGGTCCAAAATGGGCAACCTGGCATTTTCCAATTGTGCAACATAAATACAGTAATCTAACTGTCCAAAATACAGTAATCTAACTGCCCCATGGTCCCTTGAACCATCCAAGTCCCCTCTGTCTTTTGTTTACGATCCCACCACAAAACTAGATATAAGTAACACTCCTATACAAGCTGATAAAAAAAGGGGTTTAAAAATACTAAACCACAAAACTAGATAGAAGTAACACTCGGATACAAGCTGATAGAAAAAAGGGTTTAAAAATACAAATGTTTAGTGCCAAAGATTGAGTTTGAATTCTGGAATTTTCAATAGCTTGGAAATTTCGAAATTAATTGTTCATTGATTTGCAATCCATTGTAATTATTTTTCATCTTGATAGAACAAAAATGCGCAAATTAATCCAGAGGAAAACCTACATTAGGTGTTCCAACAATCCACCTGTGCTCGGAGGAAGACATGAAAGCCCACACTTCGAATTTTGTTCACGACTGCACACATACGGACAAGTTTTATGAATGGTAGCAAGTAAAGGTTACACTTTGCTACCACATGGAATTGTTTTCATTTGAATTTATATGAATTTATTAGTAAACCTTGAACTTCGAACCTTTCTTTAATATCGGGTGATAAGCTATTGCCTAGATGCATCTTGAAACTAAGATGGAATGCATAAATAAAAGCTAGCTGCTAGGTAGATTTGGAAGTTCCATATAATAAGAATTTGCCTCCACTTATGACAGATGCATATCGTAAGGCTATGGGGTATAGATCAAACAGGTTTTGGTTCCTTTACTCGGCAGGGACTATCGTTGCATATTGCACTTGTTGACACGAAAGCTATATTGACGATTCACCCTTTTTATGCCTTAAAAAAATTGGGTGCATGCTTTATTGACATTACCGGTGAAGGGTGATTTGCAGGAAACAATGTAATAAAGACTCAAGGTTTAATTCAAAAAAATTGAGACATGCACACTAGACGAGGTGATTATAAAAATATAAAAAATATATTTATCACACTTATGGCTTAAAATTTCTCATGATATCTGGTGTGCATTGTTATAAAGCCGTGGGATCAGTTCAAACATTTTTTCTAGCACACAATCATATTTTTTAAAAGGAAACTTCTATTTTTTTTTGGGTCCTAGTGCTTGCAATAAATACAATAGTGCTTGAATATAATAGTAGTGGGCCAAAGATCATCAATGGAGTCTTTCTCATAGGTGTGTTTTCGGATTGAAGCACCATAATTGTTGAAAATAGTTGTTATTGATGTTCAAGGCTGTACAAATGAAAGAGAAAGTTATATAGTCAAATAACATATCTCGAGACCTTTTCAATGATATATGACACACTTGCTCGAAATATTGATTTTGGATTTTTGATGTCCCATTACCTTATATTTGAGTTGAATTTTACTCCAATTACCTAACTGAAATGAGAGCATCCTATATATGGTTGGAAAGCATATTTTGAGACCTTTCCACTGGTATATCGTGCTCCATCTAACTCCTCACAATCGAGGAGAATGATCTTTTAAATATTCATTATATATTCTATTTGTTGCATAAGTCGGCCCAAAAAGTGGAAAAGTCGACCTAGTGTAGACCCCACATGCAATATAAATAGGCATGAGAAGGAGCATTTCTAGCCATTCACTCCAGCAAATTGGATCTTTTAAATATTCATTATATATTCCATTTGTTGCATAAGTCGGCCCAAAAAGTGGAAAAGTCGACCTAGTGTAGACCCCACATGCAATATAAATAGGCATGAGAAGGAGCATTTCTAGGCATTCACTCAAGCAAATTGGTTATGTTCTAAGATAATGAAGGAGAAAGTTCAATGTTCATACCTCATGAACCAAAGGTAAAAGAAGCAGAGATAAGTTCTAGCCAAGTTGGAGGAATTTTTGGGAATATATTTGCTGCTCTACCTAGGTTGTAAAATGGTTTTTGACACATATTTTGGGAAGGTTTTTGGTTTTGGTTTGGAGGAGGATGAATTTTGGTATGATCTAGAGGTCGTGTTTCGGTGCTATTTGAGACCAATTTTCAACCTTGTTGGAGACCAAGTTTCAACCTTGCTAGAGAACGATTTTTATCCCTTTTGGAGACCGAGTTTCAACCATATTGGAGGCAAAGTTTCAGTCTTGTTGGAAGTCGAGTTTTAACGCTATTGAAGTTATAAACCTGCCGGAGGATGCATTGTAAAATTATTTAGAGGATAAGTTATTGACTTGTTAGAGGTCGGTCTTGGTTGGAGGCCCAGTTCTAGACTAAGTTGTGTACAAGTTTCCAGGAAGGAAGAATTTATTTGAACAAATTATAAGCCTATATGTTGTATCTTGAACAGTTATAAGTTGGTTCTTACTGAATATTGGTGTCCTCATATTCTTGATAGGTTGGAGCTTGCAATTTTTGTAATTCCATGCTTATAGAAGATCGATGTCCTCATAAGTGATTGTAATAAATTAAATAATGTTTGAAAAAAAATTCAAGTATTTCTTTTTTAAATTTGGATTTGCACTTTAATCTCTGTGATCATGTTTAGTGTTGATGATTGATTATATGATGATATTTCAAACTAATAAAGTGAAAAATTGTTGAGAGTAATGAAATATTGTTTCAATCCCCCCTCTCAGTATTTCCAACATTGTTTGTGCCCAATTTGATCATTATCATAGAGAGGCCAATACCATTGAGCAATAAATGAGTTTATTAAATTGTATAAGTAGAAGGTAACATCGATGAAATAAAGCTTTTGTTTCTAAGTTTTTTTTGTTTGCGAGGTTATGTGAGTCATGAGATGACTGGCACGCCTAACCTCTGGCTTAGGTATCAATGACCTAGGGGCATCTACACTGTCAAAATCACCCGAGGATCGCACACAACATGCGCCACACCAACCCTTCATTAGGGGAATTTTGAGGTCTAAAATGGGCCTCATAAGAAAAATGTACAACAAAAATAAACTTTATAACAACCAATAGGATTCAAGATGATGACGTCATCCATAATGGATGATTCACCATTTTGGAGTAAAAAAGTAAAAATATTAAAAAATAATAAAATAATAAAACTACTTTTTCAACTCGTATTTTAAACTTATCTCCCAAAATTTTTACTCAAATTTCGAGCGGGAGTACTCGTTGGATGCAGAATTTAATTCCTCATCCAAGGAGTACCCATGTTGCATACTTTTGATGAACTCTTCTACACAAAAAATGAGAAATACATAAAAAACGTGATTGTAATCATGTTTTTTTTTATGTATTTCTCATTTTTCGTGTAGTAAGACCCATTGAAAGTATGCAACATGGGTACTCCTTGGATGAGGAATTAAATTCCACATCCAACGAGTACTCCCGCTCGAAATTTGAGTAAAAACTTTGGGAGATAAGTTGAAAATATGAATTGAAAAAGTAGTTTTTTCATTTTTCCCTCTAAAATTTGATGATGTCATCAAATCTTATTAAATTTTTTCCACTATTATTTTATAATTTCCTTAGGAGGCCCATTTTAGACCTCAAAATTCCCCTAATGTAGCATGGTTGGATTTTTTCCCACAAAGTTTCGAACTCAAGACCTTTACACCACAAAGTGTCTTAACACTATTGCATTGCAAATATATAAACTTGGAAACAAAAGTGTTCAGACACTTATCAAGGAAAGCAAGGGTATTTTATATGATAATTTTTTTTGGTAAAAGAAAACATTTTTCATTATATTCATATCATAAATGCAATATATAGAAAAAAAAATGACTATGCTATTTATCTCTATGTACATGGAGTTTCAAAAAAACTTGGTGTTTTTACATGAGGAACACCTTAAGCAATTATTCACACAAATGGATAAAAATTTAGAACACATGTATTGTGCAATGAAAACTCTCAAATAAGGAACAATCCATGGCCCTATTGAATGTGCCCTTTTGAGGCAATTTGTTAATTCAAAAGAAAAAAATGTTTTACATATTTTTTTTTCACAATATAAGATATTTAGCAAATGACACTCCATGCTATTGAACAAGGATCATGAACCAATTAGGTATTAATCCACATATCAATATATCCATTAGTGTTATCACCAAAAAATGGCTCATGAAAATACACTAATGATTATCGAAATATATAAAAAATAAAGAAATACAAAATGTTTATAAGGTTATTAATCAACTATCTAAATGTAGTTATTAACCTTCACAAATCATATATTAATTGAACCATGCAAAGTCACTCTTCCATTTTTCATAATCGAGAACATATGTTTCTTTGATACCCACACATATTTGTAGAAAGTCACATTTTAGATATCCACAGGGAAAGTTACCTTAAATAATATTCTTCAGGTGGAAGTACACTAGGTTAGGTGCCTTTGTCTTGAGCTTCTCTCTTTTATGGAAATAAAACCTATGGATAGATAAGTTTCCCTTAGTGTGGTGGACGCACTTAGAACAAAATATGAAAGACACTTGACCTTTTCCTTAAGATAAATATATAAGATAATAACACTTACTTGTGATCTTTTGTTATTCTTTGTCTCCCTTTTGTCACTTCCGTCGCTCTCAATCGAATTTAACTCGCTTGATTGGTACCTGCAATGGCTAACAGAAGACAGAAAACAACATAAAGGCATATGATATATTCATCTTAATAAAACTGAATCGATTTCATTTGAGAATACACATATAAAAGCATGAACACATGTATTAGGAATTGAACAAAAATCTTTATTATAAGGTAGAAGGAGAATTTACAACTAGTTGGATCGATTCGATGTCAACTCGCTCCAGCTTCAGTCCTATCCTCATCACATCAACATCATCACTCCAGCAACATAACATTACATGCAAACAATACCTCAAAGAGTTGTGATCTTACCAACATAACTCTACAAATTTAAATTCTTGCTCTCTTGTGCACTATGATCAATACTCAATTTATTATAAATGAAGGTGGTTTGGAATTAATTGGTCATTGAATGGATTTTCCATAAATGGATGAAGAATTTTCCTTGTTCAATGGGATAGGAGGATAAGTGATTTAATGGCTCCATGGTGTTCATATTTGAGGTTATCAGATAGTATGACAGCTGGAACAACTTATAGAAGCCACTAGAAAGTGGGAAGATTCTTGGAATCCTTTGAACAATTTGCTCCCAGACAACCAACACACTGCTAAGTGGGCCTAGATGCTTTGCGACGTTGCATTGCATGGGAGTGAATGCTCTCCAAAGCACTTACTGTAGTCTAGGGGTGTGTTGATGTCTCAATGGAGCATTTCAACTAGACTTCAAGCACTGAAAATTTCATGAATGAAAACCAACAATGGGATGAATTGTTTAAGGCAAGTAGAAACTGATTTAGAGTATGATAGACCCTAATTATATTGATTTGAGTTTCGGGAGTGATGCCCAAATTGACTTGTAACATTTCCCCCCTAAAGCCTAAAGTTAAAATTGATAATGTTGAGTGATATGCTTTATGATGTGATCAATAGGATCTAAAGCGGACGGTGACCTGCATCAATTACAATACATTGCATCATGATATATTTTTCATTTTGGACATGAATTGTTGAGGGAGGCATACCCATACTGGGCACATAAACTATCATAACATCAGAAATTCGTCTACAGAGACCCATGATAGGATGACCATCTTTGTAAAAACCATCGTACGACTGATGTGGTACTACTCCTGAAATCACAACCATGATGGATGAAACTAGATCCAGGGTCTTCTATCTCATTCACTCGATCCCTCGAGTATGAATCTAACCATGCAAATATGTGATTTAAAGTCGAACATGGGAAGACACCGTCTGATTCCAAGCCAATGATGTAAGTTTTTAATCGACGTGAGAGAAACCACCAATGATGATAATAGCTCTCAAGGTATTGTAGTACAATATGCATGATGTGAATAGATGATTTGATGTCGAACACCATACGAAGTCTTTCGGTCGAAGGCTAGTGATGTCAACCTGTCGTCGAAAGCGAGAAACTTTCCATTGATGTATGGAAGCTCCAAGGTACCGGAGGGGTGTTTCTAAGTCAAATTCCTGGATTATGAGCTGATGTCGACAGGAAGTGACTCGTCGCAAGAGGTCCTTGATGTATCCCCCATCAACGACACGAAATGAGGGTAATGATTTCAGAGACAGAATGTAACTGATGAAGCAATGTTCAAGGATGTCGATCATGAAATGCAAGTTTATGAGTATTGCAAAGGATGAGGAATTACTAAGTGAATTCTCTTAAACATAACGGCGACACTGAATGAGTTGGTAGCATTGACCCAAAAAAAAAGTGATGGATGGTGTGATAGACCATACGTATGATAGACCATCAAGCAGATTACCCAACCCAAAGGCCACAGAGATGAAGTGAATGAGTTTCATGTTCAAGAGCGACTTGCTACCATAAAGTGATTTATACCTTTCCAATTTTCCCCAGTCATTGCTAACCAATACCTCTTTATTTTTTAACAATATTGAGGAGGATAACATATGCTTGATGTATAATTCCACCCTTTGGGTGAATCCATCGCTATGTCATGTTTTAATGAATCTAGAGAAAGTGAAACTTGATCTTTTCATGATTGACAAGTCTATCGCTATTTGATGTTTTAACGAGTCTAACGACAGTGAAAACTCGATCCTTTTTCATGTTTAGAGAGTTTGAAAAAGGGACAAAAATAAAACTCCACAAGTTATTTTTCGTAAATTTTTCCCTCAGGCCTGAAAAAGCATAAAATAATACCTGAAAGAACCTCCTAGCCATGCTTGACTAGGGTGTTCCTTTTTCGTAAATAATCTATCTCAGTCTGTAAGAGGGTTAAACTTATACTGAGTAGATTTCGTTTCAATTCCTTTTATGAGCTCAAAAGGACAAGCGCTTAGTAATATTTTCATGTTTTGGTAGTCTAAAAAGAGCTAAAAGAGGACTCCAGGGGGGTTCATTTTTCGATGTTTAACAAAGCTAGAAAAAGAGATATAAGTGTGCTCTATGGTAAAAAAATCATTTTAATATCATGCACATCGAATTTACTGTATCATCTATAAACCTACTCAAAGAACCACCAATCGGATTAAAAATACCCGTTTTAATAGTAAAAATGGGTAAAAACTACAGTGAATTCATTAAATATGCATAAAATAATAAAAAAGATTATTTAAATAAGAATTTACCATGTTATTTTAACATTTCACATTTACCATTCAATGTTTAGTGCTTTGTGTTAGTTTTTCCATCGAACTTCAGCAGCCGATTGCAACAGATTCTGTGGACCATTTCTCGTGCCACCAGGGCCAGGTAGGAGATCTAACCTTTCTCTTTCTATTGGTAGCATCCTTTTTCAATTCATGCAATTTTTAAGGGTTTTAGGGCTCCTAGGGTAAATATACAATGCCCTAGGACCAACACACCCTTGAATGTCAAAAAGTGCATTGCAGAGGAGTTGAAATGAATCCTGGGTGGTCTGTAACGCTCTGTCTGAGGAATAGGGGTGCGTTGGGCATAATTCAAAAATTTGTGTTGTGTTTTGTGCCCAAAATTTCTTCAGTTTTTTGCATGAAATGGATCCTAACTAAGCTTATGGTTTGATTTCAGGCTTTGATTGGATCAGAATGTCAATTACATGGTGAGAAAGAGAAGATGAGGAACAAGGTATAGTTTCCCTAAATGATCCTGGCACTGTGAGAGCCCTCAGAGACAGTGGGTTTCTCAAGTACTTTAGACTATTAGGGATGAGGCAACATCTATAACTATTGTAGTTCTTGATTCACTTATTGCATCCGGCACAATAGGCTTTTCACATTGGGGACAAAGTGCTCTCAATATTGGTTGATGACATTTACTTTATGACAGGTTTTTCGAGACATGGTGCCCCCATTCCCTTGTGGGTTCCATCCATGGAGGTGATACAGTGAAGGACTACATTCAACAATTTTTTTGGCTAGGTATAGAGCCTAGCAAGGATGGAAAGATAAACATTAGAGATGTACGTGATATGCCTTTGTGAACTCTCCTTTTCACTATTGCAAAGTTAGCTGGCAGTGTGATACTTCATGTTGTGAACATATCATACATGCCGTATGCGATTGAGTGTCTCGAGCCGATCGTGTTCAACTGGGCTGAAGCAGTACTCTCTTAGATGAAAGAATGACTGAAAAAATTTAAAAGGTGCAAGACGAAGAATTTTAGCAATGGATCGATCTTGATCACTTTCATTCTGGAGTGAGTTCCATTGATGCAACCACAACATGTGACACTGGGCTTAGCTGGTCTTAGGGATCTGCGGATGCAGTGGTGGGTAGAGTTGATGGCTAGACATGATGGTCAGTCATCGATCTCATTCTCCACCGCATTCTTTACTTGGCTCTGAAGGCATCATATATTTATAGAGGAGCATCCATACACAGGGATGGATTTCCGTGAAGACCCAGATTTGATTTTACCAGCCAACGCTCAATGGGGTACTATAGGTAAAAAAAATTGACCATGTTTTTTGATTTTTTGGTTTTCTTACATATTTTTGTGTTTTTGAAGTTTCCAAGACTAAAATAAAGATGTTTTATGTATGTAGATGTGGGTACTATTCGACCAGTGGGTCGTGAACAACAGACGAGTGAACCAACAAAGAGGATTGTCGGGAGAGTAGTCCTTCGGGATTTGGATTTGGTCGACTCTGGCTAAGTTATAGCAGCATGTAGAGGGGCTGACTCTCGGGATATCAGATGTCTGGATTGAGGAGTTACCAATGAGGTTGCAATGCAATACTATTGGTGTGCCTAGCCGATGGATGAGGCTATTGTGCATGATAACTCAAGCAGTGACCTACTATCATGAGCACCACTAGATATACTTAGGATATGCTATGTATGCATAAATTTTGAGGTCATATGACCAACGTATCTTGCACACAAATTTTTGTAAAAAACTCAATTATTTATCTATTTTATTTTCAGTGTTTTCCTATGGTTATGTGAAATCCTATTCAATTGTGGGATGTGAATTGAAAATCTATTTTTAAATATGTTGCAAATATCTATTTAACATGTAATTCACTAAAGAATCAGTAAAAGTGTTAAAGTTTCTGGAAATGTGTTGATATTAAATGTAAACAAATTGTCTTTCCAAAAGACGAACTCTAAGGAACATGCAATGAATATATGGAATTCATATAATACAAACACTAGTAAGTTGTAGTACGAGAAGTTGTGAGTCTAGCTTGATGATGATGCAACGAATGCCAAGTGAAATGGCATCACAGAGGAGTTCGATCAATGTTCTATAATCAACGATATTGTTGGTGGATCAACCGATACAAATCCCTTGGAAACTCACTAACTCACCACTTGGAGCAAAGATGGACCATGCTGTAGAAGATATATTCTGCGTAGTACGATTAGCACCATCGATATAACCAACAAATGGTTCCGAAGATTCTGACATCTGAAACAAAATTCAAAGGGGATTACTAACGATATGAAATATTCTTGAAAGCCAGACTGTGACACACACGTAATCAAAGCATATATACAATATCATACTGTGTTTGCTACACGAATCAAGAATAAGAATGTTTAATATGCAACCCATTCTGAGGCTGTGACAATGGAATCCCATCATATTCTACCAAATCATAGGCTCCCTTTTCCAGAACGCTTGACAATATAGGGACCATGCCATAATGTTTTGAATTTTCCCGTTCCTATTCTATCAGATTCCTGATCATAAAGCAAGACTAGGTATCCTTCCGAGAAGGTGCGAGGCTTGACATTGCGGTCATATTGCACTTAATTTGTCTCTTATGTGCTTTGTTGGCCAATGCGGCTTCGCGACGCGTTTCATCTAGATGGATGAGATCTAAACATCATGCCTCTTCATTAGAAGTGTTAGGTAGCAGGTCAATAGTGAGTTTCAACGATCAAATTTCACATTGAATTGGTAAGATAGCTTCTAGACCGTAAACCGGCTGAAATGGAGTAAATTTGGTTGCATTTTTCATTGAGGTTCGGTAAGCCCACAAAGCGGAGTATAGGATAAATTCGAGTTCCATTTAAGAACCCCAATCATTCGTTGAAGCATACACTTAAGAATTTTTTTGATGGCTTCAACTGGCCCATTAACTTGGAGATAATAAGGGGTAATACAGTCATGTGACAGTCCTAACTTTGCAGTCAGCTCAGTCATCATGTAGTTGCAATTTTTTTTTTCCATGATCTGTGACTATGGCTTGCGGTACACCAAACCAATTAACCACATGGTTAAAGAAAAATAAAGAAGTTGTATTGCCTACATTATCAAATGTAGGCATCTTCTCGGCCCACCTAGTAAAATAGTCGACAACGAAAATAATATACCCATGCCCCCTGGCCGAGCGAGGGTTACATGTCATGAAGTCAATGCCCCATTTGTAAAATGGTCCCACAACGATGATAGGATGCATTGGTTCTGGCGACGCACGGGTTTTATGATCAAATATCTGGAAAGCATGACAATTCTGACCACGAGAATGCAGTTGCGAAATATGGTAGGCCAGAAGTAACCAAAGTAGAGAATATTCTACACGGTAACAAAATCGGACAAATTCCACCATAATTACCAACGTGGAAATCATTTAAAACTTTCTCAGCCTCCTCATGAGTGAGGCACCTACATAAAATCATATTGACACCACAACGATAAAATGTATTGCAGACGATCAGATAATATTTGGCTTGGTATCGAATACGTCAATGTTGCGAGCGAGATGTATTGGGTCAGAAAGTTTGGGTTTAGAGATAGATCAGATAATATCCATACCATGGGTTAGATGATGTGATAAGAAACAAAACTCATCCGGAATGGATGGTTCCGATTTAGACTCAGTGCTACTCGAGGGAAGGTCGCAGATAAGCTCAACGAAAACCAAATACTTCTTTGACTTGGATCTGATGAATTCCAAATCAAATTTCTACAAAATGACTATCCATTTTGGGTATTCCACCCCCCAAAAATTGACGTGACAGAATGTATTTCATAGGGTTGCAATCCGAAATGACAATTGTCTTATGGAGCAGGATATAGTGGCGAAATATTTATACAACTTGAATGGCTATCAAAGCGAGCTTCTCAACATAAGTGTACTTAACTTCCGTATCATTGATATTGTGACTCAAATAATAGATTGGATGTTCAATCCAATCTTCTTCTTTGACTAAAACCATGGCGATGGTTTTATTTGCAGCGATGAGATACATGAAATAACCACTCTGATAACTTGGGGGATATATTAAAGATGCTCGGATTAGGGTAACTTTAAGAACACAAAAGGAAGCTTACACAACCTCATCCCAATGGAAGGGAGTCCCCTTTTTCAAGGGTCGAGTATATCCTTTAGCCATTTCCGTGTAGTTGGGAATGAATAACCTTAGAAAGTTAGCTTTCCCTTAGAGTATTTGTAACTGAAGTAGGTTGGAAGGCGCAGGAAAATCTAGAATGGCCTAGACCTTCAAACGATCAAGTTGAATTCCATATTTTGACATGAAAAAACCAAGAAAAGGACCAGAACCGACACAAAACACACATTTGTGTGGATTGAGGCGTATTTTGTAGTGACGACATTGTAAAAATATGGCTCTCAAATGTAGCAGGTGGTCAGTCTATTTCCGTGAATGGGTAGGTAAGTCATCTAGCTAAGGTAGAACAATGTGTTTGATGTCATGGAAAGCATAATTCATTGCCATTTGTAATGATACCCCAACGTTATTTAAACTAAAAGGGAGTTTTCGATAAGCGAATGTGCCCTAGGGACAAATAAAAGTTGTTTTATGTTGGTCCTCTAGGCGAATATTGATATGATTGTAACTAGAAAATACATCCATGAAGGAAAATATTTCACATCCGGCACATTCGTTAATGATTTGTTCGATAAAGGGAGTGGGATAGTTGTCCTTTGGACAAGCATGATTAACATCTCGATAATCAATGCACACTCTAATTTTCCCTTGTTTCTTCATGGCAGGACCAATGTTGGAAACCCAATCGGTAAGAAAAACAGGGTAAATGAAACCAGCACGCAAAAGTTTCTCAACCTCTGCTTTAATTGAAACAAATTTCTTAGGATGAATGCAACGGAGGCTCTATCATACCTGTTTGACATCAGGGTACATTTTAATTTCATGCTCAATGATACTGGAATCGATGCCCGAAATTTCCTCATATTACCAGTCGAATACATCTCAGAATTCACGGAAAAGAGAGCGGTAAGTGTCAAGTTCATATGCAGAAAAAGACACGTTGACATGGATTTTTTCTACAACACAAGGTTTGGTCGAAATATCAATAGAAATCATTTCTCCAATATTTGATGGGTTTCGCTCAGAATCGACGACGTGGATAGGAATGGAATCATTAAGAAATCAACGGCTGTAGGGTGATATATTTCAGTTGGAATATCTTCATTGTAATCTGGAGGATGGAATTGATGATGCTAATTTTCCCATGGTTCTTCTTCCAGCACCATGGATTCCATAATTCTCTCATCAGTTTAGAATATATGTGAAAAATGATAAGAAGTACCATAATCCAAAGAACGGTCGACCCAAACAGTCGGCAATAAAGGATCAGGATTGGTCGCATAGGCCAAAAATATTGATTGTTATGCGAGCTCGATTGGACTTAGCGACATAATTTCACCCAGCCTATCTATTTCAAAATCATTGGGAATATTCCTTAAGTCAAATGAAGTGGAAGATATCATATTTCAAGTTTCTATTTTTTTGATTTCCGCCGATGTCGCAGGCGACGGTATATAAAAGGTGCCCATTAGGCAATAATCCTTAAATATTCCTACACCAATGTTCTGAAGAGATGGTGGGGTCTGTGAAAAAAAAGAATGCTTCCAGTTTCCTGGGAACCAGAGATGAAGAAGGCAAGTTGATCGATGACTGTAATGCCGCCCTTATGAGGGAAAACAACAATGCAAAACTAAGTAGATACAACTACATCCATAGCATAAAACCACAATCTTCCAAGTAAGATATTATAGTCAAGGGTCCCGTCAATGACCTCATCTTCAATAGTAACAATTTTTCCCCCTAGTTCAATTTGCAGGTTACTGAGAATTCCACAAGTCTTATATGTACGACTGTCAAAATATTTCAACGTTGTAGGTGATTGTGATAAAATCGGCGAGCCAAGTGACTTCCAACAAATCATAGATATGATACAAGTACATGTACCTTCATCAATAATAGTCCGATGAATGAGGCGATTCAGGACATTTACTGGGATAAAAAATGCTAATTGTGCTGGAAACTGTGGCACATAGCCTACATGGTTAAAGACTACGAGATTATAGTCTGATGGATCGATTCCACCAATTGCTGACAACAAAGAGTGCTTTTGGGAGGGGCAATTCTGAAGAACCTCAAGTGTCGACATAGCAGAAGTTGATTGAACTTTATCTTTGACTACGCTCTAATTTTGAGCAGCATGAGCTCGAGGGTTGAAAGTTGATTTATGAATGACTCCCTTTGGAGGCTTTATTGATAACTCAGGAATAATAAGTGGCATAACTAAATTAGATGAAGTTGAAGTAGAAGTAGTAGGTTGATCTGTAGCTTGACCATTCGACGACGAAAGAGGATTCCTGTAATATTTACTTCAAGTGGACACCAAAACATAATTTTTGGGCTTACTAAAGGATAACATAAGCACTTGTGAAGTAGAAGCAGGATTCGTAGCAAGCATATGTGTTTCCGAGTTCGGAGAAGGATTTGTCAACACTGCAGATGTGACAAAATTCTTAAGAAGTTTTGAGACTTCTGAGCGGTGAGGACAATCTTGCGTAAAATTCTCCTCATTACATATAAAACAAGGGTAACAAATTTTCCGAGTGCTACCAGGTGTATCAGATGATTTTTCCTGATGGGGTGAATTTTGTTTCTTCTAATCTTTTCATTTATTCTTACTTCCAGGTTTCTTGTCACTTTTGCCCTTGTCAGATGACACGGCATGTATTTCAGAAGAAGACACAGGATCAGATGCAACAGGGGTTTGATTGGACACATCAAGTGTAGAAACAGATTCTCAACTTGCTGGATGAGTGCTAGCAGAACCGATCACATCATCGTCGACATGAATTTCCTTACCATATGGAGAAGGAGGAACAATAAAATTTGGTTACGTTGCTTTCGGAATATTTTCATAGAGTGTGCCAGACTGAGTATAAATCAAATCCAGATACTAGGCACGAGAAATTACTTGCTCTTTAGTGACAACACCACCTTTGGCCATGTCCTCGGTGATAGATGGCAATAAGGAATTTATAAACCACTTAGCTAAAAGTTGATCCGAAACAAATTTTTTAACCATTCGATGACGATGGTGGAACTCATGAATGTGATCTGATATGTGAGGAGCAGTTGTCTGTTTAAATTTGGTCAAATGTTTAGTTTCAGTTTCATATCAAATGGGTAACTTAAAGTGTGTTATAAAAGTAGTGACTAAAGCTATGAAGTTATCAAAAGAAGCTCATGGTAATTCAATATACCACTTTGTAGCGATACCAGTGAGTCTTTGTTGGAAAAGACAGAGTCTAACAGAATCATTGTTCAAGCAGTTTGATGAACACCATAAATGATAAGTCATAACATGCGTAGACAAATATTCTCTAGAGTTTCCATTGAATTCGGAATATTAGAGGGTAATTTATGAGGAATCACCGGCCACCAAGGTAAATAATGAATGGGATCATTAGTGAGCCGCTTTAAATCAGGTAACTCTAGTGTTGCAACAAACAAAAACCATCGATTTAGATAAGGTTGAGCATAACCAAGGTAAGATGGAATTGCCTAGGCAATAGGCCATTGTGCACCAACATAAGGATTCTGCTACTCATAACCATGATAGGGGTAAGTTTTTTCACCAAACCCTTTATAGGATTGTTGACCAGGACCTCGATAAGCTTGATACTGTTGGAATGTTTTTTGTGGCTTCCATAGGATTTGATAATATTGTTGTTGCTTGCCAAGATAATTTGGACCAGGTTGTGAATATACGGGACCAATATAAATCTGTGACAAGGATAAACTAGCCTATGGTTATGAAATTCCCGATACATACAATTGTTGTAAACCAGCCTAGGAAGACGAAGTCTACAGACCCAAAACTTGGGGGTTAAGGGTTAAAGGACCCACTTGAGCATATTGAGCTACAACCAAGGAAGTAATAACATGCGTAGTAGGTACGGATGCAACATGTTGAACTGGTTGATATTGATACACAATTGTTTCTGGTTGAACAGGAAAGGTAGGCTACCATTGACAAACATGCATTCCAGCATAATATTGACCTAAAAATGAAGGAGTACTGCCATATGGGGTAAACATCTGTTGCACCCCATCATATGGAGTATAAGGATATTGAACATACTGATCTTCATATGATGGGTGTCCAACAGAAATTGGATAATATGGACGGTAATTGGATGGACCAACCTGATATTGAGCTGATGATGCCAATAAAGGATTAGTCTCTTCAGTACTCGTAAGTGAGGAACCAGGTAAAATTACAGATGATGACATGGGTGAAGTCCATGGACAAGAGGAGACACCAGATTAGGTTCCATTTAAAGCTTGGTAACCTTGTGGGACAGACGGACCACCATAAAAATGAGACTCAGGTGTTGTAGAAAACATCGAAGAAGTAGCAGCAATAGATGTTATCGTAGCTGTAACGGATGGTATAGTTTGGGATGTTGTATCAGCCATGGTTAAATAACCTAGTAAATACTCTAAATAATCTATGGGAACTTGAGACTAAGCAGGATAAACAGGAGAAGTGTAGTTCAAACGAGGAAAAGATGGATAAAGATGAAGCCCCGACCCAAAATGAGTTGGAGTTGTAGGGGTTGTCTCTTCCTGTGGTTCTTCCTCAATTGAAATCAAACCAGGTGGAAGTACTTCACCGTCAGGCCTGAGATAAATTTCAGGTGGTAAAGAGGAAGAATCGATAATTACGAATGACTGAGGATGAGCCGGTTGATTGTCTTCCGGCATGGGAACAACTTCTTGTTATTCAACTTCGGGATCAAGATGTTCTGGTAAAAGAACGATAGGTTTCGTATCAACTTCCGGTTGAACAACTTCGGCTTCTGTATTTACCATTTCACTGGATTGAATTTCAGTGTCCTCAGGTAACTCTGAGGGTTTTGTCTCGATGATAGCAGATAAACCGGGATTGGTAGAAACAACTCGAGACTCGATACTCAAAGGATCAGATGAATTTGGTAAATTATATGAAGATGTATCACCAAAGGTTACAGAGGTACCAGACTCGGTAGGACGAGCTCCCCTTCATCGACTAGGTGTAGCTTATGGTGGTAAAGGTGGTTTATTCGATTTCCTACGCGAATGACGGGGAAAGGGTTTATATTATTCCATGATTGCTGATTGATTTTAATAAAAAAAAAAATAAAAAAAAATAGGGTAATGATAGGAAAAAGGATTACCAAGTAACTTTGAACTG
Source organism: Pinus albicaulis (assembly GCA_034641835.2). Lineage (NCBI taxonomy): Eukaryota > Viridiplantae > Streptophyta > Pinopsida > Pinales > Pinaceae > Pinus > Pinus albicaulis. The sequence goes on from CM076580.1 coordinate 599,508,519, forward strand.
CAATATACTGCCCTAATGAACCAGGGACTTACATATGTGTAGGCAATATCCCCTAATATTTTGTTCAGTGTATCACAGTGTACAAGGCGATCGACTCAGTTACCTATGGATGGTAAGCAACCTAATGTTTTCCTCCCAAATATACTCAATGGTATGTGGAGGCCCAATTCAAAAAATCATTGTCTAATGCGAAACCGCACAGTGAGAACATCCCTTATACTTTTCGTACTAGAACACCACCTGATATACTCAAGGTACGTGGACGAGCTTCGAAATACTTATGTACGTGGAATGAGGTATCACACTTGGAATGTATCACGAACAATTAACCACAACTGCTATGTTTTACGATGCCAGGACACGTCTCTAGCCTAAACCTCTAAATGTTATCGTTAAGTGAAAATGCTCCCTTAGGTTAATTGAGATAAATTTTAAGTTGATATTTCTTAGAAATTTTCCTTTCAGGTTCACCACATGATGTATTTGAAATTCCTAGAATGAAACAAATATGATAAGCATTAATTTAGATTCAATTTAGACAATGAAAACCTTAGCTACAAGGGATATAGCAATCAGATTGTAAGAAATCAACAATGAGCACATCTAAATACAAATTCCCTAACTATTCCCATGCATCACTCACAAAGCCTATATGCAAATGTATGTTTTTCTTTCCGATTTATTTTAAGTGTGAATGAACGAAAAAGAAACTATGATGCAAAAACAAGCAATCAATACTTTCCAGAGAAACGAATACTAGGAAGAAAATTCCTCTTTCGAAAATAAAGAACTGATCAAATGTAAACTTTAAACTTTGGAGCTATTTCAAAAATGATAAAGAAAACAATAAGAAACATTGAACAAACAAATATCCAAAGTGAACAAGGATAATAGAAGAAATATGGTCTCTAGAGGCAATTAGACACTTGAAAACTCAGCAAATAAGACACTGAAATGGATGGAAAAAGAAAAAAAATATGATGAATTTTGGTTGGTCACAGGAGCAATGCACTCCTGAGTGGGAGATAGTGCATAGTAGAGCACTGTCTCTATTCCAATAGGGCTATGAAGAGCATTGTGTCAAGATAAACAATGCATTGGTGCCAGAGGAATCTCAAAAATAGGTAAGCAAACACACTTCTTTTACCAAAACATATTCAAATGACTGTAATGAAGAAAGTAAAGTTTACTAGAGGTTGAAAAACAAGGATAAAACCACCAAGGACGATCAATCACTCCCCAATGGAGTCGCCACTTTGTTTTATGGAAATCAAACCTACGGATATATAAGTTTCCCTAAGGGTGGTGGATGCACTTAAAACAATAGATGAAAGACACTTTACCTTTTCCTTAAGATAAATAGATAAGAGAAGAACACCTACTTGTGATCTTCTGCTATTCTTCGTCTCCATTTTTTCACTTTAGTCGCTCTCAATCGAACTAAACTCGCTGGATTGGTACCTGCAATGGCTAACAGAAGATAAAAAACAACATAAAGGCATATGATCTATTCATCTTAATCAAACTAAATCGGTTTCATTTGAAAATACACATATAAAAGAATGAACACATGTATTAGGAAAGGAACAAATATATTTATTATAAGGTAGAAGGAGAAGTTACATCCAGTTGGATAGATTTGATGTTAACTCGCTCCACCTTCAGTCCTATCCTCATCACATCAGCAACATCACTCCAACAGCATAACATTACATGCAAATAATACTTCAAAGAGATGTGATCTTACCATCATAACTCTACAAATTCAAATTCTTGCTCTCTTGTGCACTGTGATCAGTGCTCAATTTATAAGAAATGAAGGTGGCTTGGCATTAATTGGTCATTGAATGGATTTTCCATAAATGGATGAAGAAGTTTCCTTGTTCAATGGGATAGGAGGATAAGTGATTTAATGGCTCCATGGTGTTCATATTCTAAGTTATTAGATAGTATGATAGCTGTAAAAAATTCTAGAAGCCACTAGAAAGTGGGAAGATTCATGGAATCCTTTGAAAAATTCGTTCGCAATTGACCAACGCACTGTAAAGTGGGCCTAGATGCTCTGAAATTCTACATTTCATGGGAGTATCAAAGCACTTAATACAGTCTAGGGGTGTGTTGATGGCTCAATGAAGCCTGGACTTCAAGCAATGAAACTTTCATAAATGAAACCAACAATGGGATGACTTGTTTAAGGAAAATAGAAACTGATTTAGAGCATGATAGGCCCTAATTATAATGATCTTGGTTTCAGGAGTGATGCCCAAATTTACCTGTAAAACTCTCCACCATTGAAGAGGAGTTAAGGAGCCTTCAAAGGACTCCTCTTATCTCTCATCAAGATGAAAAGATCACTAGAAAATCAATTCTCTTAAATGAACCAAAGGGAGCCAAGCCATATGAATATTGTTGCATTGGGGACCATTTGATAAATGATGTTGAAATCAATATTATGGTGTCCATATTGCCTCTAAATCCTAGCATACTTTGTAAAATTTTGAGCTCCTCCATTAGAGAGCTTAAAAACCTCTTTGAAAGAGAATTTCCTTAAAAGAGGGAGAAAGAAGACCTTCCTTTAGGAGATTTCAAAGGGTCCATGTTAATTTATGTAGGTGTTCTATGCTTGATGCAACTTTACTTTTATCAATAGAAATCACATGAATTTACAAGTAAAATGCAGATAGAACATACCAATGATCCTTTAGAAGACAAACCAGAAACAGGAGAATGTGTTGGTGCGTTACGGCGGTCAGCAGGATGCTTCAACCAGCAAAGTATTCTTGGTCGGCCAACCCAGAATGTGTCACAACAGTCCTCAAATCAGTCACCCAGTCAACTCAAAGTCAACCCCAAAAAAGTCAACGCAGTCCAGAAAAAGTCAACACAGGGCAGCAACAATAAAGTCAACGCAGCTCCAACTTCGGTCAACCTTTTGACCTCAATTTTTGTGCCAATGAGTACGGCCTTCAAAAATCGAACTCTCCACCAAATTTCAGCCAATTCTGACCATGCGTTGACCAAAGTCAACGCTGGTCAAACTTACCCAGAAACCCTAACTGCAGAAAATTTGCTGCAGTAAATTTCGTCCTTTTTGTTGCAGTAGATTTCGTCCTTCTTCTCACGTGGGAGATGAAACTGCTTCTCAGATGCTCGCATATAATCAGAGGAGAAGATGTGTGATGTTGAGTGAGTGAAATGCTCTCCAATGTTGACTGTATTTATATCCATCATTGAGGTGTGTGCCACATATGCTGGGGGTGTAAAACCTTAAGTCCGACCTGCACTTAAATTTATTATAAATAATAAATTCAAAATAAATGTTCTGCTCATAAGATTAAAATCAATTTTATATCGATTTTACACCTCTCTGAAAGAGGAATCCAATACAAATATTGGAATCTTCATCTGAGCATCACAAGATGGAGTTTGGACCTAGTTGTCCAAATTTAACAGTCCACTACACATAGATATTCCATTGTGTCTCTAAGAAATTTTAATCATATTCTATCATCATGAAGAAATGATTCTATGCTTCCTATTTCATTTCTATTGTTTTATTATTCATCCGCTCATACTTAGATGTTGCTTCATTATAATTTGTTTTCTTGTTTACTATCATGTTCTAAGCATTGCTAACCTTTTGTGTACTAGAAAAAACCTTTAAAAAAATGGAATTAGGGAATCCTTTGCACCTAACACCACATAGCAAATTGGTGACTCCACTACTCGTTTTCTCTAATATTTGTTGTTTCTAAGGTCTCTTCTTATATAATTTTCAGTCATTTTTCAATTTCCAGCTTGTGTTAGACATTTAAGTTCTCTAATTTGGAATCTGCTTGGCATAATTCACATATATTTTATTATTAAGGCGACTTGTGTGACTGTCAAGAAAACTAACGTGCAATTTTCTACAACATTTTTGTAGAATTGTCAGAACCACATGCATATCAATGAGATAACCATGCGGTTTTGCATTTTTCATTGCATTGTAAATTTTTCTCAGGTTCTTGAGAAGGGTGGTAACCAATAATAATCTACCTCCTTCCATGATTACCTTTTTAGAATAATTTATGTTGTTTGATCGTCATTAACCCATAAAGTAAAACAATTCATGCTTTTATTTTGCCACATGAATGGCTTTAACTTTAAGTTTGGGACTTGAAGTTGCATCCTCAAATTTTCAAGTATCGACTCTTTCCCTTGCAATTATTGCGATCTGGGGGAATTGTAACGAATTGTGAGAACTATTCTTTCCTCTCTTAGGATTAGAGATTAATTCAATTAGCTTAATTAGGTGGAAATTAAGCGTCACTAATACACACATATTTTCAATTTATGCAGGGTTTAATTTCACATATTCTAAATAGGTTGGATAGTAGAAGATCACTTTATATCCACATATTTACAATGCAATACACTTTGTGATTCACACTTGTCACTTTGAACCCACCTCACATCATATAATCAAATTTATTCCAGTTCCTTCTTATACAAGTATCCTCTTTCTTTTTCACTCATAGTGATATAGAGTATTAGAAAATTAATTTGGAATAAGAATTTATTTATTTCACACCCTAAGAAAATGAGTTTGGGTCATCATCCCCACCCAAATCCACTTAAAATTAACCTAAATTTACACATTAATTCCCCCCATCATGGGGTTACAAAATAATTTTGTATTCTAAGTTAGGACTTTGGGGTTAGGTTTTTAAATAACCCCCCTTATTCATTTTCATTTTAAACATAAAATGTTGTCCTTTTAGGGAACTTCCAATCCTCCATAATTCATTGTCTAAAAATGTTAAGTCCCTATATTAATAGTGTAGTCCCTTATTATGTTAGTCTAGCCCCCCTTATTGTTATTGTTGTACCCCTGTAACCTCCATATTGTTATTATTGTGCCCTTACATTATTATTGTTAGGTTGGCTAGGGTTACATTGTGGCCCCATGGACTCCTATATATAGAAAGGAGGTTGTATCATTTGTATCATCCAAGAATTGTTCATTCATGTAATGTATTGGAGGTTTCCCCCTCGAAATGGCTTATTTCTAAGGTGTTGATATCTCTTTTCTTCTATTTTTGGAGCTGGTTTCACAACATTTGGTTTCAAATATTTGAGATTCTAGGGTTTCGCTGCTCCAAACAAGTCATCATGGAATTTTCACTATAAATTTTTTTCTACGAAGGTTCAGAATCTGAAATTTTTAAAGTGTGAAGCCAAAATCCCGAGGAACATCGTGGAAAAATTTCAGAGCCTGTTTTGCAATAGTTTCAGAGATATGATCTATGCAAGTTAGGTCATTTCTTAGGCTCCTGAATTTAACCTAAACAGGTCATCGTGGTATTTTTATAATAACGTCTTTTCTATGAAGGTTAAGAGGCTGAAATTTTTAGAGTGCAAAGCCACAATCCTGAGGAACAGTTTCGCAAAATTTCAGATATTGGTTCGTAATATTTTCGAAGATATGATCTATGGAAGTTAGGGATTTTTGAGGCTTCTGAATTTCATCTCAAAGAGGTGATCGTGGGAAAATATTCACAGCTCTCTCTCTGAGCATCGGATTGGAATGTTGTAAAAAATGGAATCAATTACACGGAATTCAGTTTTCGTTCTATCAATTTCAAAGCCAAAGGAGGAAACAGTGACACGCGACAAGTCGTACAATTTCACTCTACTGAACCAGTCCAAAATTGGGTCATTGTGGGAGATTGGACATAACTTTGCCTTGAAGAATCAAAATTAGATCATACCTGTGGCATTTGAAAGAATCTTCAGAGGGCTACTACAGGGCTGAATTTTAGATATTTAGGATCCTCAATTATAGAGATAATTCAATTTCAATATCGAGCTCCTCTAAAGCAAGAAAAAGGTGTGTATTTGGTTTTTAAAATTGCATAAAATTTGTTTGAAAAAGCAGTTTGAAGTGATTCCAAGGGAGTATTTTAGAATTTTTATCAGTATTGGGTTCTATAATGCCTCCAAAAAATAATTCCATACCCATTAAGCCCTCAAAAATCTATACTATTATGCATGAAGAGGAAGAATTGCAGTGTGAGATATCAAAATTACGGTACCAAGTGCAACAAATTTCTATCTTACGAAGAGCAACCGAAGATGACATAGATGGTTTAAAAGCAGAAATGGAGGCTAATTTGGATGGTTTTAAGGATAAAAAAATAGCTAATATGGATGATAAATTAGTGGAAGATCACATCGAGCATCAACAACAAGTTCTCCAACTCTCAAAGGATAGCCTAACTTTGGTGCAGAATCTAATGAAACAATAGGAAGATCAACATCACATCAAAATAAGTTCTGAAGTAGTCACAGAAACAAGAACTCAACAAGTACGATCAATTTCAGAGTATCTCATCAAGTGGAAGAAATTTCCTGTAGAATATTCCACAGGGGAGGATGAGAATTTTATACAGAAGCATCAAGAAATAATCAAGCGTTGAGGACAACACTTGTTTGAAGGAGAGGGGCATGTTAAGTCCCTATATTAATAGTGTAGTCCCTTATTATGTTAGTCTAGCCCCCCTTATTATTATTGTTGTACCCCTGTAACCCCCATATTGTTATTATTGTGCCCTTACATTATTATTGTTAGGTCGGCTAGGGTTACATTGTGGCCCCATGGAATCCTATATATAGAAAGGAGGTTGTATCATTTGTATCATCCAAGAATTTTTCATTCATGTAATGTATTGGAGGGTTCCCCCTCGAAGTGGATTATTTCTAAGGCGTTGATATCTCTTTTCTTCTCTTTTTGGAGCTGGTTTCACAACAAAAAATTTAGTTGTGAGAGGATACCCGTGAAGGGGGAAAGGATTAGATCAACGATTTTTCGGGTCTCCTCAAGTCTCACAACTCCTGGTAGGGACTCTGGATCTATGGTTGATACCCAAATGTTGAGATTCCCTCACTTGCATTGAACATAGGTAGCTTAGTGGCCAAAACCTAGGGCATTCACCCAAGGTGGTAGTAGTGGGAAACAACTTCACCTTGAGGAAATTTTGAATGGCTATTGGAAGCATCACCAAGTCTTTTAGGATGTGCCAAAATACCCCTCATTATAATCATCCTTTCATACCTTTGCTAGTTTTATTTTGGTGGCATCAAACCCCATTTTTGAAAACTTTCAGGAAGCCCTGTCACAATTTGAATATAAGGATGTTAGGTCTTTTAAGATTTCACATGCTACCCCTTTCTTCATCCTCATTTAACACTAGTTTTATTTAACACATTAAAACATCATTAAGTAACTAACCTTTGTTTGTTGCTTTGTTTAATGTGTTGAGTTTTTAGTTTTTGATATCTGAAATCACATACACCTCCTTGAGAACCATTGGGGATGCTTTTGTACTTTGATGGTATATCCACCTTCAAATCTTGCCACCTTTAGTAGTAGGAGTAGCTGGTCTTGTAGCTTCACTTGCATAACCTTCACCTCAAATATCACATATTGATACTTTTTTGATATGTTCATCCATCCTTGGTGACACATTATTAGGTACCACAATACCTCAATGTCGTCCATCATCTAGTAGTTGTCATGCTTTATTCATGGTAAACCCAACCCTCAATCTTCCATTTATGGCTTCATTGGACCTCTTGGATCTTTAGAAGCTAATAAATGATCCCGTGACACACGACCCTACGTGGTTTGTGATGCCAACCAAACTCCCTTCAGAAATTTCAAAGCTTGAAGGTCAACCAAGGGAAGATCTTGCTAATCACATGATGAAATTTTATAAGTAGTGTTCATCAAATAGTATCATTGAAGACTCAATTAATTTGAGGATTTTTTATTTCACCCTAAATGACCCCTCATCCAAATGGTATGTTAGTGAGAATGAGAGAATCCACACCACTTTCAAATCCCCAAAAAATTCTTACCTAACATTCCATCAATCATCGATCCATCATGACACTAGAATAGAATTTTTAATTGATTTTAAACAAAAATCATTCACCCATATCACAGACCATGTCCATGAATGGGATATACATTGCATAATATAGAAATCCAAGGTTCCCAACATTCCATCAATCATCGGTCCATCATGACACTAGACTAGAATTGTTAATTGAATTTAGAGAAACATCATCCACCCATATCACAAACCATGTCCATGAATGGGATATACATTGCAACATCTAGATATATGAGGTTCCCAAAGAAACTTTGTTAGAATTTTTCCTCAAATCACTTTTACTGGTCATAGAAAAATACGTCACAACCACCATGCCTCAAGACGAGGAAAAAGTAACCGCTAAGGCTCAATAATTTGAGCTAATTTATGCACAATAGAGTTACCTTTACATGGTAATATTGAATGCTCCTTGACCCCAATATTTTAGTAAATATAATCCATGGGAATTTAGTGTTGTTGACGAACTCATTAGGTCCACCCCCCAGTAAAATCCTTAGCTCAAAAACCAACATTCCTATCATATTCATGGAAATCCATATGTACTATCTCCATTTCCTGACATGGGTGGGGAACCGTTATCACTCCCACCTATACTGGTGGATACTTTCATAACCCTCCCCCCATCAAGTTCCCTTCCCACGCAGGGTACTATTTATTCCACCTTGTGAAATTATGATGGCATGTATAGACTCTACACCCCAACTCTCATATGGGAATATGACATAGCAAACCCTTATTTCCATTTCCTTGGTGAACCACCATGCAATCCTAAAAATTAACATCCTAAAACAAATGTAGGGGTTAACTCTCAACTTTTTCGAACCATAATTTTTCCAATAGCAACATGCCTTTGAGCAACTCAATACGACCAATCCACCTAACCAAGACAAGAAGAAGAAGAAGAAAGGAAAAAAATAAACAAGGGAGAAACTAGGGACATGGAGGAGATCTCAGTAATGAAACCCCCATGGTGGAGGAAACCCCAAAAATTAGAACCAAAATTCCAACAAAGTTCCCAAAATTTGCAAAAACAAGGGAAGAATAATGGTTTGTGGACTAACTTCCCCTAAGCATTATGCAACGAATATGGACACTAAATACACCATTGAACCCAAATTGTTGAATTAAAACAAATGAAGGAGGAAATGGGTGGTCATGTCCCCAGTGGTTAATTAGAAACCCGTTATACGACAAACCCCCTTCCCAAAACAAGAAGTCATAGCCATCCAACAAGAAACTAGTGATCCCCATTTCAACAATATTGTGGCAGGCAATCCTCAAGATTCTACCAACTGTGACATCTATATTAACTTTGCATATATATTATTGCAACATCACCATCATAATTACAACCCACCTCCTGATCCCAATCCCTCATTGACAAATTCTATGTCATCCATTTCCTTTGCACCATTAATGATCCCACATCCCACCATTGATCGAATTTTAAGATTAGCAAAGAGATCGCTAAGGTGCATTAGAGAATTTTTTAGGTATGAAATAGACCTCCTAAGGAATATTATAAAATAATAATGGAAATAGTAAAATTATATTAGACTACATCATCAAATTTTATAGGAAAAAAGTAAAACACCACTTTTTCAACTCATATTTTAAATTTATCTCCCTACAGTTTTGCTCAAATTTTGAGTGGGAGCACTCGTTGGATGCAAAATTTAATTCATCATCCAAGGAGTACCCATGTTGCATACTTTCGATGGACCCTGCTACAAAAAAAATGATAAATACATGAAATACGAGTTTGTAAGTTGGTCGATATTTCTCATTTTTTGTGTAGTAGGTTCCATCGAAAGTTTGCAACATGTGTACTCATTGGATGAGGAATTAAATTATGCATCCAACGAGTGCCCCCACTCAAAATTTTAGCAAAACCATAGGGAGATAATTTGAAAATATGAGTTGAAAAAGAAGTTTTTAATTTTTAATTTTAATTTTTTAATATTTTTACTTTTTTACTCCAAAAATGGTGAATCATCTCCCATGGTTGACATCATCATCTTGAATCCTATTTATTCTTATAAAGTTGATTTTGGTTGTGTATTTTTGTTTTGAGGCCCATTTAAGACCTCAAAATTTCTCTAATGAACATCCTATATTTCAAAAGTACCACCATTTATTAGCACTATTGATGAATTAACTTAGTCTCTAGCTATCATGTCAAGATTAGAGGTTATCCAAAAGTTCCCTATGAAACAAAATGCATTACTCTGATGTCCATCTCTAGTCACATTCGAGATTCTCATCACCATAAAATCTTCAGTTGACCCAACTCCCTCATAGTTGCAACCTACTGAAAGGACACTAGATAGAACAAAAAAACCAACTGATGGCAAGTAGAAAAATAAATTAGGTGCTTCCACAACATCGAATCCTAGGTTTAATCCCCCATGCGCCCTTTTCAATACTCAAAGTCAGCCTACAAATTTATTCCCTACTCTCAAAGATCTACATGATCTCCTTCATGCCCCATAGGCGCCCTCCTTACTTTGAAACCTGTGAATTAAAATAAATAAACCCATGCCTAAAAAATAATTGCAAAAATACCACCCGTTTCCCATTTTATGAAACACAGTCATTACACTCACCATTGTCCCAATCTCCTATGATATCAGGGTGCATTGTTCTAATTACATTGATCATCTATTGTAGTTCAACCACTCCCAACAACGAAGGACATCAACGACACATCCTCAACCATTTAGTATGTCACTACTTCGATTATTCAACTATTGGCATGCCCTTATGCTTTATTTATAGACAAGAACTACTTCGTGTACCGTTGTCTAGGATCCTCACATAATGCTTAAGAAATATGACTAAGATAACATCCATTCTTCACAAAGAGCCTAGTGATCCTTATATTGAGGCTATAATTGACACCCTATCACCCCAATTTCTTCAACCAATTTGAGGAATGATTCGATTCAAATTGTGACCTCATTAGGGGAAATTTGAGGTCTAAAATGGGCCTCCTAAGAAAAATGTACAACCAAAATAAACTTTATAAGAACCAATAGGATTCAAGATGATGATGTCAACCATGGGGAATGATTCACCATTTTTGGAGTAAAAAATTAAAAAGATTAAAAATTAATAAAATAATAAAACTACTTTTTCAACTCTCATTTTCAACTTATCTCTCTAAGGTTTTACTCAAATTTTGAGCAAGAGTACTCGTTAGATGCAAAATTTAATTCCTCATCTAAGGAGTACCCATGTTGCATACTTTTGATGGACCTTGCTATATGAGAAAATGAGAAATACATGAAAAAACGTGATTTCAATCACGTTTTTCATGTATTTATCATTGTTGGTGTAGCAGGGTATATAACATGGGTACTCCTTGGATGAGAAATCAAATTGTGCATCCAATGAGTGTTGCCACTCAAAATTTGAGTAAACCCATAGGGAGATAAGTTTAAAATACGAGTTGAAAAAATAATTTTTCATTTTTTCCCACAAAAATTTGATGATGTAATCTAATATTATTTCATTATTTCCACTAGTATTTTATAATTTCCTTAGGAGGCCCATTTTAGACCTCAAAATTCCCCTAATAACCCATGAAACAACATCCCTCAAAGGACCGAATTCCCCCCCATAGGTATCACGATAATAAATTATCCCTCCACCCAGTTCTAATGATGAACACAACCATGAGCATATATGCTTTATTTCCTATGTGGGGGAAATGTTACCAACCCTATGCTCATCGTTTATCGGTGTTGAGATTGATTCGTTCACAATGAAATTAGTGCCAACTAGGATAGTTTCGACCCATCCCGTATTTGTTGTTTCCCAATTAATTGGACCTACAAAATTTAGCATGATGACACATGCTTGTATTCCACTTATTACTTCCACGTGCCTCCCTTTGCTTCACAACTCCTCTTAGACATTACCACATTTCTCAAAAGTCTTCCCACTCAATCAAGACATTCTCAAATTCATGAAATCACTCAAATATCCTTCAGATGCCATGCATCATCATTCCTTAGTATTACCTGAAGGAGCTTCCAAAACCCAAGTACCTTCTACATAGGTGTTTGTGCAGTCGAAACCAAATAATTTGTCCCTTTGAAACAAATTATTTAATTCAAAAATCACATTCCTGCACTAGATGCCTTCAAAGAATGCAATGTAGCCAACATCTCACCAACCATGAAAATAGACATATTGTTGGGCCCCAAATATGTTATAACATTTTCTATCCAAACCTTCCATTTACAAGCCATATTCATAACCTTATAACATATTATGTAACTATTACATTGCCAATTTTCACTAAATGAATTCATTTTATCTTGTGGTTAATTGTTAATTATTTATTGTATTTTCAATGATTAAATGAGTTTTTAATTAGGTTTTTCCAATGATGGCTTAATAATATGTTTATGTGCCCAAGCAACAAGTTATAGTACCAGAATTTGAAAATTTGGTACTTATATAAGTTTAGGCACTAAGTAAAGGTTAATGTATTGGCACTTCTCGAGTTACAATTTGATGACATAGGTTGCAAATACATGTTTATAGATGGATTTATATTCGTTGGATCACACCTGGTTCACATGTGAAGCTCAAGACCTTATTCAAAGTAACAATCAAATCTAAATTCCACCTAGAACAATTTGGTACCAAACCTAAAATAGTTTGGTACCAACCTACATGATTTTGGTACCGAATCCTGAAATCACAGTTTTTTCCAGTTGGAATGGAAGATTTTCAATCAGCTCGAGAAGATGATTATGTGTTTCTTTTATGTTGTCTTAGATATCCACAAAGGCATCTTAACCAATCAATCAAAATATCAACCATTTGAAGTAGCGTATCTCTGTTTTAGTCGAAGTGGGTTTATTCGCTCAAATCTGAGATTATTTTGGTTTTGATTATACCATATTGATTCTATTTAAAAGAGAAAATGTAGATGAAAATAGGGAAGGATAAATATTATTTTAATTCTATTATGTTTTGTTTCTACGATTTTTTGTAAACTGTATTTTTGTTGAAGGTTAATAAAAGTTAGTTGATGATTCATTGAGTTTTTGAAGTGTTTAAGCCTGTGAGTTTTCTATCTACTTTGTTGGTGTTGGTAAGGGTCCACCATCCCCAACATTTTTATGATTTAATATATCATTTTAGTTGTATATTATAATTTTTAATTAATGGTAAGTATTATTTCCATATTTTTAGTACTTAGTTACTATGTGTGGATTCATTGTACAATTGACTGGGTATATGCATAATGTTGATCTGATTTATTGTTTTCGTACGATGTTATATTTTATTTGGATATGTTATATATATGAGTGTGGACCATATGATATTACAAAATTTCCTATACCTGTTAATGAAATAATTTATTCTATACTTGTAATCAAAACATTGTTACATTCATCCTGTTCTGGTACCTGCATCCTAGATAGGTCGATATACCTTGGATGATGTTAGTATATGTGTAAGGCTAATTAGTAATGTGTATATTGTGGATTTAATGAAGTAATCCATGTGTGTGTGGTGAACCTTGATTATCAGTTGCTTCATCTAATTTTTATTAAGTAGACTGCATTAGGGCCACTTTACAAATTTTGAATTTCCTTTATAGTTCATTGTTGTGTGATTTATCTTTCTAGCATTAAGTTTGTTAATACAGGAAAAATTCAGACCCCATATTTTGTATTTCATGTGCTGACAAATGAGAAGGATTGACACTATTTCAGTCTTCCTTTACTAATTCATTTCCAGCAATATACTAGGCATTCAACAGGGGAAGTTGAGGATGTGGCTTAGCTTGTTTGAAGTAGACCTAAAGTGCATATCATAGCCGTAGTTTAGAGTGTTTTCTAGGAATAATTTGTGTTGTGTATCTCTGTTATAAAGACCATAGGAAGAGGTTGCCACAACAATGAGTTAGGGTGGTTATTTGGAGGACATTAGGACTTGGAGAAGGCCCTCTCTATAGGCCACATATGCCCAGGACTAATCATAGTAGGAAAAAGGTTCTCTGGTGCTATTTGGGGCTACTATATGTTGCTAGTTGGTACAGGTTGGCTGTTGGATACATTGAGGAGGATCCTAATACCCTACAACATATTTGGATGCCTATCATTGGGTAACAAATGAACCAATATTTTGGAAGAATATAACACAATTTTGGAGCAAATATTTAGGGATATTGGAGTGTCCTAACTAGTCTTCTAGAAGCACATAAATAAAGGAAAGGGGACAACAACAATGAGTTGTATATGAACCATTTTTTGATGATTGAATGCTAGAGGATTAGTGTCCTAGGAGAGGATTTTTGGTTTAGAAGCCATGTGGATGGGTTTCCTAGGTGTTGGATGACCTAACTAGGAGTATATGCTACAATGGAATTGGTCACTCATGGACTGTAGGAGGGAATCATGAGAGTGGACCAAGTGTGGACGTGATTTGGAATTTATGGTTTTCTAGAGGACAACATGATAATTCCCAATTTGGAGCCTGGTGTGCAACACCTTGATGAAAAAACGTATTTTCTAGAGTGGCAGTTGTTGAGCTCACGGGTTGATGAACCAGAGGAGCATTTTTTGGAGCCCGAGACTTGTGTGTGGAGAAGGAATTCTACAATAGATGATGGGAAGTCCTCCTAGCCCATGTTCATTGTAGGATATGGACATATTGCAGTGATAGGTGGTAGCCCCTCATGCCCTATGTTGGCCTTCATCAGTGTAGCACGGGAAGACCATGGTGGGCCAAAGTCCCTGAGTAGCTGAGGTGCAACAGTGGGTAGTTGAGCCTTGTTCACAAATGGAGTTGTGAAAAACTCGACAAGAGTATCGATGTGTTGTTCCCTTCATGGACTAAGGAACAAGTAGTGAGTAGATTAATAGCCGAGGTTTAGTAGTCAGATGGAATTGGAGCATTGATAGAGGTAGGAGTTGTAGATCGAGAAACGAAGGAACAAGCAGGTATATCGTATGACCGAGAGGAGATGAGAGAGTGTGATACATCAACCAGATGGTCAGAGTATCTTTTTTAGGGTAGATTTTTTTTCGATGTACTGACGCCAAGCCCCAATTTGTATCTTGTACTAGTGGATGATAGAAGGCCATTATCGCTGGTACGAGAGCCCTAGACTGTTGTATTATTTGTTGTTTAATATAAGAAGTTGGGTTGATTAATGTAAAAAGTTGTCTATATTCTATGCATGTGTGATTTATTGATATTTGTATTCTGTTGTGAAAAGTATTTCTATCGAGATTATTGGTTTGGCAGTGTCAGAGATTTTAAGATTCTATCTTAGACCAAATATTGTGGAATTTAAACATATAGTACTTGGGTGATAATTTATTGTCCTTCTTAGCTTGCTTGAGGGACATTTGTTTGTATGTTTGTAGCTATAAAAATACCTAGTCGCCTACATCAAAACTTCTTTCACTACGATGTTGATTTGCCTGTTGTTTCATTCATTTATGTGCTAGAATGAGGTTATCCTTTAAGAGTTGGAGAACTTGTTGTTGATGCTCGATGTGATATTCCATTGCTTGAATCTTAGAATTTTCTCTTAAAGATGATGTGATGTATGGTGGATGATATCCATAAAGTGCCATAAATGGGGTAATTTTTGTTGCAGTATGGAAGGAAGTGTTATCCCACCCTTCAGCTAGAGGCTACCACTTGACCCATTGTTTTTGTTTATCAGATACAAAGCAACAAATATATCCTTCCAAAAATTTGTTCACTATCTCAGTTTTTCCGTCAGATTGATGATGATAAGATGAGCTATGAGCTAATTG
Source organism: Pinus albicaulis (assembly GCA_034641835.2). Taxonomy (NCBI): domain Eukaryota; kingdom Viridiplantae; phylum Streptophyta; class Pinopsida; order Pinales; family Pinaceae; genus Pinus; species Pinus albicaulis. The sequence goes on from CM076580.1 coordinate 599,524,255, forward strand.
AGTACTAAGAAAAGAAAATAATTTTGTCCAAAAATTTCCAGTGAAAATGAGATCTCCATCACTTACAATGATCTTTGGGTTTCCATGTATTTTTTTAATTATTTCCATAAATACAATAGCAATTGTACTAGATTTAAAAGGATGATATAATGCACAAAAGTGTGCATACTTGGTAATTTTATCAACTATCACCATGATGTCACTCTTTCCTTTAGACTTGGGTAAACCTATGATAAAATCCATTGAGACATCCTTCCAATGCTGACTTGGAATGGATAAAGGTTGTAACGGACCTGGGGTATTAATTGTCTCAAATTTATTTTGTTGGCAAACCAAATATTCTATCACAAACTTTTGATTTTCAGATTTAAGGCCATCCAAAAAAAATTCCTTCTTGACCTTGCGGTAATTTTTTTAAAATTCTAAGTGCCCTCCTAAGGGGGAGGTGTGTAATTCCAAAATAATATTTTTCTTGAGTTTGGAATTCTTACAATGATATAAGTGATATTTGTACCATAATGAATCATTTTTCCATATACATGTATCAGATGTATTGGGATCTTGCTGCAACTTTTGAATGAATGTCTGCACCTCTTTGTCATTCTTCCATTCATCCCTTGCTTCAGTTATCCAATTAGGCTGGATAATAGAAATAGCACAAATAAATGCTTCCACATACTCATCCTTTCTTGAGAGTGCATCTGCAACAACATTTTTCTTCCCTTTTTTGTAGATTATTTCAAAGTCATAACCCAATATCTTTGTGACCCATTTTTGCTGCTCTTCTGAAGATAATATTTGTTCCAAAAAGTATTTAAGACTATCATGATCTATTTTTACCTTGAATTTTCTTCTCATTAGGTAATATCTCCATTGATTTAGTACATATAGTATTGCCAAAAGTTCCTTCTCATAAATAGGTCTATGTAATTACTTTCCTTTGATTGGACGACTTTCAAAAGAAATGGGTCTTCCTTCTTGCATTAAAACAACACCAATTCCATTTCCTGAGGCATCACATTCCATAATAAAGGTTTTTGTGAATTTTGGCGTAGCTAAGACTAGTGGTTGGAACATTGCCTCTTTAATATGTTCAAAGGCCTTAATTGCTTTTGGAGTCCAAGAAAATGCATCTTCTTCAATAATGTTATTAGGAGTGCTTCTATTCTCCCATAAATCTTAACAAGCTTGTGATGATACCCTATCAACCCGAGAAATCCTCGAAGATGATTTATGGTTGTGGGTATTTTCCATTCCTTAATGAATTTAATTTTGTTAGGGTCTACCTTAACACCCTCATGAGATATAATATGACCGAAATATTCCACCTGCTGTACTCTAAAGAAACATTTGGAGGTTTTGGAAAATAACTGTTTCTCCTCCAATATTTTGAGCACCCTGTCAACATGTTGAACATGATCCTTCCAATACTTCTTGTAGATTAGTATATCATCAAAAAATACAACTACGAATTTTCTAATGAAGGGGTTGAAAATGGAATTCATCAAACCTTGAAATGTTGAAGGTGCATTAGTAAGGCCAAAATACATGACCAAAAATTCATAATGACCCTCGTGAGTTCTAAATGTTGTTTTCGATATGTCTTTAGTCTTCATTCTAATTTGATGATATCCTAAACTAAGATAACTTAGTGAAGTAAATTGTTCCATGTAATTCATCCAAAAAATCATCAATGATAGGAATGGGAAATTTATCTTTAATAGTGAGCTTGTTGAGCTCCCTATAATCTAGACACATATTCCATAATCCATCCTTCTTATGCACCAATACTACTGGACTAGAGAAATAACTTTCAATAGGTTGAATTATACCATCCTCTAGAATTTATGCAACCATACATTCAATTTCACTCTTTTGGGCATAGGGATATCTATAAGATATAATGTTTGGAGGAACACTTCCTAGAATCAAATGAATAGCATGATCATGATCACGAATAGTTGGGAGGCCTTTGGGAGTCTCAAATACCTTGGAATGATTGTTCAAGGCTTTTTGGAGATCTAGAGAACTATATGATTTCGATGTTTGAACTATTGAGAAATCTAGGGCATTAGCATTAGGTGATTTCTCTTCATTAGTGATTTTTGTGAATTATTTTGACTTCTTTAGATTAGGATCTTCTTCTTCTTACATTATTAATGTTCTGCTTCATCAAAAAATAACCAAATCATGAACATAAAATAGACAAGAGACACAACATGTAGGCTATGAGCTAGGGCCAAAACCTCTCACTCTTTGAGAGAAAATCCCGCACCAAATTATTCTTATAGAGATTCCAATTGACGAATACCAAGACCATGAACCTTGAACTAGTAGTCACTCCAAGACTAAGACATGGTCCCCTTGACAGTCACTCTTCTTCACTCCTCTTCCACTTCATCCTTTTAGCATTGAGATATTGTCATCAATTAGATCTCCTTCATGTAGAAATTGTCCAAACTCTGTTATGAAACCGAATTCTTCTCTTCTTTGAGATCTGAACGAGTCATTGTATTTGTGATCTGAATTCCTGAAGTAGACCGAACTCCTTTTCACCAAATTACAAAAGGAATATTTCTCACCAAACTGTAGACTTGTCACTGTGAGATACAATAGTAAACTTCTTACCAAATTGTGTTACTCTGTCTAGGGCATCGAAATTTCTTCTCTTGAAACAATCATCTGAATCTCAGACTTATCGTTGCCATTGTCCACATAGAAACATATGAACTTGTATTTTTCCACTGTTCACCGAAATAAGAGAGGGATCTGAATTTATCTATGTCCCATCCACCAAAAATCTCAGAAAAAGATACATCTGAACTTCATTATGTTGCTACCCATCCGAGACTACAGAGGACCCTTCATGCCTATTTATAGTTGTTGGTCCATATAAATAAGCCGACATATCATTTCGAATAGGTGTGTCTTCATAGGGTAAGCCAACATGAGTTCTTTCATATTGTTTGGAGGCTAAATTCCAAGATGAGGGTTGTGCTTGTCTTTGGAGGGATAATTAGACATTTACGTTGACTCATATACAATGACACATGCTCAACAAGAGATATTCATACATGAGATTTATTCTTTGAATTAAATGATAAATCTTAATGTTCTAAAATCACTTGCTCATGAAACCCATGAAACAAGTCTTACAAAAAATAATTTTATTACATCATTTATACAAGTCACAATTACATGTCATTATGAATACCAAACCTAGTTACATTTTTCAACACTCCCCGTTAACTAGGGAGGTATTCATAATGGTACTTGTTCATTCTCAATTTGAAGAATTTCTCATAAGAAGAATCAGATTGGTAACCCATCTGTATAGCATAATATCAACCAAAATTGTCAAATAGAAAGGCCTTGACTAACAACTCCATCTGTCCATGAAATCTTGAGCTCAATGCTGGTGAGACCAATTATTTATAGTCACCGTAATCATTGTCTATCTTAGAACATTCCTACCCGAGTTCTCAGAGTGTGTTCCACCAGGACTATTCTTATATTGGATTCCCAGTCCTCAAATAATATCGGTCCTCTACAATTACTCTTATATTGAACGCCTTATCTCATCCTCAAAGAGTATCAGATGCAAAATGATTACCCAATCCTCCACTATGTCTTCCCGAGTGAAGACAATAATGATGTGTCTATCTCTCCCTCTAAATTAGGGAGGATATTTTCCAACAAAGGAATGTACTCATTCCTATACCAAGAATTTACCTAAGCTCCCTCTTGGCTTAGGAATTTCCAAGATTTTTCCAAGTAAGAAACTTGTTTCCAGACTCCCTCTTAATCAAGGACATGCAAAAGCTCCTCAAATGGGACAACCAGTTGCTTTGAAGAACTCCTTCCTTCTATGTCATGATTTTTTCTTTGTTATGGACTCTTCATCTTTTGGGACTTCTTCATAGGGAACATACCATACATCACTTTCATAAATGAGTCATGCCATCATTCCTTTCATTAGAAAGTTATTCATAAATATTCATTTGGCCTTGCTTCATGTCATGTTTATTTATTCATACCACGTTTCGCCAAGCTTCCACATGGTTATCAACGGTGGAAGACATCCACTTCCCTTTGGCAGCCCTGCATAAGCCTATCCAAATATTGTTCAAAATAAGAAATGAACACTTAAATAAAAATTACCTTTGAGATGGTATTTCATCACAACATCTTCCACTAGGTATCAAAATCCTGCATACATGTGGAGATATCTCCCAAAGATATCCATTGTCAAGGGTCTTCATATTTTTCAGACTTCTATCAGAGTCTTCATATCTTTCTAGGAGATTTTCTAGTCAAATGTTCTCAGTCCTTTGGATTTTGATTTCCTTTACCATGATTTCATATCTTATGATACCTTCCTTCCTTTCTTCACACTTTTCATTCCGAATATCTTCCATTCAGAGTTCCTTAATTGTAGTCAACCACCTCATACTCCATATGAGGACATATTATGCTGATTTCATCCCGTGTGAACCATGCCTTCTGGAAACCTTTCATAGGAGGAGATTCCTTTCCTTGGTTCATGCTTCTAAATATATAAGTAGTGATCAATGTTGCCCACAACCATACGACATGACATTATAATTTTTAATACAAGCATACATACCTCATTTACCTTTTGGTCATCTATGCTTCTTTCAACAGCTTCCTTGATTGAAAATATATTCAACCCTTTGATCTCCTTCATATTGTTACGTCATCATACCATCATCCCATGAAATTCACAAGATGGAGTTCATGATGAAACACTTGCTTCCTCTCTAGATCGGTGAATCTTCCAATGTTCATTCCATCAGAGAATCTTGAGGATATTGCATATCCCTATCCAACATATGAATTATTTTTGAATTGATGTATGATGAGCCTTGTCCTAGATGACTTATTCATTTCCTTCAATTACCAATGAGGTTCCCAAGATATATATCCCTCATGTTTTGCTGCCATGGATTTTGTTCCTTTTGTCCTTCATGGTGATGTCACAAACTCTTGATTCTAAGGCTTCCATGATTCCACAATGCATCTTATTATTTTTTATATCCATATCATATAAACATTTAGGAGCCATGACAAGAATTTTTGTGAAGGAGACTATCTCAATCATAGTAGATATTTCTTACTCCCTTTTTCCTTGGACTTATTTTCCTTCTGCTTCCTCCATATTTTTGGTGATATGAGAATTCTTTCGGTAATGTCCATAACTTTTCCATAGCATTGAATCTTCGCTATGCTCTTTTGTCTTTTACAAGGACCAAATTTTCTAAAATTCTCTTTCTTTTCTGCAAATATTTGAGTCCTTTAACCTTCAATACTTTTTCCCTCAACTTGTCTTATTTTATCTAGCATAGAAACCATTGTTTAATGAGGTAACTTTATTGTCCCATGGACATTTTTTACCTTGCTCATAATTTAGAATAGTGATTATTATCTTTTTATCATTCCTCCCATATCTCACAATTGAGATTATATGAAGATATTCCTTCAATTTTATGTAGATCTGGTCTAAGTGATACGATCTTCTTTATTGCATCTTCAAATAATAGTTCTTCCAAATTATATATATAATAGTGTTACATAGGGATGAGGGATCTTTGACTGATTACATAAGAATCCCTTGAGCCCTTTGATCCCTTTCGATATAATCAGAGGATACATTTCCATTTATATGTTCAATGACTTCTCTTTATTCGAGGATTATGTCTATCCTCCTTTTCCATGCAAGGAATTTAAATGACCCAACCAAATTATAGGTCTCCTTGCAAACACAAAGTAATTTTACCTAATTGATTAAAGAATGAAATATACTTACTTGACATGTGAAGATGAAATATTCAGATTTATCACTTTGAAGAAGATGTATTAGTGCTCCATTTTGGATTATTTTCATCCAAATGAAGAACTCTTATTCAGTGAGAGGAGATTGCTCCTTTTTCAATGCTTTAGATCTAGATCTCTTGATTATCTTCTCCTTCCTCCTTTTGGTTCTTCTTACACATTAATATCATTTTCTTTTGTGAGCATAATATGATAGTAACGAACTGTTGACACACTTGAGATGGCACTATATTACTGTCAAACTGTCCTTTCTGCAGCATTAGGAAGACATTGTACCAACTCCTTCACATCACCAAACCTTGGCTTCTATACATCATCTAGTTGAAATTATATCATAGATTTGAACTTTACTCTAAACAAACTGTCACTTTCACTTCTGTTTAGTTTGAAATGTATACTGTGATATCAAAACATAGATACAAACTACTGTGTGAATGGGTTAGGAGTCTGAATTCATCACTTCCCTTTATAAGATGATGCAATCTTCAACTTTAAAGTACTTCTTTCTTTGTATATAACTTAATGAGGATTTTTGTGGTCTTTTTATAGGATTCAAAACTTTTGTTGTTGTAGAGTTATAGTTACTTTGATTGGTTATATTATTCAATGTAGATCCTTCACTTTTCTTTGATGTCATCTTTGAAATCTAATCCTTGAGAGTCTCTTATATTAGATGCCCTTCCTTGACTTTGACACCTTAGCTCTGAAACCATGTTGAGAAATCTAGGGAATTAGAATTAGGTGACTTATCTTCTTTAACAATTGTTTCTGAATGATTTTTACTTCTTTATATTAGGATATTCTTATTCTTAGTTTATTAGTGTTCTTATTCATCAAACAGTAACCAAAGCATGAACATAAATAGACAAGAGACACAACATGTAGGCTATCAGCCAGGGCCAAAACCTCTCACTCTTTGAGATGAAAACCCGCACCAAATTATTCTTATAGAGTTTCCAATTGACGAATACCAAGACCATGAACCTTGACCTAGTAGCCGATCCAAGACCAAGACATAGTCCTCTTGAAAATCACTCTTCTTGACTCCTCTTCCACTTCATCCTTTTAGCATCGATATGTTGCCATCACTGATATCTCCTTCATGTAAAAATTTTCCAAACTTTATTATGAAACTAAATTCTTCTATTGTCTAAGATATGGATGAGTCACTACATTTGTAATCTGAATTCCTGAAGTAGATCGGAATCCTTTTCACCTTATTACAAAAGGAAGCTTTCTCACCAAATTGTAGACTTTTCATTGTGAGATACAGTAGTAGAATTCTCACCAAACTATGTTACTCTGTATAGGGCACCGAAATTTATTCTCTTGAAACAGTCATCCAAATCTCATACTTCTCATTTCCACTGTCCACAGAGAAACGTCTAAACTTTTCTTCTGCCACTGTTCATCGAAATCAGAGAGGCATCTAAATTTATCTTTATCCCATCCACCTGAAATCACAAAGAGAGATACATGTGGACTTCCTTCTGATGCTACACATGTGAGACTACAAAGAGATATGTGAAATTATTGTTGTCCTAATGTGAGGACCCTTCACGCCTATTTATAGTTGTTGGTCCATATAAATAAGCCGACATATCATTTCAAATAGGTGTGTCTTCATAGTGTGAGCTGACTGAGTTCTTTCATATTGTTTGGATGTCGACTTCCAAGTGGAGGACTGTGCTTGTCTTTGGAGGGTTAATTAAACATTTACATTGACACATGTTCAAGAAGAGATATTCATACATAACATTAATTATTTGACTTAAATGATAAATCATAATGTTCTAAAATCACTTGCTCATGAAACCCATGAAGGAAGGCTTACAAAAAATAATTGTATCGCATCATTTATACAAGTCACAATTACATGTCATTATGAAGACTCGACCTAATTACGCACTGTTTGTATTTCTTCAGAAGATTTATAATGCCATTATATCTGATGATATTTCATTTTTCCCTTGTGATACCCCTTAATTCAACTTATATTACTTCCCAAAAAAAATTCAAGAAAATTTATGAAAAAATAAAATCTATCATCCCCAAAAATTGTAAACATTGGACTCCTAGTACAACATCAACATCACCCATTGGAATAGAAAGCATTAAAATATTCAATACATATTCCCCCATGGTTAGCTTGATATTATGGTACTTTCCAGAGTAATTTATATTTCCTCCATTTGCAACCATCACTTGAAGCTCTAGTGCTAGATATCGGAGGAAATTTAATTCATTGGTTACCTTACAATGAATAAAATTATGGGTACCACCTAAATCAATCAAAACTATTACCTTTTTCTTCTTGATATATCCTTATATCTTGAGAGTTTGAGGAGCTGTAATTCCTGCCAATGCATTACAAGATATGTTCAGATTTATTTCTTCTTTATTTGGGGTTGGTTCCTAGTGTATATTCGCCTATTTTGATGTTTCTTGTTCCTTTTCTTCCTCTTCACAATCTATGTAGAATAATTTATTCTCATCACACTTATGACCCTTAGTATATTTTCTATAACAATTGTAACAAAACCCTTCTGCTCTTTTTTTCCTCCAATTGTTTTGGTGTCAATATTGTAGGTTTTGGAAGGCTAGGAGCAACAACACTTCCATCTTTATAGTTGTGAGTGGTATATTTCCTTCTTTCCAAAATTTTTCTTTCAACTTTTCGTGCCACTCTGAATGCCTTCTCCAATGAATCAGGTTCCCAAAGGCAAACCTCGTATTCTATGTTATCCTTAAAAGTCCCTATAAATACATCAATCACATGCTCCTCTGTAATATTAGTTACCCTAGTATTCCATTTTTAGAAGTCCTTAATGTGCTCCACCATTGAACCCTTTTGTTTCAGATTTATCAATTGGCTAAAGAAGTTGTTTCTCTTTGTATCCTCATAATGTGCTATCATTTCCTTCGTAAAAATTGACCAAGTGACAAGTGTTTTACAAGAATAAATACATCGATACCATATAAACTAATCGGGTTCTACATATAAAGATGCAATGAATACCTTTTGTGTGTGTTTCACATCATGGAGATCAAAATATTGTTCCATTTGTAGTATCCATGTTATCGTATCATTGCCATAAAAATTCCTCATATCAATATTTGGAATGTTGTGGGTCTTAAACCCAACATTAGAGTCTCTAAAATCATAATTTATATTCCTTTTTTTCTCTTCATGAGTTTCATGAAATACCTTTTCACCACTAGGAATCATTTCTTGTAGTAACTTTGTCAAACATTCATTCAAACCTTACATGTCTACTTTTAAACCTTTCACGTCGCATTTTATTCTTCTTTTAAACCATCCATGTCCCATTTTAAGCCATCCATTTCCTCCTTTGTTTCATCTTTGGTTTCTCTTTATGAGAGGGAAATTTGTTGCACTTGGTCTCGTAATTTTGATATATCAAGTTGCAATTCTTCCTCTCCATGAGTCATATTAGATATTTATTAGGGCTTAAATAGTGTAGAATTATTTTTTTGGGGAGGTATTTTTGAACCAAATGCTGATATATATGCTTCAATATGCCCTTTGAATCACTTCAAACTTATTTTTCAAAAAAAAGTTATGCAAAATTTTAAAAAATAGACAACTTTTTCATGTTTTTTAGGAGCTCAATATTGAAGCTTTTGTATCTCTATAATTTCGAATCTCAAAGGTATAAAATTTCTTCTTGTGGTATCCCTCTAAGTCTTCTTTCCAATCCCACAAGTCATACTGATATGTAATTCTTCAAGAAATAGTTATGCTTAATCTCCCATAGTCATGATGGATTATTGACAGGTTCAGTAGAGAGAACTTGTATGGAGTGACATGTGTCACTATTTTGAGCTTAGCCTTGAATATTATACTTGAAAAAATAAAGTCCTTGAAATTTCAGTAACATTTTATGAAATTCAAAGCTGATACTCGGAGAGAAAGTTATGAGAATTTTCCCTAGGTCACTTGTTTGAGATTGAATTCTGGAGCCTACAAAATCCCTAACTTCCTCGGATCATATCTCCGAAAATTTAGCGAACCAAGATCTGAAATTCGTACATGAAGTTAAAAAATATTTTGGATCCATTTTATTGCAATTTTAGCTTCTGAAGCCTCGAAGAAAAAAAAAATATAGCCAAAATTCAAATATGGCATGTTTGAAGAAGTGAAACCCTAGAATCCAAAGTTCTGATCCCAAATGTTATGCAACCAACTCACAAAATAGAAGAAAATATCAATCAACGACTTCCCCTATGATTTCCATTTTTAGTCACAAGATGGAAGCATCTCTTGCTCTCTTACATCCTATTATCGCAACAATCTTGTTTGAAAGTGGGGTATTGACTTCATGACATGAAATCCACCATCCAATAATGACCACAAATACATCAAAGTCACTATTACTTCACAAAACAGGTTGAATCTATACCCACATTCAACAACACCACTGACAACATAGCATGTTTTTTCTTTAATTACATTATCACATGGTTTGGCATTCCAAAGGAGTTAGTGTCTGGTCATGGAAATCACATTGAGAATGACATGTTTTAAGAGTCCTCATGAATCCTTGGTTTCACCCATGAATTTGCATCACCATACTACCCTCAATCAAATGACAAGTTGAAGCTATAAATAAAGTCCTAAAAATGATGTTGCAACATATAATGAACATGCGCAAAACCAATTGGCACCACATACTTTTTTCAGCCACTTCCATCAAAACCTCCATGGGGTTTACTCCTTTTCATATCGTGCACAGGGTCGAAGTAGTCCTCCCTATCAGATGTGAAATCCACACACTATGCACAATCATCGAACTTCTCCAACAAAGAAATTTTTAGGTGAAAATTTTCACCGATTGCCTATTTTTTAGATATTTCTAAAATAAATAAATAAATCACCCATTTGGCTAAATTTTTTCCTATTTACATAGATATGATTTAATTGATAATATTCACCAAAAAGTTAATAGTTTTAATTGTAAATTACATGTTTTTTTACTAAATATTTGCTTACATCCTATATCTATGATTTTTCAAACTAGAATAGTCACCTAGAATACTATACATAGGTATAATATTTGAATCCTTAAAAAATACCTTATTTATAATGGTTGAATTAGAAACAAAGAAAGTTTCATCATGTCATTATTCAAATTGAGTTAATCCCATCATTTCTTTTAGTAATGGTGGAAATTTTACAATAGATGCACCCAAAAAAGGTTGTAATAGCCATATGACACCACTTTCTTAGTCTTTAAAGAAATATTTAGTTGCGTTTTGGAGTTATGAAGGATCTCATTAATGTTTTAATTAATGACAAATAAATGTATCTTATTCATTTTGTAATATATTTAAGCTAATATCGCCAACTTCTCAAGTTGCTCTATAAATGAATCACTTGAAAAAGAAGGTAGGATCTTGAAAATAATAAAAAATAGTCTATGCATATGTGCCATAATAGAGAACAAAGATCTAAAATCCAAGATTTTATCAAACAACTACCACTATGTTCACAATGAGGGAACTGAGGATGCATACTATCGGAAAGGTAAATAGTAAGGTAAAACTTGAGACAAAAGAAGAAGTTTTCATTGATCCCATGGACCCAAAATTATTTCAAAGGGGAAATTTCAAAGGAAAAACATAGTAAAAACTAGTCTTCAAACATGAATTTACAGATGTGGAACAATTTCCAGGCCTTTAGCCTATGTACTATATGCATGAAGAACTCAACATTGAGCAGAGAAGGGAGGAAGTGATTGATGAATTTCATCCCCTCGAAATATTATCATTATTTAATATGTTATGGGTAGTGATTTTGGCACCCCAATACCCATGAAAAAGTGCATAAATTTTTACTGAGAACATTACACCAAGGAAAGCTAAGGTTGGATAAGCCATACTCATTATCACCAAAAATTGTCTTAGACCTCACTAGTCTAACAAGTATTGTTACACATTGTTTTGTCACCATGAAATTTTAATGTCTATATGGGTTCATCAATACCTATATAATGCTCCTTTAGAATTCTACAACCCTAAAGTTCCTAAAACAAGTTCTGAATTTGGAGAAAAGCTTGTAAAAAGTCATAAAAATACTTGTACCACACTTTTCCTTAGCCTTACTTGCGGCACCGCACCCTTTTGCTCCAAAAATTGCGGAGCCGACCGAACGTTTTCTTCATTAAAAGTGCAGACCCCTATAAAATGTAAATTGAAGGCGAAAGTAAATTCTAGAAGCACCAGTTGGTCGAATATTCTCCCAACTGGAAGCTTCTAGAAGGCGTTATCCAGTCGAAGACTTACTCCCTCCATTATCATGAACATTCATTCCTTCATTAAAGGAGCCTATTCCTTGGTATTTGGAACTTAATCCATTGATAAGGGGATTCTATCCCTTCCATTTTGGAGCTGCAACCACTTTCCTTCTCCTATAAATTGAATCTTTGGTTCAGTCTCAAGGGTACATGCTCACATATGTAAAATTTCTCTATGCATTTTTTATACACTTAGTACTTGCTTTGTACTTAGTAGTTGTGATAGAGAAGGGAATTGCTAAAGAAACATACTCTGTTTTCTAACTGTGAGAATGATTACATACTCATAGTTAGGCTGGTTCAAAGAGTGAAAGGGCTTGTCAGACTAAAAGAAAATGCTTGTTCCGGACCCCCATAAGGACCTGTACGACATCAAGGCGAATGCGGTTGTAAGACTCCTTCTTTTATTTAAAGATAATACAATTGGATCCTGTTTTCTCAATAAGTTGTTTATGTATTTACTTAAATGGCTTATTTCTTAAATTCCTTGATCATTAAGATAGATTTGTGATTTTTGAATTAGTATATGTTGCAGGTGCTTTTGATTCTCTTCTATGTCTTTGTTTGCAGATCTTAAGAGGTGAATTCTTGGAGCAACGTGAAAGAATAATTAAACTAGCATTGGATCACAGGTAGGTACTTTCTTCATCATAGAAAATTCTAAATCATATGTAATCTATAGAAAGTAGTGTACAATTTTCCTGTTTGTTTCTATCTATCCTTGTGATACTAGGGAGATCGTTCTTGTCCTCAAGTACGATTTATCCGCCTAACAAAATGGCGACCATACTGGGGATATTTGATTTGAACTTAGTTTTCTTTGAGTTTGACTTTTGAAACCATTTTTTCTGATTTTGGTTAGTCTGTACTGGTTTGGGAAAATTAGCCTCAGATTCCCTAAAAAGTAGATTTAGAATTTTTTTTTTTTTTTTTTTAAAGTTTTCTGGTCTCCACACTGTTTCTTTGAAAACAGTGCGGTCAACTCCACAGTTTCTCTGTGTGAACAGTGCGGTACCGCACCTTTGTACCCTACAACCTACGGACCTTGAGAATTTTTTTGAAAAACTCAAAATTCTATTTTCTGGTACCGACTTACAAGATTCTTTGTGATTACCCAGACTTGTATTCATTGTCAAAAGCCTCTTGTGAAAGTTTCTTCTAGCATTCCTAAGTTTTGAGAGATTTTCTAAAGATTTGCATATTACAAGTGATTTTTTGTTTTTTCTTTGTGTTTCTCAAAGATCAGAAACTTTTAGATACCTTAGATCACTGGTATTTCATTGTTTTCTTGCTGAGACTTTGACTTTATGGCAGAACTTTATTCTATAAAAAATTAGATTTAATTTTTTATTTTGCAAATCTTAAGAGATTTTTAATTCTATAAGCCTTGAATTTCACTTCAAAACCACCATCGGATGATTTTGATTCCTTGCTAGGATAAGAAAAGGATTTCTTGGTTTGATTACAAACTGAGCAAAAAATCCTCAAAATTTTTAGAGTTTTTAGTCTTAAAATTTAAATCTTTAGAGTTTTAAAGTTCAAAATTAGTGTATTTAGTTTTGAATTTCATTTTTTAAGTAATCATAATTTTCTTTTGGAAACTGTTTTATTTGTAGTTTCAGACTTGAACGATAAAAGGGATTTATTTTCGAGCAATTAATCATTGAGTTCTCATGGAAAAGGTTTCTTTTTATATATTCTTGTTTTAAAAGAAAGATTGAAGTTTTAAAGCAATTGCATTCCTCAACTCTTCCTTTTAGATAGATTTCATTGAAAAGGAATGAATTTTTCTCATATAGATGCAATTTAGTGTTTTTTGGAGTCGACTCATTATACACCATTGAAGTTTCACCTTCATACCCATTGTCCTAAGAAATAGCCAATTAAAATTAATGTTTAATTAAAATCAACCTAGCAATTTTTATCTTTCTAGGGCTCTTTCCACCAACTTAGCTTAGGCTTGTGTCTTGGAATAGGTTTTAGTTAACTCTCCAAGACAGTAAAAAACAAACAAGTAGTCGATCTTTCGGTAGGGAAATTCCAATAGTAGCATGTATGCTCTGGGAAGCTCCTCTTAAAGGAGTCAAGCACGAGATCATATCCAAACCAGTGGGGTAATCAATCCTTCCTCATTGGGAACGATAGCAGATGTACACGTATTAAAAATGGTAAACCTCGGATTGACCATTGTCGAGGAGCCTAGGGTCACTTGTCGATAAACCTTGGATTATGTCAAGGAGCTTTCAAGGGGATTGAGCTTTGTTTTTCTACCTTTGCATGTGTATCGGATCGTAGATTGTTCTCCCAGGTATATTTGTTCCTCTTGTTGACCTTAGTGGCCATAAAATCTAGGATTCTTTCCCAAGGTGACGGTGGAGGGAAGATCCCGTTGTACCTGGAACAGACGTCGACTAGACTCACTTGGACTCTTCAGAGGGTTATCTTCACTCGAGATAGGTTAAGTGGAGAAACTTGCACTGGTCTGTTTCATTAAGCAGGTTGTCGGGTAACTGTTCCAACCGCCATTTCTGCATTAAAATACTACGATGTTGGATTTCATCACCTACTAGTGTTTTTAGTGCAGGAATCTACTGTTTGTGTGTGGTTTGATCTCTTAGATTCTATAGGCGTGTGATAATTTGTTTTTTTTTTAGCGACTTTAGGCATTTTTATTGAAATTTTCTTTGATTGTGTGTGTTAAAAGTTATAATCGTGGTTGAATTACCGAGACGATCACATATAACTCAGGGGAAACCCCCTGAGTACACACCTAGCCAGCTAGAAGGACTTAAATCTCTGATACCAAATGTTATCAGTAGAACTGGATTAAATGAACAAGGAGAATCATCTGTTATCCCTCATCCTGATTTCGAAGTAGATCGATCGCAAGTAGCAGAACATCCTCCACAAACGGTTTCAATTTCCGAATTAACCGAAGTTGCTTCTACAACAAGTGAATTATCACCTGAAGAACCTGAAATTTCTGAACCAGAAACTGAACCTGCTATATCAGAACCTACTTTAGAATTCACTGATTATCCAGATTCACCCAGAGTAATGAATCGGATTACAGAAGGTCTTCCTCCTGGTCTTATTAGTATTGAAGAAATCATTGATACAGAGGAAGAAGTCCTTCTCCCTTCAACTCAGGAAAATTTAGAACTTAGACAAAGTGAATAAATTTTTACAGTCCTTTTAGACAAGACACTTGGTATGCTTCATTGACATATTTTGTGAAAAACGTAGGTCTTCAGTATTCACCACCCCGAATACCTTTTTACACTACACCAATAGGTCATAGAACTCAGTTAAACATGTCAGGTGATTCATCTATGTTTTCTGAATCACCAGAAAAATTACTCTATGGTGGCCCGTTTGTTCCTACAGGCTATCAGTCGCTCTCTGGTACATTCTCAGGAGCATCTCCTTTTCCAAGCAAACCAATGTCATCATCTGATTTGAATGGATCAAATACTGGAACTTTGAACAATGAGCAAGTTTATATGATGTCTGGAAATATTTCAAACCCCACATCTCAAGGTAGTAGTATACAGCCTGGGGGGCAACCCCAAAGACAATACATACCTCAAGGTCAATATCAACCCCAAGGATAGTACATACCTCAAGGTCAATATCAAGCTCAGGGATAGTACATACCTCAAGTTCAATATCAACTCCAAGGACAGTACATACCTCAAAGTCAATATCAACCCCAGAGTCAGTACATGCCTCAAGGTCAATATCAACCTCAAGGGAAGTATCCTGCTCAAGGATTGCAACCTCCTTCAGCACAGAAGTTCTATACAAAGCAACAAATGTTACAAGCAGGTGGAAATTATACAGTTAATTATCAGCCATCTGTCCAACCCAGTTATGGGCCGTCTTATGTACAACCTTCAATGGGACCCTCATATCCCTGAATGGTGTGGGATCCATCCCAAGTCCAACAGAATTTACAACCAAATATGCAAGTACCTTATTATCAAGCAGGACAACTTGTTGGTTATAATCAACCCCAACAACCAATCCAGCCTTCAATTCCAACACCTGCATTTGGTCCTGTTCAACAACCTGGTCCGAGTTCACCTAGTACTCCACCACAAAAAGTTGTTCAGACTTCTGTTCAACCTATCACACCTATTCCTATAGTGTCTATAGTTCTTGTTACATCTGCCCCTCAAACTTCGATACAGATTCCTCAGGTTTCTATTCCACATTCTGGACCAACAATTCAGACTACTGTTTAGATACCCGTGAGACAATCTGGGACAAGTACAATCATAACGAGTCAACCTCAATTTACTTATCAACTTTATCAAGTGTCGTACCAATATGGACCTGTTTCACAAACACCAGTCTACCCACAACAACCGTACCCTGGATATACATATCAAACACCTGTTCAACCACAGTATGGTCTGGTTATTCCTGGTTATCTAGGGCGTAATATGATTCCAAATGCACATCCTATTCCAGGTTATCCTGTATATCCTCCTCCTGGGATTGGTTTAGTTTCACAAGGTTATCCACACGACCCTACCCGTCGATTTTTGTTCATAGAAACTTTGGATTTACCGGATTTATCTCGCCTTATGAATGATCCTATCTATTATCATCCGTATTGGCCACCGTTGCCTCATAAGTTTCCTAGTGATATCCCAAAATTTGAAGGGAAAACAAGAGAGGATCCTTCCAACCATGTTATGACTTACCACCTTTGGTGCGCATCTAACTCATTAATTGACGATTCTATTCGACTTAGACTTTTTCAGAGAACGTTAAGAGGATTAGCTACTAAGTGGTACATTGAATTTCCACGAGGCTCGTTTAACAATTTTAACGCCCTAGAAAATGCCTTCTTAACTCATTTTCAGTTACCAGTCAGATACGACAATGACACAAAATTATTAACTTCACTAAAACAATATACGTCTACATATATATCAGATCATATTCATGAATGGAGACGTAGAAGACAATTGGTAAATTTTTTTATCCCGGATCAAATATTGGCAGAATGGTTTGTTAAATCATTATTACCAAAAATCATTGAAGATGTAGCCAAAGTAGGAGTTGTTACGGAAGAACAAGTTATTGCTCAAGCTCAATATCTAGACTTGGTATATACCCAGTTCGGAACTTTGTACGAGAAAATCCCCGATTTACCACGACCTGGTCAGTTAACTACCACTCCTTCAGGCTCTCATGTCACTGATGGTGTAATCGGTTCAGTTACTACAACTAAGAATAAGAAGAAATCTTCAAATATTACTTCTCCTATAATAACTTTACCTGATTCACCAAAAGGATAATATTCCTTGGAAACTACTGTCGATATTCACATTGTTGATTCATCTACTAAGTCAAAATCCGGTAAAAAGAAACAGGGGAAGAAAAAGAATAAACATACCTCACCTCCTAAAGAAAAAAATGATAAAACTGAATCAAATGATGACAAACAAAAATCTCATTATCCTTGTCTTATCTGTGACGAGGATCATTTCACCAAGGAATGTCCTCATAGGGAAGAAATTTCTAAGTTCGTTAAAGGTTCACCCACTCCTGTTGTCTTGAAGGATCCTTTTCCAATTCAAGATAGTAAAATGACTGCGTCTTCTTCTAATCCATTAGCATATATTTTGATGGTTGCGACTTGATCACAAGATTATGGTAGTAAAAATATTGTTACTGGTAAAGAAGTAGAAAATTCTAATTCTTCACTAGCTGCACTTACTTCGGTTTCCGATCTGCTTCACATCTAGAAACCAAACCCTGACTTAGTAATAAAACCACCTCCTAAAGGTGTACTTCGTAAATAATCTTTCAATCCACATGCGAGAGCTTCTCATAATTACAACATTGTCGGATATTTGGAAATTTCCCCTTCGGTAATGTCAGCTTTGGAAGTGCTGCAATCATGTACAACACAAAGGAAATTACTATTTTCAGTTTTAAAAGCCGTAGATATGCAGGATTTGAACCTTATGATCTTCGATTTAGAAAAATTTACACCTTGCCTACCCCATCAAATGGCTTTCCAGATCCTAGTGTTAGTAAAAAACACACGTTTCTTTCATAGTGTGATTGATGAAGGGGCCTCTACGTGTATCATGTCGTTGAGTTGTTGGAAATCACTTGGTTCTCTGACACTTAACCGATCTTCGACCATCCTCAAATCTTTTGATGGAAGAGGATTCCATCCCTATGGTATCTTACAGGATCTACCTATAGGGGTCGAAGGAAAAAATGCTAATCTAGATGTGGAAGTAGTTGATGCCCCTCTAGATTACAACCTTCTCTTGGGTCGTAATTGGTCTTATGCTATGACTGTTGTCGTATCTTTCGTCTTTCGAATAATCATGTTTCCTCATCAAGGAAAGATTGTGAAAATCGATTAGCTCTCATATTATTCGTTTGATCCAGCTTCTATGGATAGTATTCAACATGTTGGAAAAACAAATATCCCTTATAAGGATGTAGGAGTAGGCTTAATTAAAGATTCCGCTTTGTTGGGAACTTTTTCTTTGCCTTCACCTAACGTACCGCGTACTATCGCTAATATCAATATATATTACATCAAGCACTATTCCATTTGATGATACTTGGATAGTGCCTTTAGAATTAGAATTGGATTATTTTGACGGCACGATGCCTTTGAGTCCATTTGAGTTGGCATATCAAGCAGTACAGTCATTTTCCAATTTACCTTCAAATGATTCTGACCCTATGAATGTGGTCAATGAAAAATCATTTTCAGCTTCAAGCTTAGCTATAACATCAATTCCAGATCCTTTTAAAGAAGTATTTTATACCGACGAAAACATTCGTGAATTTTTGTCCATAGATGACCTACCCTGGGATGATATCCATCATAGATCATCATTTTTACCTGAGCTTGATAAATTCGAAGATAATTTTTTATCAATTTTCACCACTGATTATGTCAAGGAACCATAGAATCTGATATCAAGAAAAAATTCAAATTCTGAAGTGAATTTGGGGAATATTTCTTCCACAATTCCTATTGACATATCGGTAAAACCAGGAATTGTTGAAAACATTCATATAGGCGCTTCTTGTACAAAACATGAAATTGATATATACAAAGCCCTATTTCAAGAATTCTGCGACATTTTTTCCTGGTCTTATGAAGAAATGCTAGGAATCGATCCTAAAGTTGTTGTTGATGAAATCAAAACATACCCGAATGCTAAACCTATCAAACAAAAATTACGTCAGATACATCCACAAAAAGCTACTGCAATCAAAGCCGAAGTTGAAAAATTACTTCGCGCAGGATTTATTTATCCAATCCCTTTAACAAATTGGGTATCTAATATTGTTCCTGTTAATAAAAAACAAGGAACAATTAGAGTATGTATCGATTATAGGGATATAAATCGAGCTTGTCCCAAAGACAATTATCCAACCCCTTATATCGATCAAATCATTGATGATTGTGCCGGAAGTGAAATGTTTTCATTTATGGATGGATTTTCTGGTTATGATCAAATAAACATACTCCCTGCTGATCAACCAAAGACAATATTCATTTGTCCATGGGGAACTTTCGCTTACCGTAAATTACCATTTGGACTTAAGAATGCTGGGGTAACTTTTCAAAGGGTTATGTCCTATGCTTTTCATGACATTAAACACATTGTGCAACCTTATCTCGATGATCTACTTGCTCATTCCTTACACGGAGAAGATCATCCAACCCACTTACGAGAAATTTTTATGAGATGTAGGTATTATAAGATTCACCTGAATCTGCACAAATGTGTTTTTTCTGTACAATATGGTCGATTACTAGGATTTATCATTTCAAAACAAGGTATTCATGTCGATCCTTCGATGGTTGAGGTTATTATCAATTTACCTCCTCCTTCCACACTTCGTCAACTCCAAAGTTTGCAAGGGAAAGCAAAATTTCTGCGTAGATTCATTCCTAACTATGCCGAGTTAACCAAAGGTTTTACCAGGTTGTTGAAACAGAATATTTTTTTCATTTGGGACAAGATTTATGATAGATATTTTGATGCTCTAAAAAATGCGTTGAACCATGTACCGTTATTGCATCCACCCAATTACAACCTAGATTAATTTTTATACTTAGCAGCCTCTAATTCCATGATTGGAATAATATTAGTTCAGGAAGATGAATTTCACAATGAACATGTGATTTACTATCTCAGTCGCAATTTAAATCCGACTAAAATCAAATACTCACATGTGGATAAATTGGCCTTGGCAGCAGTTCAATTTTTCCAACGATTTCGTCATTACATCATGTTACAAAAAACAACAGTGATCTCTGATTGTAACCCTATGATGTATATTTTGACCAAGCAATTACTAGGGGGAAAATAATCTAAATGGATAGTAATCCTTCAAGAGTTTGATTTAGAATTTGAAAAATCTAAATCAAAGAGATCACTAGTGTTTGCTGAATTAATGTGTGACTTCCCAAATACTGAGATAGAAATTGTGGTAGAACATCCGATCGCCGATAAATCTTTGTTTCTTATCAGTACCATTGATCCACGGTATGGAGATATCATCATTTATCTCCTAACCCAAACTTTTCGTCCTGAACTCTCACGTTCACAATGACGAAAGATTCGTTACCAGTCTCAACAATACAATATTGTTGGAGACACGCTTTATCGTCGTGGTGCGGATTCTGTATTTCGACAATGTTTAACCCACGAAGAGGCTGAAAAGGTCTTAAATGAATGTCACTCTGGAGAATGTGGCGGTCATATGTCTGGGTATGCCACAACCCAAAAGATATTGTGCGCTAGTTATTTTTGGCCTTCGTTATTTAAATATTGCATTCTAGCCGTCCGAAAATGCCACAATTTCGGATCTTTGATCGTAAGATGCGTGCACCATCAACTCCTCTTCACCCAATAATTGTTGTTGGTCCTTTTTCAAAATGGGGCATTGACTTCATTACATGTAACCCTCAATCGGCCAGGGGGCATGGGTATATTATTCTTGCAGTGGATTATTTTACCAAATGGGCTGAGGCGATGCCTACATTTGCGACAGATGGAAAAACTGCAGCTACTTTTGTATTCAATCACGTGATTTCTCTATCTAGTGTACCCCAAGCTATCATTATTGATCATGGGAGAAATTTTCGAAACATTATGATGACCGAACGTTTCGACTACCTTGGCCTGCACCATGATAGTTCTACACCATATTACCCGCAGGCTAATGGTCAGGTTGAAGCTATAAATAAAGTCTTAACGCCTATATTTAAAAGGATAATCAAAATTCATAAATTGAATTGGCATAATATGCTTTTCTCAGCACTTTGGGCATATCGAACCTAAGCGAAAACTGCAACAGGTTTCACTCCTTTTCAGTTATTTTATGGTTTAGAAGTTGTGTTACCGATTGAATGTGAAATACTGTCATTCAAATTAGCCATAGAATTACTACCAGCTACCTCTGAAGAGGAAAAATGATTTTATACTTAGCTCAGCTAGATGATACTCGACGCACCGTTGCATTAGCTACCGAGGCTCATAAAAAATGAACGAAAGCTCAATATGATAGGAGTGTTACACCTCGTGTTTTTTCAGAGGGTGACCTAGTATTGGTATACAACCAAGCTAATGATAAAATAGGAGCTGGGAAATTCAAACCCATGTGGCATGGTCCTTATATTGTCAAGTGAGTGCTTGCAAAAGGGGCCTATGAATTGACTGATTATGACGGGGTCTCTTTAGAAAAACCCATAAATGGGCTTTATCTAAAGAGATATTATGCTTAAATCTTGTGTGGAGATCTTATTTGTATATTAGTTCTTTTCGTAGCTAGTGTGCATTAGATTATAAGAGTGTGTCTAGTTCAAGTTTTTTTTTATCCCTGCTTATCTGGATTACTCTTGATATTGCAGATGTTGACATCCCTTAAAACGTATATTGGTTTTGCTGATGGTGCTTATCGTAGTACATAGAACATTTCTTCCGCAGCTTGGGTTATTTATTCACCCACTGATGAGTTAATATCTATGCATGGGGTAAGCTTCGGTCAAACAACGAATAATATTGTAGAGTATAGCGCAGTGATTGAGTTCTTATCTGAATCCATTTCATTTGGAATTTGACGTTTGATCGTTAGGTTATATTTTGAACTCATTGTATCACACTTAAATCAAGTATACGCAATTAAAAACCCAATATTATTGAGATTATTTTTGAAGGTACGTCTCTCGGAACAAGAGTTTGATTACATTGAATATCAACACATTCCGAGAAATTTAAACACATTAGCTGATGCATTAGCTACTAGTGTTATAAACAGACATTTGCAACATTAAAAGTAGTAAATCAAAGCAACATTCGATAAACATGTTGAACAGATAGCCAAAAATAGTAGAAATATCATAGAATAGAATCATGTTTTCAAAAAATATTACATCGTCCTCGATTATAGGTTTAAAACACCTTATAAATGGCAAAAATAGTGATACAAAAAAAAATGTCATAGTCTGCACAATCATCCACTATCCGTGGTGATGATCATGATAGTACATGACAGCTCGCGCCACTCTATTAAGGAATCTCACGAACTAACCAGGAACTCCAATAACGTGTCTCTGGAGATGGAGAGGGACATCATCTATCGAAGTCTTCGAGATATCCAAGGTCAACCACTCTAGGTTGTGTTCTAGATCAGTTAGAATCTCAGCTGCCTGATTATGTGGTGCTGCAATGGGCTCTCTTTGCTTCTTGTCGAAGCGACGGAGCGTGGCTGGCCTGCATGGACAAACATATTCATTTTAATTTTTTGTCATCAGTATTGGACAATTTAAACAAAAAAAAATAAAAATTAGAATTTAGAACATGTCAAAATGTTTCTTACCTGATTCCTCCCACTGTGTTCCCGGAGGAAGAGACATCTCTCGATCGCCACGAAAGTCTATCCCGGCATATGGGAAATCTTCTATGTCGAAGATTTGGTTCTCCAACCAATGGAAATAAGTTGGGGTAAAGTGAACAATCTCACCACCCTCACTATGACGGGCCATCAGTGCAACCCATCGGACCATCTGAGGCTCCTTGACTCTACCACGACCAACTGAGATAAGTTGTGGGGAAAGTGAAGGAATTATCTCTAGAGAAAATGTGACAACAATAGCTCCATACCCAAAGTTTTTCAACTTTGAGTTCTTTTCCCTGGTCAATTGGCCTTTTACATTGGCCAATACTGCCTCACATCAATTGAAAATGGTGCCTCTGAAACAATCAACAACAGTCTGCATCTGGGATCTAGTAGCAACGTGCGGAGCTGCACTCCCACACAACCGGGTTATAGTAAATGCAACCACTTTAATTTCAGAACGGATGATTGTTTTTATATCAATGCATTTATCCTTGGGATCCGCTTGCTCATTACAAAACTCTTGCTGAAGGCTAGTGACAGATTGGCCACCTGCCCTAGCCCCAAACAAAGAGATTGGTTCACCTTTCTTTGATAAACCAGTAAGAAAATATATATCTTCTAGCTCAATTTCTGTTGAGAATGCAGCAAGATGATGGAGCTTAGTGAAATGAAGTCGCCTTCACTAAGTGGGCCCGCAGGCAAATTCTGGCGCAAAGTCTATTTTTAGACTATGTCTATTTTTAGACATACGGAGCATGAGTCAGAGATTCCAGTTGGAGATTCTTGAAGCATGCGACATGTTGGTAAAAATAGATGAGACTCTTATTTTTAGGTCCCAGGCTATTTTTAGACTGTATCTCCTAAAAATATGGAAGTCAAATATTATTTACCCTTAATAATATTTTGACTATAAAAAGCAATTTACTCTCTTGGAGCACTTCAGTTCGAGTCATGGAGGTGGCTCACGCAACTGAAAGAGGAATCACGTGGTTCCTAGGGTTTGATGGCATCTTGCATGGTTGACTTCAGTTGGACTTCAGTGGTAGAAGTTTTGGAGGAGTTAATGAGACAGATAGTGGAGTTGTGTTCTGATTATCTTAGTTGAACTAGTTGAGATTAGTTTAACTAGCTAATCAATTAGTTATGAGTGGAGTGAATTAAATATTATTTAATTCATTAATTAGTAACTCATTAGTCAACTCAAGAACACATCAGTTCACTACAGTGCATGATCAGTTCAGTGGAGACCAGTGAAAGAGGTAGATGAAAGGGTG
This sequence comes from Pinus albicaulis, assembly GCA_034641835.2. Taxonomy (NCBI): domain Eukaryota; kingdom Viridiplantae; phylum Streptophyta; class Pinopsida; order Pinales; family Pinaceae; genus Pinus; species Pinus albicaulis. The sequence goes on from CM076580.1 coordinate 599,548,604, forward strand.
AGTATAGCTATCAGTTGGAGGATCAGTTGTGCATGAGATTTGCACCACACTTGGAGGAATTGTCCATGACAATTGCGCAGTCAAGCCAAGGAGATTTGAACCTTGGATCTCTACATAACCAGGCCATGATTGCGCAATAGAGGCAAGGCAATCAGCAGTGAGTTTTGAACCAGTGACTTGTTCAAAACACTTGTTCAAAGCTGAGTTAGATTGTGTGTCTGAGTTAGATTGTGTGACTTTATGAGAAAGTACTGAGTACTTGTGAGGAGTAGTGTACTTGTTTGGTTACATGATTTCTCCATTATAATATACACAATAGCTGCGGGGTTTTCAGCTATAGGCTTTCCCCATACATACTGAGTTAATGTGTGATTGATTTGATGTGAGATTGCTTCTGTTATTTCCGCATGTGACAATTAATTGTAGATGAGATTGTGTTATGCATGCAATTCGAAATTGATGTGTAATCGGGTTAATCTCCATTGAATAAGTGATTTATTCAGCTAATTTCTACATGGTATCGGAGCAAGATTAATTGTCGAGATCTATTACGGTGATTGCAAACTTATTTCCTCGAACAGAGTCTGCATACGGGCCAGGAAGCCTCCGGATTCATCTTTCTTCGGAAAGTGAAAGGTCTGGTAAACGCCCCTTGCAGTCAATCTCTGATTTGGAAATAATTTGTTCTCAAGTGTAGATCGGAAGCGATAGAGCTTGGAGTTTGGAATTCGAATTTTGCAGCAGCTTTGTTTTCTTGGTGCCGATGTTGAAAATGTCTTTCAACGGTTTGCGACTCGAATATGCTCTTGAAGGCAGTTCGAATTATGTTGCATGGAAGGATCGCATGGAAGCAGTATTAGAAGATAATGGTCTGAAGGAGTTCGTAGATACGGATGTCCAAAAGCCCACTGATCCTGCTAAAGTCGAAGTATGGCAAAAGAAGATGGCAAAATGTCGAAGGATCCTATTGGAGGGCGTCAAGGATCATATTGTATCCAGCCTGCATGGAAAGGCTTCTCCATTTCTAATGTGGAAAGCTTTGACGGATCTATTCCAGAGTAAGAGTGACCAAAGGAAGCTGGCACTCAAAGATAAGCTCAGGAACATCAAGATGGAGAAAGGCGACAGTATCGCCAAATACCTCACGAAGTTCACTCAGTGCAGAGATGAGCTGGGAAGTGTGGGGGTGACTGTCGAAGACAAGGACATGGTCGACCTGGCTCTCCTTGGTCTTTCGAAGGCTTGGCACTCATATCAAGATAGTGTCAATGGTCGGGAAAAGCTGCCAGGATGGGAGCGCCTTTGGGCGGATCTCATGCAGGAGGAGATAAGGAGGACTACTCGAGATGGATCTTCATCAAAGGGAGCTGATGAAGAAAACTGCGCTTTGGTGGCCAAAGAAAAGAAGGGGAAGGGTAATAAAACCTCTCATTCTGGTGCAAAGGGTAAGAAGCAGATATGGCGAAAGTGAAGTGTTTTCACTGCCATGATCACGGACATTATGCTACCAATTGTCCAAAGAAGAAGAAGAACAAGCAAGCGGGAAGATCTGCAGATGGAGAAGCTTTGGCTACACAGTTCGAGCTTGACTTTTCACTGATTGCATGCTTGGTTTGAAGTGTGATGGGATCGGTGTGGTTCTTGGACAGCGGTGCGTCATTTCATATGACGGGAGATCGGGAGTTGTTCTCAGATCTGGAGAACAAAGATTTGGGTGTGCACATCGAGATGGGCGATGACGGTAGATACAGTGCGACTGGTATCGGTATCGTATCCTTTCAGAGGGAGTCTGGTAAACCCTTTGTCTTAAAGGATGTCATGCATGTACCTGGATTGAAGAAGAACCTGATTTCAGTAGCGATGTTGGAGGATAAGGGGTATGATGTGGTCTTCGGCGAAGGAAAAGCCTTCCTGCGCAGTAAGACTACTGGAGAGACCCGGAAGATAGGGGTTCGAACTCAGAACCTTTATCAGTTGCAGGTAGATGACTGCGCAGCTATGGCATGCAAGGCGGGAGATGTGGTGAGCCGGGATGATGAGGGCGAACTATGGCACAGGAGATTGGGCCATCTTCACCATGGAGCTTTGAAGATTCTGCGGCAGATTTCTACTGGACTTCCTAAGGGCACTCTTGCGCAGTCAGATCAGTGCAAGGGGTGTACTTTAGGGAAGTATGTGAAAGCCACCTTTCACGAGAAGGATAGTCGCGCCACGACGATCCTTGAGAGAGTTCACACAGACGTGTGTGGTGCTTTCTCAGTTGCTTCGACAGCAAAGCACAGGTATTATGTGATCTTTGTTGATGATTTCTCTCGAAAGTGCTGGATCTTCTTCATGTCGAAGAAGAGCGATACATTCGCGAAGTTCTGTGAGTTTAAAGCACTGGTCGAGAAGGAGTCGGGGAAGAAGGTGATTGCTCTAAGGAGTGATAACGGTGGTGAATTCATCTGGGCTGAATTCAAGGAGTTCTGCAGCGCAGAAGGGATTCGGAGAGAGCTCATCGCACCCCATAACCCACAGCAGAACGGGGTGGCTGAGCGGAAGAACAGAACGATCGTGGGTGCTGCACGGGCGATGTTGCATGATCAGGGCCTACCCCTTCACTTGTGGGGTGAGGCATGCAATACAGCAGTGTATGTGCAGAACCGTTGTCCTCACAAGGTTCTTGGCATGAGTACACCGGAGGAGGCTTATTCTGGCAAGAGGCCTGATATTTCCCATTTGTGGATTTTTGGTTCTCTTGTCTACATGCATGTGACGAAGGATGCGAGAAGGAAGCTGGATCCAACTGCTGAGGTTGGAATATTTGTGGGGTACACTGATACACCTCACAACTATCGGGTGTATTTTTTAGACAGTCGAAAGACTGTTGTGCGACGGGATATAAAATTTCAGGAGGAGAAAGCCATGCGGTGTTCGCTTGAGAGGGAGCTACACTTGCATGCAGATGAGGAGCTGTTAGTTCCTAAGGAGGAGCTTCCGGATGTGGATCAGCCACAAGAGGAGGTTCGGGAGGTGGAAGAAACCACCCAGGCAGCGCCAACCATCAGAGGGCGCATGCGCACTACAGAAGCTGAGCGACTGGCTCGGGATGCAGAGAAGGTTGTAGGACCACCTACGGCACAGCGCAGACAGAGACAGTCACCGGATCGGTACACTGGATACATGGCTCTTATGAGTCAATGTGTTGTGACAGAGCCATCCTCTTTTGAGGAAGCTGTGGAGGAAACCGCATGGGTTGATGCCATGATCGAAGAATATGATTCGATCATCAGGAACAGTGCATGGGAGATTGTCCCAAGACCGGTTGGGAAATCAGTTGTAGGTTCGCGATGGATCTACAAGGTGAAGCAGGCGGCTGACGGGAGTGTGGAGAAGTACGAGGCGAGATTTGTCGCCCGTGGCTTCTCACAGATCGAGGGGATTGACTATGAGGAGACTTTTGCACCTGTCGCAAGGTACTCTTCCATACGGACGATCCTTGCTCTCTCAGCGCGGATGGGGTGGCACATTCATCAGATGGATGTGAAGACTGCGTTCCTCAATGGAGTTATTGAGGAGGAGGTGTACATAGAGCAGCCTGAAGGTTTTGAGATCTTCAGCAGTGAGTCGCATGTGTGCCGACTCAAGAGAGCACTGTGCGGGCTGAAGCAAGCACCTCGTGCTTGGTACACTCGGATAGACAGCTACTTCACCGGGCTTGGATTCTCCAAGAGTGAGGCGAATCCAAACCTGTACCAGATTGTGGTGGAGGGGAAGCTGTTGATCATCGTACTGTATGTAGATTATCTGATTTTGACTGGCGATGAGCAGTTGATACTTTCATGTAAGGAGGATCTTGCACGAGAGTTTGAGATGAAGGACTTGGGCATCCTTCATTATTTCCTGGGATTGGAGATTTGGCAGCGCAGCGGAGGACTGTTTGTTTCTCGGGGCAAGTATGCCCGGGAGATTCTGGAGAGGTTCAACATGCAAGGCTGCAAGCCTGTTGACACTCCTCTTCCTGGTGGTTGGAGGAAGGAGGATGCTACTTCAGCGGAGGTAGTGGATGCCACTGTCTATCGACAGTTGGTGGGGTCGCTTATGTATCTGGTCAATACATGACCCGATATATGCTATGCAGTTAACCAGCTTTCGCAAGCTATGGTTAAGCCTACCAAGCTCTTTTGGAAGGCAGGAAAGCATGTATTGCGCTATATCAGAGGCACATCGGGATATGGTCTATGGTACAGACAGGAAGATGGAGCGAAGCTTTCTGGCTTCACTGATGCAGATTGGGCAGGGAGCCCAACGGACCGGAAGAGCACTTTTGGAGGAGTTTTCAGCATTGGGTCGGCAGTAGTTTCCTGGTACATCAGGAAGCAGAGATCCATGGCACTCAGTTCAGCAGAGGCCGAGTACATGGCAGCTAGCTTGGCTGCATGCGAGGCTATTTGAATGAGGAAGATCCTCGTTGGATTGTTCGAGTTGCATTTGGAGCCTACAGTGATCTACTGTGATAACCAGAGTTGCATTAAACTCTCGGCTAATCCAGTATTTCATGATAGATCCAAACACATCGACATCAGGTACCATCATATCAGAGATTGTGTTCGGCGGAGAATCATGATGCTTTCATATGTTCCCACGGAGGATCAGGATGCCGACATCCTGACGAAGGCGCTCACCAGGAGCAAGTTCGAATTCCACAGAGGCAGGATAGGGGTTGCAGATAATCCATATCTTGCTGAGAGGGAGTGTTGAGAATGCAGCAAGATGATGGAGCTTAGTGAAATGAAGTGGCCTTCACTAAGTGGGCCCGCAGGCAAATTCTGGCGCAAAGTCTATTTTTAGACTATGTCTATTTTTAGACATACGGAGCATAATTTGGGAATTCTACTTGGAGATTCTTGAAGTATGCGACATGTCGCTAAAAATAGATGAGACCCTTATTTTTAGGACCCAGGCTATTTTTAGACTGATCTCCTAAAAATATGGAAGTCAAATATTATTTACCCTTAATAATATTTTGACTATAAACAGCAGTTTACTCTCTTGGCGCACTTCAGTTTGAGTCATGGAGGTGGCTCATGCAACTGACACAAGGAATCACGTGGTTCCTATGGTTTGATGGCATCTTGCATGGTTGGCTTCAGTTAGACTTCAGTGGCAGAAGTTTTGGAGGAGTTAACGGGACAGATAGTGGAGTTGTGTTCTGTTTGTTTTAGTTGAACTAGTTGGGATTAGTTAACTAACTAATCAACTAGATATGAGTGGAGTGAATTAAATAATATTTAATTCACTAAATATTAACTCATTAGTCAACTCAAGAACACTTCAATTCACTACAGTGCATGATCAGTTCAGTGGAGACCAGTGGAAGAGGTAGATGAAAGGGTGAGTAAAGCTATCAGTTGGAGGATTAGTTTTGCATGGGATTTGCATTACACTTGGAGGAATTGTCCATGACAATTGCACAGTCAAGCCAAGGGGATTCGAACCTTGGATCTCTACATAACCAGGCCATGATTGCGCAATAGAGGCAAGGCAATCAGCAGTGAGTTTTGAACCAGTGACTTGTTCAAAACTGAGTTAGATTGTGTGTGAATTTATGAGAAAGTACTGAGTACTTGTGAGGAGTATTGTACTTGTTTGGTTACATGATTTCTCCATTATAATATACACAATAGTTGCGGGGTTTTCAGCTATAGGCTTTCCCCATACATACTGAGTTAATGTGTGATTGATTTGATGTGAGATTGCTTCTATTATTTCTGCATGTGACAATTAATTGTAGATGAGATTATGTGTTATGCATGCAATTCGAAATTGATGTGTAATCGGGTTAATCTCCTTTGAATAAGTGATTTATTCAGCTAATTTCTACAATTTCAAGCCGGTGATCTCCAATTATGAAGCATTGTTCCTGGACATCCCATTTGTTTACTAGCCAAGTGAGTAAGTCTACTTGGACCCTCATACCCTGAATAGCCCAGAATTTATACAAACCACATTCCCTCAACACACGCAATGTGGGTGCATGTACCATTGCGGCCTCATCAACCTCTTCATGTTTGCGTTCCCTCCACTCAAGCATTGTAGCTATTCTGCAATGGGTAAATTGGAAGATTAGAAACAATTTGAGTGAAAATTTTGGTTTATTTTGGGGGAATCTATCATTTTATTTTCTTCACGGCGCCTCCACACCTTTTTCACAGAGACAGTGCGAGGATCCGCACGCGCCTTGTACCAAAAGTGCAAGACCACGACAATTTTTTTTTGAAAAATTGTCGGGGTTCGCAGGTGTCATGTGTTTTACCTACGGACCCCCGTGGGAAAAATTATGAACATATTTTTCCCCCAAAAAATAAATTCATAACCTAAATTAAGAAAGTAAACAGACAGAAATCAAGGCAATGATGATGTGGATTACTGTTGTGTAGATTAATCCATCTTGCGGACAAGACCGATCTCTCTAGTACTAAAATTAACTAGAAACAAACAGCCAATTATACTAATTTCTCTCTAAGAATATAAGATTCATAAAAATTCTATATAGGTGCAAGGCCTACCTTATTTCCAACGCTTGTTTGAAATTGTTGTCGTCCCTCGTGCACTTGAAGGAGTGTTATTCATAAACCTGCAGTCACAAACAAGTAAAATATTACATAGCACCTGTATAGACATTATTATAAACCATACTTATCATAGTGATCAAGGAATCTATGAAATAAACCACGAATAGACAGCTTATTGAGAAAAATGAGTATGTTTGTATTAACTTCAAATGAAAGAAAACCTTTACAACCTGTGCCTTGATGTCATGCAGGTCTTCTTGGGGTCCGCAGCAGGAATCTCTTCTACTCTGATAAGCTTTGCACTCTTTCAACCAAGACTAAAAGAGGTATGTAATCTCTCCTCACAGAAAGTCTTAATTAACAGAGTTTGAATCTCAACAGCATTTAGCCTCAAATATCCTAAAGCTTGAACTCCCTTTGAGGTTACCCAATGCCTCTTTTTATAGTGGAAAAGAGGAGGTTTTCTGTTCCAAGTATGAAGGGATAGAATCCTCCTTCAAAGGGATAAGCTCCTCACATCAAGGGGTTAGCTCCATAAAGTAAGGGATACATGAACCTTATCAAAGCGTATCCATTCCCGAAAATTCCCATCTAGAATCTTCTAGAATTGATCTGAAATCAACTTTTTAACTTTACTTTCTCGCCTTTTTGAGTTTTACAGAGGTCCGCACCTATAACACAAAGAACGTGCGGTATAGTTCCGCAGGAGAGCTGAACTTTAGGTGCAGGACCGCAGGCAATGAATAGAGAAAGTGCGATACCAAAGTTTAGGAGATTTTTAGGAACTTTCTTCTGATTTTCAAGGCTTGACATGAAGAATTGATATGTTAGACTTGCAAAAGGAGGAAGTATGAGTAATAATGAGCTCATACTCATAACAGAATGTCAGGATGATAGTTTTTAGTGTAACAGATTGCCCCCTAAAGTGCAAAGTCTGGAATAGATGAAGTTGAAGTCTGTCATATATGAAGAGTGCAGTACTTTATCATTTCAAAGATCATCCTGTGGACACCCCAGTCGAAACCTGTAAAAACATTCAATGCAAAATATATATGTATACATGTCATCACTGAGGTAGGCATTCCCATACTCAGATTAAAATTAACTAAAACTAACTCAAATCGTTCTGATACAGGAATGATTTTGAATACATCATAGTGCAAATATGCGTAGACACAGTATGGACGCAGCCATCTGTTTATAAATAGTCTATTGTACAGATGTTAACAAAATTCCTCGCAGCCTGGATGGTGGAAACTAGATCCAGGGTCTTGGTTTCCGCATCTCGAACTAGTACGATTCTATCCATGTGAATGAATGTGTTGAAGTCGAACATGGTAGAAACCACTTGATTATCAGTCATTGATGTAAACTGTTAACAAGTGTGAGAGTAACCACCATTAATGTCAATGGTTCTCAAAGTACCTAGCACAATCCGTGAAATGTGAATGAATGATCTGAATTCGAACATGTCACAAAATCATTCGATCGAAGGTCAATAATGCAACCTGTCGTCGAAGGCGAGAAACCTGCCATTGAGGCATGCAGATTTCAAGGTATTGACAATTTCTGGATCAACTTCCTAGATAATGTGCTACTGTCGATAGAAAGTGATCTGTCGTAGGCAAGCCCACAACACGAAATCATAGATCAAGTTTTGAAAATATATTGGCAAGGACTGACTTAGGGATGGTCAAAACGGATGATAGATATTTTGCAGATGAATGGTTTATTTGAACTGTCCTCTTGAACACATAATGACACTGTAGATGGCTTGGTGACAATTGACCCAAAGCTAATACCCAGAAACTGGCTGAAGGCTTTCAATATGGTTTGATTAACTGCTAGGCAAAGGATTTCCCAACCCAGGTGAATAAAAGTGTCGTGTTCAAGAGTGGTGGACTGGATTTTCGAAAAATTTTAAAATACAACAAACACGCCCATTTTTCTCTTTTTTCCCCCACCATTTCTGGCAAGTACCTCTTTATTTTTGACAAGCTTGAGGAGGATAACATTTGCTTGATTATAAGCTCATCCTTCGGATGAGTCCAACTTAGTTTAATATTCGAACCCTAAGAAGGAGTGGTTCGTTCCTGTTGAAAATTAAATAGGTCCTTTACTGTTAAGTTTTAACGAGTCCAGTGTAGGAGAAACTCGGTGTTTTTCAATTTTAGGGAGTCGGAAGAAAAAACTTAAGAAAACTCCATGGGTGTACTTTTTCGTAAATTTAGTCTCTCGAGCCCGAAAAAGGATAAAATAATGCGGGAGAGAACTCTATTGACCGTATTTAGTCAACGTATACCTTTTTTCGTAAATAGTCCATTTCAGTCCGTAAAAGGGGTAAACTTATACTGAAGGGACGATCATTCATTTACTTTAACGAGTTCGAATAATCAAGTGCTCGGCAATCTTTTCATGTTTAGAGAGTCTGAAAAGGGCTTAAAAGAGGACTCCAATGTTTTTCTTTTTCGTAAATTTTTGAAAGAGTCCGAAAAAGTGATAAAAGTATGCTCTTTGTTGAAAAATGATCAGTTTTCCTGAAAAATCCAATTTCTGCACAAAAACTTGAAACATTACACATACCTGTTTAAGATAAGTAAAAATGCTTTCAAAAATACCTTTTTTAAAGTGAAAAATAAACAAATTAAAAATTCATCTATTCGAAAAAACTTATAAAAAGGACTTTTTCAATTTCATTTTTACCGTTTAAGTTCAGAGTGAAAAGTAAAAAGCTTTTGGGTAAGAAAGTTCCTGTGAAGATTCTAGAAAATCTGTCCAATTAAATCGAGAATCGTCAGTCCCAGGTAATCCACGACCTCTTAATCGTGTATTCCATCCGTTTCAAATTCATTTTTAGGCTTTAGTTTGTATTTTTAGGGAAAAATATGGTTTAAAAATTCGCCCGCGGGGGTCCGTAGGTGCGACACATGCGACCTGCGCACCCCGACTTTTTTCTATGTGGAAAAAATTCGTGGGTCCGCACCCAACACACAGCTCACATGCGTTCCTACGCACTGTTTACAAAGGCCGGGTGCGATACCCGCGCGGTCAAATTTAAAATGCAAATTTCTCATTTGTTTCCCAAAAATTTTCAAATAAGATTGTTCTAACTTGCCTTTTTATGCATTGTAGGATTATCAAGATGTTGATTTGGAGAGAACGTGAACATGAGGATGTGGATGAAGCCGCAATACTCCATTTTCCCACACAGCAAGCATTAAGAGCATGCGGTTTGTACAAATTCTGGGCCATCTCAGGCATGAGGGCACAGGTCGAACTCCTGACATGGTTGGTGAACAGATGGAATGTGCAGGACCAGTGCTTCATTATTGGTGGCCACCAGCTCGAAATTGAGCTGGAGGATATATATTTTCTGACTGGTTTTTCCAAGAGGGGCAAACAAGTTTCTTTGTTTGGGACTAGGCCAGGTGGCCAGTCTGTCTCTAGTCTCCAACTAGAATTCTGCAATGACCAGGCAAACCCTAGGGACAAACGGATTGATATAAAACACATCATCCGTCCTGAATTGAAATTTATTTCTTTTACTATTACCAAACTGTGTGGGAGTGCTGCGCTACATGTAGCTACCGGTTCCCAAATGCATATTGTTGTGGACTGTTTTCACGGCACCATCTTTAACTGGTGTGAAGTTGTGTTGGCTAATGTAAAAGGCCAACTAACTAGAGAAAAAAATGGGAAACTGAATAACTTTGGATATGGATCCATCGTCATCTCTTTTGCTCTAGAGAGGATCCCCATGCTAGCTCCACAGAGTATTGCTGTTGATGTCGGTCGACTTCGAGAACCTAGGATGGTTCGTTGGTCCGCATTGATGGCTCGTCATGCTATTGAGGGTACTGAGATTGTTCGATTTCCTCCTTCATATTTTCGTTGGCTGGATCGCCAAATTTTTGTGATAGAGGACTTTCCATATGCCGGGATATATTTCCGCGGCGACCAAGAGATGGCTCTCCCAGCAGGGGAACAGTGGGATGACTCAGGTATAACCATTTTTCAATGTTTGTTAAATTCTAATTTTTTTTATATTTTTTATCGTCTTGAAAACTAATAACCAAAAGTTTTTTGAATACAGATGTGGGTCCACAGCGACCAGCCCATCTCCAACCTTATGAGAGAAGACAACCAGTTGCAGCCGCACCAGCCCCAGCAGGCCAATCAGCGGAAATTTTGACTGATTTAGAGCATCACCTAGAGCGTTTGACTCTAGATATTCCAGAGACGAGCATAGATGATATTCCACTCAGGTTACAGAGATACGTGATTGGTGCTCCAGGACCTTTTAGGAGGTTCCTATGTAGGGTGGCTCGGGCAGTGGTTTCTTATCGTGATCACCATCAGTGATGGGATGATCTTGTAGACTCATATTTTTGACTTTTTGTGTTATCATTTTTTGCCGATCATAAGGTGTTTCCAACCTATGATTGAAGACGATGTATATATTTTCTGAAAACACTTCTATACTATGATATATCACTATTTACCAGCTATCTTTGTACATGTTATGAATGCGTTTGATTTACTGCTTTGATTATTGCAAATGTCGATTTATCATACTAGAAGCAATTACATCTGCTAATGTATTTAAATGTCTTGGAATATGCTGATATTCAATGTAATCAAATTCACGTTCCAAGAGACGAACTCTTAAAAATAACCATAATAACACTGGATTTCTAATGGTATAAATTCTGTTAAGTTGTAATACAACAAGTTCAGAATCCAACCTAACAATCAAACTCCGAATTCCAAATGATATGGATTCAGATAATAACTCAATCACTGCACTATACTCAGCAATGTTATTCGTTGTTTGACCAAGGCTTACCCCATGCATGGATAATAACTCGTCAGAAGGTGAATAGATAACCCAAGCTGTGGAAGAAATGTTCCGTGTACTACGACAAGCACCATCAGCAAAACCAATGTAGGTTTGAAGAGACGTCGACATCTGCAATATCAAGAGTAAAACTCAGATAAGCAGGAATAGTGATAAAACACACTTCTAAAATAGGCACACTTTTCTAATCTAAAACACACCAGCAGTAAAGAAATCTAACCTAAAAAATCTCCACACCAATTTTTAAGCATAATATCGCTTTAGATAAAGCCCATTTCTGGGTTTATCCAAAGGGACACCATCAAAATCTATCAACTCATAGGCCCCTTTTGCTAACTTTCGTTTAACAATGTAAGGACCATGCCACATAGGCACGAATTTCCCAGCTCCTAGCTTGTCATTAGCTTGATCGTAAAGTAAAACTAGGCCTCCTTCTGAAAAATTTCGAGGGGTCACACTTCTATCATACTGAGCTTTTATCCGTTTAACATGAGCCTCGTTTGCTATTGCAGCATTTCTTCGATTCTCATCTAACTGGGCTAAGTACAAGAAACTTTTCTCCTCTTCAGACGTAGCTGGAAGTAATTCTACGGCTAATTTTAGTGACGGAATTTCGCATTCAATCGGCAACACAGCTTCTAAACCGTAAACCAGTTGAAAAGGAGTGAAACCCGTTGATGTTTTGACTGAGGGTCGATATGCCCAAAGTGCTGAAAATAACATGGAATGCCAATTCGTCTTGTGAATACCAATAATTCGTCTGATCATGGTGACTAAAACTTTATTAATGGCTTCAACCAGACCATTGGCTTGCGAATAATACAGAGTGGAACTATCGTGGCGCAAGACAAGTTGGTCGGTTAGTTCAGTCATCATGACATTCCGAAAGTGACTTCCATGATCCGTAATAATAGCTTGAGGAACACCGAACCTAGCAATTATGTGATTAAATACGAAAGTTACAGCAGTCTTGCCATCAGCCGAAAATGTAGGCATCGCCTCGGCCCACTTAGTAAAATAATCAACTGCTAAGATAATATACGCATGCCCCCCGGCCGAGTGAGGGTTACATGTAATAAAATCGATACCCCATTTCGCAAAAGGACCAACAACAATTATAGGGTGAATAGGAGCGGGTGGTGCGCGCATTTTTCGATCAAAAAGTTGACAATTATGGCATTTCCAAACTGCATAAATACAATCTTTGAATAACGTTGGCCAGAAAGAACCAGCACGCAATATATTTTGAGTTGTGGCATACCTAGACATATGACCGCCACATGCTCCAGAATGGCAGTCATTTAAAACCTTTTCAGCTTCTTCATGAGTTAGACAACGTCGGAAAACAGAATCCGCTCCACGACGGTAAAGTGTATCACCAATGATATTATATTGTTGGGATTGGAAGCATATTTTCCGTCGCTGAGATCATGAGATGTCAGGCCGAAAATATTGGGTTTGGAGATAAACAATAATATCTCCATACCATGGATCAAGTGTACTGATGAGAAACAAAGATTCGTCCGCAATGGACTCTTCTGCCACTATTTCAGTATCAGTAGAGGGGAAATCACACATCAGTTCCGCAAATACCAAATATTTCTTTGCCTTGGATTTTTCAAACTCCAAGTCAAATTCCTGCAGGATAACTATCCATTTGAAATACTTGCCCCCTAGCAATTGTTTGGTCAAAATATACATCATAGGGTTACAATTAGAAATTACTTTGGTTTTACGTAACAAGATGTAATGTCTAAATATTTGAATAGCTTGGACAGCTGCCAAGGCCAATTTCTCCACATGAGTGTATTTGATTTCAGTCGGATGCAGATTCTGACTAAGATAATAAATCACATGTTCATTGTGAGATTCGTCTTCCTGAACTAGCACCATCCCAATGGTGGAATGAGAAGCAGCGAGATACAAAATGTAATCTTGGTTGTAGTTGGGAGGATGCAATAACGATGCATGTGTCAACGTGTGTTTAAGTGCATCAAAAGATCGATCAACGATCTCATCCCAAAAGAACAGAATGTTCTGTTTCAACAACCATGTAAAACCCTTTGTAAGCTCGGCATAGTTAGGAATAAACCTACGTAAAAAGTTTGCTTTCCCCTGCAAACTTTGGAGTTGGCGCAAAGTCGAAGGAGGAGGGAATTTGAAAATTGCTTCAACCTTCGATGGATCGACGTGAATGCCTGCTTTTGAGACAACAAATCCCAGTAATCGACCTGATTCTACGAAGAAAACACATTTATGCGGATTCAACCTAATTCGATAATGCCTACATCTCATAAAGATTGCTCATAAATGAGTGAGATGGTCGGCCCTACGTAATGAATGAGCAGGTAAATCATCAAGGTAAGGCTGTACAATGTGCTTAATGTCATGAAATGCATAAGACATAGCCCTTTGAAAAGTTTCTCCAGCGTTCTTTAATCCAAAAAGTATTTTACAGTAAGCAAACGTTCCCCACGGACAAATAAAAGCTGTTTTCGGTTGATCATCAGGGAGTATGTTTATTTGATTGTAACCTGAAAAGCCATCCATGAAGAAAAACAATTCACTGCCAGCACAATCATCGATTATTTGATCGATATAGGGAGTTGGATAATTGTCTTTTGGACAGGCTCGATTAATATCCCTATAATCGATACATACTCTTATCATTCCTTGTTTTTTAGTCACAGGAACAATATTCGATATCCAATCCGTCAAGGGAATTGGATAAATGAATCCTGCACGAAGTAATTTTTCAACTTCTGCTTTGATAGCAGCAGCTTTTCTAGGATGAATTTGACGTAATCGTTGACGAACAGGTTTAGCATCCGGGTAAGTCTTAATTTCATGAACAACGATCGATGGATCGATTCCTAGCATTTCTTCATAAGACCAGGCAAACACGTCACGGAATTCTTGAAATAGGGCTTTATAAGTCTGAATTTCATCATCTGTACAACAAGCACCTATATGAATGTTTTCAATTATTCTTGGTTTTACTGAAATGTCAATTGGAACCGTTCGAGATATATTTTCCAAATTTAACTCAAAATCAGGATTTTGCAATGGATTCTGTGGTTCTTTGACATATTCAGCAGTAAAAATTGAAGCGAAATCATCCTCAAAATGATCTAATTCAGGTAAAAATGAAGATCGATGATGTAGATCTTCCCATGGTAAATCGTCAACAGACAAAAACTCACGAATTTGCTCATTAGTATGAACAAGTTCAGGAAATGTCGTTGAAACTGAACTAGATATAGAAAGTGATTCCTCTTGGATCCTGTTCATTGTATCAGTCTCAGTTGAAGAGGGGTCGGAAAATGACTGTACAGCCTGGTACGCAATTTCAAATGGACTCAAAGGCATTACGCCATCGAATGAATCTAACTCGGACTCGGAAGGTACGATCCAAGGATCATCAAACATAATAGTGTTTGACGAAATCATGGGAATATTTGCAGTAGAAGGCGATACGTTAGGAGGAGGAAAGGAAAAAGTTCCTAGTAAACCAGAATATTTAACCAAACCTACTCCAACATCCTTGTAAGGGATAGCCGTTTTGCCAACATGCTGGATTGTTTCCGTAGAGGCTGGGTCGGAAGAGAAATAATTTAACTGATCTATTGTTATGATCTTTCCTTGATATGGAAAATTTATGAGTCGAAAGACTGAAGAGACAATAGCAGTCATAGCATAGGACCAACTACGACCCAGAAGAAGGTTGTAATCTAGAGGGGCATCAACCACTTCCACATCTAGATTTACTATTTTTCCTTCGACCCCTATGGGTAAATCCTGCAAAATACCAAAAGGGTGAAAACCTTGACCATCAAAAGCCTTAAGAATCGTAGGAGATTGGTTAAGTGTAGGAGAACCAAGCGATTTCCAACACTGAATCGACATAATACACGTTGAAGCTCCCTCATCAATCACAGTCCGAAAAATTGGTCTGTTTTTTACTAACACTGGAATCTGGAAAGCCATTTGGTGAGGTAGACGAGGTGTACTATTTTCTAAATCGAAGATTATAAGGTTAGAATCCTGAACATCAACAGCTCCTATGGCAGACAATAATAATTTACGCTGTGCTGGGCATGATTGCAGCACTTCCAAAGCCGACATTGCTGAAGGAGAAATTGCTAAATCTTCAACAATGTTGTAATTCTGAGCAGCTCTCGCATGTGGATTGAAAGCTGATTTACGAAGAACACCTTTAGCAGGCGGTTTGATTATTAAGTCTGGATTTGGTTTCTCGATCTGTAGCGGACCAGAAATAGGAGGAGATGTAGTTGATGTGTTTGCATTAGACGATTCTGCTTCTTTATCATCAACAAGATTCTTACTACCGTAATCTTGCGATCGTGTCGCAACCCTGACATGAGACATCATCATAATAGGTTCTTCTAAAGTAGTCGAGGTAGAACCAATCATTTTACTATCTTGAGTTGGAAAAGGATCCTTCAAGACAACAGGTTATTGTGAACCTTTAACGAATTTCGTAACCTCTGCCTGATGTGGACATTCTTTTGTAAAATGATCCTCATCACAAATGAAACAAGGATAGCGAGGCTTACGTTTTTCGTCATTGGATTCAGTTTTATCAGTTTTGTCTTTTGAATTATTTTTTATTTTGTTCTTCCCTTTCTTTTTACCACCGGATTTAGATTTAGTCGTAGATGTTTCAACGACATGAATGTCGGCAGAAACTTTAGGGGAAGATTCTCCTTTCGGGGAATCTGGTAAAGTGATAATAGGAGAAGAATTCTTTGAATATTTCTTCTTGCTTTTAGAATTTACTGTACCAATCATATCGTCAGCGGCATGAGACCCTGAAGGAGCTGCAGCTATTTATCCTTGTTTTGGAAGATCGGGGATTTTTTCATGTAAAGTACCTGACTGTGTATAAACAAGTTCAAGGTACTGAGCTTGAGAAATTACTTGCTCTTCAGTAACAACACCAGCCTTAGCTACATCTTTAGTGATCTTGGGTAACAATGATTTAACAAACCATTCTGCCAGAATTTGATTCGGAATGTAAACTTTCACCAAACGTCTCCTACGTCGCCATTCATGAATATGATCAGAAATATACGTGGATGTGGATTGTTTTAGCGAAGTTAATAATTTTGTGCCATTGTCGTATCTGACAGGCAACTAAAAATGAGTCAAGAAAGCAGTTGCTAACTGACTGAAATTATGAAACGAGCCTCGTGGAAACTCAATGTACCATTTGGCAGCAAGACCTATAAGAGTTCTTTGGAAAAGACGTAAACGAATCGAATCATCAATGATTGAATTAGATGCACACCAAAGGTGATAAGTCATGACATGGTTCGATGGATCCTCTCCTGGCTTACCTTCGAATTTTGGTATATCACTGGACAACTTATGAGGCATTGGTGGCCAGTTCTGATAATAAAAAATTGGATCATTCGTAAGGCGCGTCAAATCAGGTAAGTCCAAAGTTGCGATAAACGGAAATTGACGGTTAGGGTCTCGAAAACCTTGAGAAGCCAAAGCAGATCCAGGAGGCGGATACCCAGGATAACTGGGAATCGAATTAGCATTAGGAATCATGTAACCTCCTGGAAAACCAGGATGAATCGGACCGTATTGAGGTTGTTGATAAGTATAGCCAGGGTACGGTTGATACTGATAGTTTGGATTTTGTGTATAGGGACCGAATTGCGGCTGTCCCTGGTACGGTTGATATGTAAATTGTGGTTGACTTGTAACAACTGTACTTGTACCAGCTTGTCCTGCAGGCATCTGAACCGAAGCCTGGATTGAAGGTCTTGACTGGGGTACAGAGACTTGAGGGATTTGCACGGATATAGGGATAGAAGAATTCGGTGCTACAGATACTCCAGAAACAGGTGTTACAGGTTGAACAGACGTTGCGACAGTTGCAGCAGTTTGGGGCGGAGTCTGAGGTGTACTAGGCCCAGACTGCTGAACTGAACTAGGTGCAGAAGTTTGAATAGCTGGCTGAACAGGTTGTTGGGTTGGACCAGAAACTAAAGGTTGTCTAGGTTGATAAGGCAACTGCACATTAGGCTGCAAAGGCTGTTGATATTGGGACAGATCCCACACCATCATTTCGGGGTATTGTCCCGTAGAAGGTTGAACGTAAGGACCATAACCTGGTTGAACGTAGGGTTGATAGTTAAGTGGTAAATTTCTGGCTCCTTGAATAGATGGTTGAACAGAAGGCTGTTGGAAACCTTGAATTGGGTACTGACCTTGAGGTTGATAACCCTGAGGCGCGTACTGAGGCTGGGGTTGATAAGGACCCTAAGGAGCATATTAAGCTTGGGGTTGACCTTGAGGTATGTACTGTCCTTGAGGTTGATAACCCTGAGGTATGTACTGTCCTTGGGGTTGTCCCCCAAAATAATATGATTCCACAGTTTTTCCTAGGAAAAAGCTACCTTGAGGTTGTGCCCCAGGTGGTAATTGACTACCTGAAGGTTGCCCTCCAGGTGGTAATTGACTTCCTTGAGGTTGCCCTCTAGGCAGTAACTGACTTCCCTGAGGTTGCCCCCCAGGCGGTAACTGACTGCCTTGAGGTTGCCCCCCAGGCAGTAACTGACTGCCTTGAGGTTGAGGATTCAGAATATTACCAGACATCATAAAAATTTGCTCTGCGTTCGACGTTTCAATGTTAAATCCGTTAAGACCAGATGATAACACGTTTTCAATTGGTCGAGGAGCTGCTCCCAAGAAAGTACCAGACAGAGCCTGATATCTCGAAGGAACAGAAGGACCACCGTGTAAAAATGATTCCGATGTCTGAGAAAACATGGATGACTCTCCTGCCATAAAATATGACGGATAATAACCTCTGGGTGTAGGATGAAATGGAATTCGAGGTGGATAAAAAGCAAGACCCGGGTTCTCTAAAAAATTTGTTAAAGAGAGATACCAAGGATCAGTTCGAATGGGGCTGTAGAAAATAGATTCACGCTCCCTAAGATTTAACGATTGAGGGGAGTTGGGAAGAGATATATCTTCGTCTGGATTAATAAGTTCCTCAATAGAAATAAGTCCAGATGGAAGATCGTCAGTGATAATATTTCTTACCCTAGGTGAACCTGGATCGCTAGAAGTTGGTGTAATAAATCCTGAAGATGTTTCCAAAACAGAAGATTCAGTTTCAGGTTCAGAGATTTCAGGTTCGTCAGCTAATTCACCAGAAGGAGAAATACTTCTAGTAACTTCAGAAACTAAAATCGGTTCTTGAATGTATTCTGTTGTAGGTATTTGATGATCAGGATGAATAAATATAGATGAACTTCCAATTTCTGTTGATCTAATTCTACCCCTACTGGATGATACCAGAGCCCGAAGCCCTTCAAGCTGACTTGGTGAATATTCAGGGGGTTTCCCTTGTATTCTCCAGGATTGTCTCAGCAATTCCGCCATGATTAAAAATTATCTAATCACACGCAAACAAAGAAAATTTCAATGAAAACACCTAAAGTCTCTAAGAAAAAAACAGTTTAATCATGCACTTAAAAAATCTAAGAGTTCAAACCACACACAAACAGTAACTTTCCGTACTAAAAACACTAGTTGGTGATGAAATCCAACTTAGTAGAATTTTAATACGAAAAGGGTGGTTGGAACAGTTACCCCGACAACCTACTTAATGAAACAGACCGGTGCAAGTTTCTCCACTATACCATCTCGAGTGAAAATAACCCTCCGGAGAGTCCAAGTGAGTCTAGCCGACGTCTGTTCTAGGTACAGTGGGATCTTCCCTCCACCGTCACCTTAGGAAAGAATCCTAAAGATTATGGCCTCTAAGGTTACCAACAGAAACAAATATACCTGGGGGAATAGTCTACGATCTGACACACACGCAAGGGCAGAGTAACAAAGCTCAATCCCCTTGAAGGATCCTTAAAATAATTCAAGGTATTCCAACAAGTGACCCCTGGCTCCTCGACAATGGTATATCCGAGGTTTACCGTTGTTAATACGTGTATATCTTCTATCGTTCCCAATGAGGAAGGATTGATTACCCCACTGGTTCAGATATGATCTTGTGCTTGATTCCTTTAAGAGGAGCTTCCCAGAGCATACATGCAACAATTGGAATTCTTCCTACCGCAAGATTTGTCTACTTGTTTTTTTTAGCTATCTTGGAGAGTTAATTACTCCCTACTCCAAGATACTAGCCTAAGCTATGTTGGTGATAAGAGCCCTAGAAATAAAAAAATACTAGATGAATTTTAATTAAGCGTTGCGTTTATGAGTTGTTCCTTAAGTCAATGGGTGCAGAAATGAAACTTTGATGATGTGAAGACTTGACTTCCAAAAACACTAAAAATGCACCTAGAAATGATAATCAATTCTTTTTCGTTCAATGAACTTTGTATCTAAAGAAAGAGTTGGAGAATGCAATTCTTTTTAATGAACAATTCTTTCTTTAAACATAAAGAATAATTGAAAGAAAATATTTTTTGTCTTTTCAATAATGAGATAAATTATCAAAGCTCATAACAAATCCTTTTTCTTTCCAAACTCGAAGCTACAAAACAATTTTCCTTCAAAAGAAAGCTACAAAATTTTAAAAGACTACTCAAAACTACAAAAACTAATCTTGAGATCTATTGATTCTAATTTGAATAAAAGCTTTAAGAAATTCTTAGAATGTTTTCCTTAGTTGTTCAACAAAATAAGAATCTATTTGTTCTAAATAACAAACAGATCAAAAACATTAAAAATATGTTTTTTTTTTTATAAAAATGAAATTCAAAACCTTCAACCAAGTTTTTTCGAAGATTCACAAAGAAACAAATGGCTCTATTTCTCAATAAAGGATGTTTCCACAATCAGGTCGGATTCAGCAAAAAGACAAAAAGATCAATGTAATATGAGATATTTCAAACTGTCAATGCTTCGAATCACTACAAAGACCAAGTGAAAAACAATCCAAAATGCAAAATCTTCTAGAAAATCACCAAAAAATCAATACTGTTGGAGTTCATTCACAAAAAATTCTTGACAGAAACAATGATCAGTCTGGGTAGAAACCAAAGATGCTAAATCCAAATAAAAATAAACTACAGAAAGAAATCTGGAGGTTTTCTAAAAATTTAACAGGGTCCACAGGCTATTAGTATAACCAGGTGCGGTCCCGCACTGTTATCTCACAGAAAGTGCGAAACTGCCCACTCTGTCTAAAGAAAGCAGAGTGCGGTCCCAGGAAAAATTATAGAAAAAAATAAAAATTTTCAAAATTTTCAAAAACAGGGAAAATCTAAATTACCCAGACAGATATGTATCAATCAAAAATCAGGAAAAAATGTTTCCTCAAATCAAAATAAAAGAGAACCAAAAACAACAAGTTCTTTCCCCAGTGGAGTCACCATTTTGTTGTGTAGATTAATCCGTCTTGCGGACAAGACCGATCTCTCTAGTACTAAAAGTAACTAGCAACAAACAGCCAATTATACTAATTTCTCTCTAAGCATATAAGATTCATAAAATTCTATATAGGTGTAAGGCCTACCTTATTTCCAACACTTGTTTGAAATTGTTGTCGTCCCTCGTGCACTTGAAGGAGTGTTCTTCATAAACCTGCAGTCACAAACAAGCAAAAGATTACATAGCACCTATATAGACATTATTATAAACCATACTTATCATAGTGATCAAGGAATCTATGAAATAAACCATGAATAGACAGCTTATTGAGAAAAATGAGTATATTTGTATTAACTTCAAATAAAAGAAAACCTTTACAACCTGTGCCTTGATGTCATGCAGGTCTTCCTGGGGTCCGAAGCAGGAATCTCTTCTACTTTGATAAGCTTTTGCATTCTTTCAACCAAGACCAAAAGAGGTATGTAATCTCTCCTCATAGAAATTCTTAATTAACAGAGTCTGAATCTTAACAACATTTAGCCTCAAATATCCTAAAGCTTGAACTCCCTTTGAGATTACCCAATGCCTCTTTTTATAGTGGAAAAGAGGAGGTTTTCTGTTCCAAGTATGAAGGGATAGAATCCTCCTTCAAAGTGATAAGCTCCTCACATCAAGGGGTTAGCTCCATCAAGCAAGGGATGCATGAACCTTATCAAAGCGTATCCATTCCCGAAAATTCCCATCTAGAATCTTCTAGAATTGATCTGAAATCAACTTTTTAACTTTACTTTCTCGCCTTTTTGAGTTTTACAGAGGTCCGCACCTATAACACAAATAACGTGCGGCATAGTTCCGCAGGAGAGCTGAACTTTAGGTGCGGGGCCGCAGGAAATGAATAGAGAAAGTGCGATACCAAAGTTTAGGAGATTTTTAGGAACTTTCTTCTGATTTTCAAGGCTTGACATGAAGAACTGATATGTTAGACTTGCAAAAGGAGGAAGTATGAGTAATAATGAGCTCATACTCGTAGCAGAATGTCAGGATGACAGTTTTTAGTGTAACAATTACCTGGAGCTGATGATTTTCGATTCCGACGGTTGAACTTTCTGTAATCTCCTCTCGAGCTTTTTTTCACCAAAAGCTCTCAATTTTCACTCTGGAATCAAATGGTAAAAATGATTTACAAAAACTCCTTTTTATAATATTTTTTGAATAAATGAAATATAATTTTGTTTGTTTTCCACTTTGAAAAGTTGTTTTCCGAATTATTTTTATTAATCATTATAAGAAATTGGAAGAGCATCCATTGCAAATAATTCACACACAATAATTGAATGTATTGCACACAATAAACAGAGATACATATAATTGGAGTGAGATCCAACTAATTCTAATCTTGGAGATTTAGGTTGAGAGAATATCTCAACAATCTCCTACAAAACCTCAAATCCAATCCCCAAACTTAGCACACAGCGTTAATGTGAGCATTATCTCAAACACCCCCCTTTAATGCTTACATTTCAAAACTTACAACACTGAAATCACAATTACAATTTTTTTTTCATTTTTCTTTGTCTGACTGGTCTTCATTAGCAACTCTACCCACTCTGCGGTCTTCTGTATTCCACTCTTTCTTTCTCCACATCTTCGAGCTTACCTTTCAACCCATTTAAAGTACACCTGCTTCTTACCATCAATGCTGAATTTGTAAGATTAAAGATTCTTGACACCCCCAAAGAAGAGTCTCGACACTGAACTACCCTATGGAAATATTTCCATCTGTGAAATAACCCCGAAGAATAAATTTCAACAGTCTATAGGAAAATATTCTAGGTACAGAATATGATCAGCGATCAATCCTACAAAGTGACCTTTTACACACTTACAAACTCACAAGGTAACCTGTAACTGTTGACTTTGAAGCACTGAAGTACAACAATAATATCCAGCTCTGAACAGACTTGTAGACATATTTAAACCAGTCATATGTTCCTATAGCACTGAAGTACACCAAGAACCACTAGTTTTAGGTGCTACTCTATTCCCTAATTGGTCTTCATAATTTATATAATTATACAAAAAGAAACAATTACAAATTCCTCACAAAAAAAAAAAAAAAACAAAACCAATAATATGGAATTGCCCTACACTGTCCTTGATCAATCCAACATTGGACTTCTCAAAATTCCATAAACAAATGAAACTCTTTCATAGTCCAATGGAATTGTTCTTCGCTAAGTCCCCTCCAGTTGGCACTAGTTCAAGAATGTTCCTAATTTTACTGTAACTATCGCTGGCCCTCTTGATGCTATCAAGAAGACGACTGCAAAGCCTATAAACATATTCACCGTTGCTAAAATAACCAGAAACCATTTTGTCGAACTCCGGTCTCGTAACAAGAATTTTCTATTGTAGAATTGCATTTACAGATTCTTGATCTCACGAAAGCAACTTAGATACAAATCTACTATATCGGAACTGAGACACTGTTTTCTTCGTGGCTGTGGGAGATAACACCGTGGAGTTTGCTTCGAAACTCGTCATAAGATTTAGTTCCCACGGCTGCTCTATACTCGAGGTTTACATTTCCTGAAAACTGCTGCCAAATCCCCAATACACTGCTAAATAAAAACGATTGTAGCGAGGATTGATGTATCGTCGCCAATTTCTTTTGGCGTCCACCTCTTTATCCTTGGATTCACAAATATCATTTTTGAGGATCATCTCCACCATAGATTCTCTAAAATCTTTGCGTGGATCATAGGAGCATTTGACAATGGCAAAACTCTCTGAGATTCTTCTTTGAGCCTCGCTTGGCACTGCAACAATTTGCTCTGTTGGCCAGCAATATTCCCGTCTTACTTTTGGGCTTCCATGATCAATTTTTGCTTGATTATTCGATGTAGAATTTTCTTTGCCATGATGGTGATTTCTCTACAGCTGCACTTCCTTAATTTCGGTCTATGAATCCAAAATTACAGTAGCTGAGTTTCGTTTTTCCGAAGTGTAGAAAGATTCAAAGAACGAGTTCGTAGTCGTACAGCTCAATTTTCAAATCACTCTCTGCATGATTAATTGACTTCCTATATAATTCTTGTGAATTGGGTACCCACTTTTCATTGAAATTCACAGACTCCATACTATTAACAGCAGCAGGTAAACAATGAACACATAGAGATACTCGCAACACTCTCACAAACAAATGAATTCAACACTCCTAATCTACATATGTACAGAGAACCTCTCCCAAACTATTTCATTTTCCTAGGCACTCTCGTGAGGGATTAAGCCCAGCTAGGCTCTGATACCATATAAGAAATTGGAAGAGCATCCATTGCAAATAATTCACACACAATAACTGAATGTATTGCACACAATAAACAAAGATACATATAGTTGGAGTGAGATCCAACTAATTCTAATCTTGCAGATTTAGGTTGAGAGAATATCTCAACAGTCTCCTACAAAACCTCAAATCCAATCCCCAAACTTAGCACACATCGCTAATGTGAGAATTATCTCAAACACCCCCCTTTAATGCTTACATTTCAAAACTTACAACACTGAAATCACAATTACAATTTTTTTTTTTCATTTTTCTTTGTCTGACTGGTCTTCATCAACAACTCTACCCACTCTACGGTCTTCTGGATTCCGCTCTTTCTTTCTCCACATCTTCGAGCTTACCTTTCAACCCATTTAAAGTACACCTGCTTCTGACCATCAATGCTGAATTTGTAAGATTAAAGATTCTTGACACCCCCAAAGAAGAGTCTCGACACTGAACTACGCTATGGAAATATTTCCATCTATGAAATAACCCCGAAGAATAAATTTCAACAGTATATAGGAAAATATTCTAGGTACAAAATATGATCAACGATCAATCCTACAAAGTGACCTTTACACACTTACAAACTCACAAGGTAACCTGTAACTGTTGACTTTGAAGCACCGAAGTACAACAATAATCTCCAACTCTGAACAAACTTGTAGAAATATTTAAACCAATCATATGTTCCTATAGCACCGAAGTACACCAAGAACCACTAGTTTTAGATGCTACTCTATTCCCTAATTGGTCTTCATAATTTAGATAATTATACAAAAAGAAAAAATTACAAATTCCTCACACAAAAAACAAAACAAAACCAAGAATATGGAATTGCCCTACACTGTCCTTGATCAATCCAACATTGGACTTCTCAAAATTCCATAAACAAATGAAAATCTTTCACAGTCCAATGGAACTATTCTTCGCTAAGTCCCCTCCAGTTGGCGCTAGTTCAAGAATGTTCCTAATTTTACTGTAACTATCTCTGGCCCTCTTGATGCTATCAAGAAGATGGCTGCAAAGCCTATAAACATATTCACCATTGCTAAAATAACCAGAAACCATTTTTCCGAACTCCGGTCTCGTAACAAGAATTGTCTGTTGTAGAATTGCATTTACAGATTCCTGATCTCGCGAAAGCAGCTCAGATACAAATCAACTATATCGGAGCTGAGACACTATTTTATTCGTGGTTGTGGGTGATAACACTGTGGAGTTTGCTTCGAAACTCGTCATAAGATTCAGTTCCCATGGCTACTCTATACTCGAGGTTTACATTTCCTGAACGCTGCTGCCAAATCCCCAATACACTCCTAACAAAAAACGAGTGCAGAGAGGATTGATGTATCGTTGCCAATTTCTTTTGGCGTCCACCTCTTTATCCTTGGATTCACAAATATCATTTTTGAGGATCATCTCCACCATAGATTCTCTAAAGTCTTTGCGTGGATCATAGGAGAATTTGACAATGGCAAAACTCTCTGAGATTCTTCTTTGAGCCTCGCTTGGCACTGCAACAGTTTGCTTTGCTGGCCAGCAATATTCCCATCTTACTTTTGGGCTTCCATGATCAATTTTTGCTTGATTATTCGATGCAGAATTTTCTTTTCCATGATGGTGATTCCGCTACGGCTGCACTTCCTTAATTTCAGTCTGTGAATCAAAAATTACAGTAGCTGAGTTTCTTTTTTTCGAAGTGTAGAAAGATTCAAAGAACGAGTTCGTAGTCGTACAACGCGATTTTCGAATCACTCTCTGCATGATTAATTGACTTCCTATATAATTCTTGTGAATTGGGTACCCACTTTTCATTGAAATTCACAGACTCCATACTATTAACAGTAGCAGGTAAACAATGAACACATAGAGATACTCACAACACTCTCACAAACAAATGAATTCAACACTCCTAATCTACATATGTACAGAGAACCTCTCCCAAACTATTTCATTTTCCTGGGCACTCCCGTGAGGGATTAAGCCCAGCTAGGCTCTGATACCATATAAGAAATTGGAAGAGCATCCATTGCAAATAATTCACACACAATAATTGAATGTATTGCACACAATAAATAGAGATACATACAGTTGGAGCGAGATCCAACTAATTCTAATCTTGGAGATTTAGGTTGAGAGTGTTGTACATATTTACCTCTGCCTGTGAATTTTGCCCTGCTGCCTCATTCAAATCCATTTTTAACCTCCGCCATGGCCTAAAATCTCATGACCCTGCTTGATATTACTATCTCCACCCGAAAATCTGCTTTACAATGGTTAAAAACCCAAATTTAAACAAATCGGGCCGAGTCCCTAGGAGTTTGACTCCCTCCCGCTTTGGCTTCCATATGACCCAAGTCTGAAAACCATAATTCAAAACGAAAAGGGGCCTATTGTTTTAACGATCGAGCGCAATGCTGGCCGTCCGATCTGGCTCAAATCAATGGCGCGGCAATCAACTTATATGGAGGGCCCGCGCACAACAGGCCGGCGGTATTTCATGGCCCACCGTTTTATTTCCCTCCGATGCAAGTGTAGCCGTTGATCTTGTTCTGAGATCGAACGATCCTGGGTCAATCGCAGTTCTGCCCTCAATCGCAATTGGAACTTCCAAAATGTGCCACCCCGGTCTCCCCGCTCCACTTTCCGATTACGATTTCCGATTTGGGTCCCACCTCCTGCGGTCGTGTCATCATAATTCACAAGTGTACGCCGTGCTCCTCCTCCACCATTCATATGTTCCGGTGATGTGTCATATTTTATGAACCTTTGCCCCGTTCATTCATTGTCGCTCCATTATATTCTGCATTGTCACCCTCCATTTCTCCATTATTTTTATGCGTTTCTTGTCACCCTGCATCGTCTCAACATTTCGCCTAGTTCGTATCACCGCTTCCATGACCGCTGTCGTATCCACACTCCCTGTCTCCGAGTCAATTTCCTCTAATGTTTTGCGGGTTTTGCAGGTTTTAAAACGACTTAGTAGGTGCTTTAACTTGCCGCCTCCGTTGCAAAGATCGGGAGCATGCCAAAAGACATATTCTGCTGGCGAAATTAAAGGAAGAAGCCGAGGGTAGGTGGGAGAGGTGACCGCCATTAAAGAAGACACAGATATGGATTCTCAGAACCCTCCAGATAAATTCGCCCCGCATTAAAGATCTAGGATTCAAAGCCAAAGCCAAGGGCCGAGAGTACAGTACATAAATGCAGATTATTTCAAATCTCTTACGGCAGCAGATTTTCCCTCAGCCGCGGGCAATATATTGTATATATTTTATTATTTCTATCTTGTATATAAGGAGATTTTATCTCCCAACATTTATTTCATGGACAGGTTGTCTAGTACATTCATTAACAGTTAGTCATTCATAGAGTGGGCGCGAATGTTTTCCGCCATTTTATTCAAATTGAGTCATTAATTTTGTTTCAGCTACCTCCTCCTCTAGAATTCTTAATCACTCCTTTAAAGACCGAAAAAGAAGACATTGTAGGGGTTCCATATTTCTATCAGCAAACTGTGCAGCGAGAAGACTTCTGTATACATTTTTGTAATATTTCTGTATGAAGCTTCGGAGCCCGTAGGGTCTCAGTGAGGAGGGGTTATAACTGTAATGAGGATTCTGGTCTTTGGTATCTCACAGTATGTAATTTCTCTCATGTGTTAATACAATATCTCTTTCATGCTCATTATCTTCTTGTATCATGTTCTAGAATGTGAGTGGCTCACTAGTTTGCATTAAGGATTCATCCTCGTTGATGCCCTTTCTGGAATTAGTCAAGCGCTTTAAATAGGCCTAGTCATGGTATACTGTTTCATGTTCACTCTTTCCATATTTTCTGCTATATTAGTTGCTTGAGGAGGGTGCTTTTAAAACGCCATTGTCATATAAGGATTCGTAAATTGGTGCGCCCTTATATGGTTCTGTTGTGTATCTGGGTATCAATCTCATGCCAGCTAATATCTTCTTATGTTTCCTCACTGCACTCACTTCCTGATATCTGATTTCTGTGATATATTATTTGAATCGGCCCTCTTTACAGTAAGCGGTCTCTTAACTGTCTGATGCTTTCATGCTGAAGTTTTACTTGATGTTCCTACATTGTTCTTGTCTTTGTACTAGCTTCTGAGAGAGATTGGTCCCATTCAAAACTAATTTCCTCGTTTAGAACAAGAGATAGTAAGCGAGTTCTTGGACTGACAACCCAAACTGAAAGGGCTCCTTGCTATATTAAGATGTCCTAGGCACTGGTCTATGGCAACTCTAGGCTGTCTCTAGGGGGGTGACAAAATCATCCACAACATCTTTCTGGCGCCGTTGCCGGGGAACGAATTCAAGAATATATGTTTCCCTGGCTTCGACATCTCATATTCACTCTCTAATCAGGTGAGCACAGAGAGTTGAAGAGTTGCGTATCTCTCACCTTGGCGACTCCACTGGTCTTTATTTGATAAATTTTATTGGAAGTCCTGGCTTCCCGGAAGCCCCATTTGAGGTCAGATACCTCACAGCCGAAAACACCTGTGTCTGACCCGGAGAAGATCATTCATAAAAGAGTTTGGAAAGAGAAGAAGTCGGTTCGCGCTGAAAACCCTGAATATTCTGTTGAAGATTATCCGCCCTCTTCTTCTCAAGAAGTTAGAACAGAAAATCCTGAGTTTCACTCAGAAAATCCACGTAGAGGAAGTGCCTGGATTGAAGAAGACTCTCATCCTGCTTCCGAGGCTGAAGAAATTAAAGAGGTCACAGAAGTAGCTGCTGTTAACCGTGAGTTATTCCCATCTACACCTCAGGCTTCTGTGCAATATATTCCCATTGTTATTCATACTCCACTTCCTCCTACTCCTCTCCCTTCATCTGTATCTCAAATTTTTGTGCAACCCCCGCCTCCCCCAATGGCCAATGTTCCTGCTTTTCTATTAAATAAATATGCTCCTCTGGCCTTGCCCCAAGTGCTAAATGATATGCCACAGGATTACTTGAAGATTTTGCCAAGATTTAATGGTGAAAATGAAGTTGATGCTCAGAAGCACCTCGAGACCTTCTGCTCCTTTGCAGAGAACTTAAATGTTGAGCATCTGGATGTGGTCCTGAGGTTATTTGTGCAATCCCTGGAAGGTGAAGCCAGAAAATGGTTCAAGACATTGGCAAACCATTCAATCACCACCTGGGACCAGATGGAGAATGCTTTTCTCAGGAAGTGGGGAGAAAAGAAAGATCACGGGCAGAGCCTCGTTGAGTTCAATACACTAAAGAAGAAACATAATGAGGGGGTGGCAGAATTTATCAAAAGGTTTAATAAATTATATCTGAACCTTCCTGCTGATATGAAACCTCAACAAGCTGCTGCCAAAATTGTTTTCATAGCATCTTTTGACTCTGATTTCAGTTTCTCTCTGCGGGAAAGAATGCCTGTCACCCTGGATGATGCTCAGATAGATGCTCTAGAGTTGGAGGCAAATTTTGCTGCCACTGGGAAGTTAAAAGGAAAAATTGAACAGGAAACCAGAAGAAAGGGCAAAGAGGAGGTTTCTACCTCTAATCAAGAAAAGGATTCAGATAAAATGGATGAGATAAGCAAGATGATAAAGAAGATGGTCAAGCTAGAACTGGAAGCTAAGAACGCAGCTCCCAAGAACTATTATAACGCTCCAAACAGAGGATATAATCCTCAGTACAGAAAGCCTCCATTGCAGATATTGTTAAGGGAAGCGAAAGAACAGCAAGATCAGGTACCTCATCCCTTGTACCTTGAAGGACCAGTAGATGACTCCACTGGAGATGCAGCTTACGGATTAGAGGATTCCAACCTGGCCTTTTCAAATAATGATGATATGGAGTGCCCCCTGCAAGAAGAAGACGAAGAAGCAGAGATTGACCATTACTGCAAGCAATTTGCTGATTTCATGGAAGCACAATTCAACGTCAAATATGATCTCAGATCCTCAAGGAAGAGGACCAGAACTCAGGAGCAGGAAGAAGAACCACCTCAGAAAGAAGCATCTGCTCAGAAGGAATCAACAACGAATAAATGCATAGAAAAAGGTAAGAATCTTCTAAATAACCCCTTGCAGTCTAATGATCAGATTCCCTCCTCTTCTAAACTAGTCGGTCCTCCTAATGCTGAGCCAGTGTCAAAAGAAATCAAGTTTTCAGTTGAGAATAAGGAGTCAAAAGAAGTAGTGATAGAAAAGCCCACATCTGCTTTCAATTTGCAAAAATAGATTGAGAAGATTAAGATTCCTGTCCCTCTGACTGAGTTATTAAAACAACCTGTATATCAGTCTCAAGTTACCTCTTTCATACCTCCTCCTGAACTACCAATTACACCCGACAGTTTAAATCTTCAAGAAGAAAGACCCATGGTAGTCTTTGGTCCACATGTCGAGGATATAGACCCTTCTACTCCTCCTTTTTATGTATCCCTAGTCATTCACGACCTGCTGTTACATAATTGTATGTTAGATTCTGGGGCCTCCCATAATCTTATGCCTTTGTCTATCATGGAGCAACTAGGGCTGCAAATTACAAGACCATATAAAGATTTATATTCATTTGATTCTAAAAGGGTTAAATGCTTGGGAATGATTAAAGATTTAGTGGTCAATTTGGCTCAAATCCCAGCAAAGAGTGTGGTCATGGACATTGTGGTTGATGATATCCCAGCTTGCTTTGGCATGCTGCTGTCAAGGTCCTGGGGTACCAAGATTGGGGGA
Source organism: Pinus albicaulis (assembly GCA_034641835.2). Classification (NCBI taxonomy): domain Eukaryota; kingdom Viridiplantae; phylum Streptophyta; class Pinopsida; order Pinales; family Pinaceae; genus Pinus; species Pinus albicaulis. Next base: position 599,579,443 of record CM076580.1, read on the forward strand.
TCAATCAAATTGGATTTAACATATGCTACTGTCCCAGTCTTTGGAGGTCAAGAAAGGAGGTTATACAGGGAGACTAGATTTGTCAAGATGGTAACTAAGGTTGACTGCTCAGATAATTCCCCAGTTTATAACAAAGAGGGGGACTTTTCATGTTTAATGTTGGAAGAAAATCTGAATTATGCACATGAGCCCCTTTTTGGTCAGATTCAAGCTGAGCAGCCTAAAGAAGAGCAGGAATCAGAAATTTGGACTTTACATTTTGATGGAGCTAATTCAAGAGAAGGCAATGGAGCTGGGGTATTGTTGATTTCTCCTACAGGGAAATGGGTGCCACTGTCTTTTAAACTGGAGTATGAGGCTACAAACAATGTAGCCGAATATGAAGCGCTATTATTGGGACTGCAAACAGCCAAGAATATGGGCATCCAGTGTCTAAAAGTGTTTGGAGACTCTGAGTTGGTGGTAAGGCAGATAAAAAATGAATGTCAAACTAAGCATCCACGGCTTAGAGCATATCGAAATGAAGTATGGGACATGATAGAGAATTTCTTCTTAGCGTTTAACATACAGTTCATGCCTCGGGAGCAAAACAGAGTAGCAGACTCTCTTGCGGTAGCTACCAGTACTTTCTGTCCTCCTCAGAATCCGCTTCTAAGATATGAAGTGGAGGTATGATACAGACCATCCATTCCAGATAATATAAAGCATTGGCAGGTATTCGAAGATGATGAACAGATGAAAAGATTTATGGAGACTGTGGGAGAATTCTCCAATATGGAGATTGATGATAATGAAGAGGAAGAAGCTGAAAATATTGTTGAGAACAAATGGGAAGAAAGAATAGCAGGTAATAAAGTGCTGCAGCTGAAAGGTAATGTTATACCTAGAGGATTGGTACCTCTAGAAAGGTTATTCAATAAAGATGATGTTCCAATGCAGCCAAACAAAGTAGTAGAAGAAGATCAAGTGGGAGATTTGAATCTGGGTACTTCCACTGACCCCAAAATTGTTAAATTATCCAAAAGAGTCCCAGAAGGATACAAATAAAAGTATTTGAAGTTGTTTCAATCTTACAAATATGTATTTGCTTGGTCCTATGAGGACCTAAAAACTTTTGATGTAAATATAATACAGCACAAGGTTCCACTGAGGGAAGATGCAAAGCCATACAAGCAGAAGCTCAGACAGATAAACCCCTTGCTGCTTCCCTCAATTGAAAAAGAATTCAAGAAATTACTGAAGGCCAAGATAATTGTGCCATTAAGGTACTCAGAATGGATAGCAAATCTTGTTCCTGTTCGGAAGAAAAATGGAGAAATAAGGCTATGTGTAGATTTCAAAAATTTGAATAGGGCATCTCTCAAAGATAACTATCCACTGCCTAAGATGGATCACATCCTGCAGAAAGTAGTGGGAGCATCCAGAATGTCAATGATGGATGGATTTTCGGGCTACAATCAAGTAGCTGTGTTCCCAGAAGACCAGAAGAAGACTGCATTCACTACACCATGGGGAACCTTTATGTATGCCAGGATGCCATTTGGATTAATCAACGCAGGAGCTACTTTCCAGAGGGCAATGGACATAGCCTTTGTCGGAGAACAGGACAAGTTCTTGGTGGTGTATCTTGATGATATCACAGTATTCTCAAAGAATGATGATGAGCATATTGAGCATTTGAGAAGAACTTTTGAGAAATGCAGAAGGTATGGCCTTTCTCTTAACCCCCAAAAATCTTTGTTTGCATTAGATGAGGGAAAACTCTTAGGGCATATTGTGACTAAAGATGGTGTGAAAATTGATCCTAAGAGAGTTGAAGTGATAAACAACATTCCTTTGCCAAGAAATAAGAAAGAAGTACAGGTGTTTTTGGGCTGAATAAATTTTTTGAGAAGATTTATTCCTAACTATGCTGAGATAGTTAGGCACATAACCAATATGTTGAAAAAGGAAAATGAAGTAAAATGGTCCCAGGAGTCTAGAGATGCATTCACAAGGATAAAACGGGCATTCGCTGAAGCTCCTGTGCTAGCAGGGCCAGATTACAAAAAACCATTTATGATTTTCTCATTTGCTTCACCTCATACAATTGCTGGAGTGTTATTGCAGAAAAATGAAGAGGGATATGAACAGCCTATAGCTTTCTTCAGTCAAGTACTTTATGATGCTGAATTGAAATAAAATATACTGGAGAAGCAGACATATGCCCTGGTAAAGTCCCTTAAATCTTTCAGAGTTTATATTTTGCAATATCACATAATAGCTTATGTCCCTACTGCAGCAGTCAAAGACATTCTGGTTTAGGGAGACAACGAAGGTAGAAGGGGAAGATGGATTGCAAAAATCCAAGAGTATGATTTGGATATAAGGCCTACTAAGTTGGTGAAAGGAAAGGGACTTGCCAAGATGTTATCTGAATCAAATCATCAAGCTTTGGGCATTAATCTGTCTGTGATAGCAAACAGATGTTTGAAAACAGCAGACAGGTAATAGGAGTAATTGTGCAGAATATAACTAGTCACTGATATGATGAATAACACTTAGCTGTCCTCCAGGATGCGACAAGGTGAAATACAGAGCTGTAAGGATGAAATCTCATAAATATGCAATTGCCAATGGGCAGCTCTATTGGAGAGACCCTCTAGGCATATTACTTTTATGCCTCACAGAAAATGAAGTGCAAAATGTAATGACATAATTTCATGAGGGGATATGTGGAGGACACTACAGCTGGAGGGCTACAACTCATAAAATCTTGAAGGCTGGTTTTTACTGGCCAAAATTGTATTCAGATACTTTTGCTTGGGTCAGATCGTGTGACAAATGCCAAAGATTTGCAGAAAGGCAGAAATTAGCAGCATTGCCCTTGATCCCTATTCATGTAAATGAACCATTTCAGAAATGGGGATTAGATTTTATAGGAGAAATACATCCCCCATCAAGTGGCCAACATAAATGGATATTGACAGCAACAGACTATTTTACAAAATGGGTGGAAGCCATACCTACCAGAAATGCTACAGATGCTGTAATAATGAATTTTATAGAAGATAATATCATATCTAGGTTTGGCTGTCCTGCGAGAATTGTAACTGACAATGCACAGGCTTTCAAGTCTGCCAGGTTCGTAAAATTCTGCCAAAGATATAACATCATCCTGACTCATTCTACAACATACTATCCACAGGGAAATGGTCTAGCAGAGTCATCCAATAAAACCCTGGTGAGAGCCCTGAAGAAGACAATAGCTGAAAATCAGAAAAACTGGGACTCTCAATTAAAATTTGCCCTATGGGCAAATAGGATAACCAGCAAAAGAGCAACAGGGAAGTCACCCTATGAGCTGGTATATGGACGGGCTGCAGTGTTTCCTTTGCAATTGGCATTGCCAGTGGCACGTTTTATGCAGGAAAATCAAGAAGAACCAGATGGCATGATCCGAAGAATTAATCAGCTGGTAGAATTGGAGGAAACAAGGAACCAGGTAGATCAGAGACTGATAGAATACCAGGAAAAAATGAAGAATGTCTTTGATCAGCACGCAAAGGATAGGAATTTTCAAGTCGGAGACCTGGTTCTTAGATGGGATGTTCGCAGAGCAGAAAAGGGAAAACATGCTAAATTTGATCCATTGTGGTTCGGGCCATTCAAAATAGTGAAGCTGGGAAGAAACAACACCTTTACTTTAGAAAATCTACAGGGTGATTTGTTGGATGCACCCGTGAATGGTCAGTTCCTCAAGCCTTATTTTCAATTCTGACCCAGGCTGGGAATACCTGATTGTATATATTGTATATAGTTTGTTTCGGCTTTTATTTTTATAAAGGAAAAGAATGCTGATAACTACTTGAAGTAAGAAGCGTAGGGGAATTGAAAAATAAGATGAAATATTTAATGGTCTGCGCGTTCTCGACATGCCCGAGGATGAACATGTCGTCCCCAGATGGAGCCGATGTTGTACATATTTACCTCTGCCTGTGAATTTTGCCCTGCTGCCTCATTCAAATCCATTTTTAACCTCTGCCGTGGCCTAAAATCTCATGACCCTGCTTGATATTACTATCTCCGCCCGAAAATCTGCTTTACAATGGTTAAAAACCCAAATTTAAACAAATCGGGCCGAGTCCCTAGGAGTTTGACTCCCTCCCGCTTTGGCTTCCATATGACCCGAGTCTGAAAACCATAATTCAAAATGAAAAGGGGCCTATTGTTTTAACGATCGGGCGCAATGCTGGCCGTCCGATCTGGCTCAAATCAACGACGCGGCAATCAACTTATATGGAGGGCCCGCGCACAACAGACCGGCGGTATTTCATGGCCCACCGTTTTATTGCTCTCCGATGCAAGTGTAGCCGTTGATCTTGTTCTGAGATCGAACGGTCCTGGGTCAATCGCAGTTCTGCCCTCAATCGCAATCAGAACTTCCAAAATGTGCCACCCCGGTCTCCCCGCTCCACTTTCCGATTACGATTTCCGATTTGGGTCCCACCTCCTGCGGTCGTGTCATCATAATTCACAAGTGTACGCCGTGCTCCTCCTCCACCATTCATATGTTCCGGGGATGTGTCATATTTTATGAACCTTTGCCCCGTTCATTCATTGTCGCTCCATTATATTCTGCATTGTCACCCTCCATTTCTCCATTATTTTTATGCGTTTCCTGTCACCCTGCATCGTCTCAACATTTCGCCTAGTTCGTATCACCGCTTCCATGACCGCTGTCGTATCCACACTCCCTGTCTCCGAGTCAATTTCCTCTAATGTTTTGCGGGTTTTGCAAGTTTTAAAACGACTTAGTAGGTGCTTTAACTTGCCGCCTCCGTTGCAAAGATCAGGAGCATGCCAAAAGACATATTCTGCTGGCGAAATTAAAGGAAGAAGCCGAGGGTAGGTGGGAGAGGTGACCGCCATTAAAGAAGACACAGATATGGATTCTCAGAACCCTCCAGATAAATTCGCCCCGCATTAAAGATCTAGGATTCAAAGCCAAAGCCAAGGGCCGAGAGTACAATACATAAATGCAGATTATTTCAAATCTCTTACGGCAGCAGATTTTCCCTCAGCCGCGGGCAATATATTGTATATATTTTATTATTTCTATCTTGTATATAAGGAGATTTTATCTCCCAACATTTATTTCATGGACAGGTTGTCTAGTACATTCATTAACAGTTAGTCATTCATAGAGTGGGCGCGAATTTTTTCTGCCATTTTATTCAAATTGAGTCATTAATTGTGTTTCAGCTACCTCCTCCTCTAGAATTCTCAATCACTCCTTTAAAGACCAAAAAAGAAGACATTGTAGGAGTTCCAGATTTCTATCAGCAAACTATGCAGCGAGAAGACTTCTGTATACATTTTTGTAATATTTCTGTATGAAGCTTCAGAGCCCGTAGGGTCTCAGTGAGGAGGGGTTATAACTGTAATGAGGATTCTGGTCTTTGGTATCTCACAGTATGTAATTTCTCTCATGTGTTAATACAATTTCTCTTTCATGCTCATTATCTTCTTGTATCATGTTCTAGAATGCGAGTGGCTCACTAGTTTGCATTAAGGATTCATCCTCGTTGATGCCCTTTCTGGAATTATTCAAGCGCTTTAAATAGGCCTAGTCATGGTATACTGTTCCATGTTCACTCTTTCCATATTTTCTGCTATATTAGTTGCTTGAGGAGGGTGCTTTTAAAACGCCATTGTCATATAAGGATTCGTAAATTGGTGTGCCCTTATATGGTTCTGTTGTGCATCTGGGTATCAATCTCATGCCAGCTAATATCTTCTTATGTTCCCTCACTGCACTCACTTCCTGATATCTGATTTCTGTGATATATTATTTGAATCGGCCCTCTTTATAGTAAGCGGTCTCTTAACTGTCTGATGCTTTCATGCTGAAGTTTTACTTGATGTTCCTACATTTTTCTTGTCTTTGTACTAGCTTCTGAGAGAGATTGGTCCCATTCAAAACTAGTTTCCTTGTTTATAACAAGAGATAGTAAGCGAGTTCTTGGACTGACAACCCAAACTGAAAGGGCTCCTTGCTATATTAAGATGTCCTAGGCACTTGTCTATGGCAACTCTAGGCTGTCTCTAGGGGGGTGACAAAATCATCCACAACAGAGAGAATATCTCAACAGTCTCCTACAAAACCTCAAAGCCAATCCCCAAACTTAGCACACAACGTTAATGTGAGAATTATCTCAAACAATCATAAATAGTTATGTTTAATTTTTGAGTTCTTTGTGCAGAACACATGATTTTTTGGGTAAAATGATCATTTTTGACAAAGGAGTATACCTTTTATCCCTTTTTCGAACTCAGTAAAAATTATGAAAAAACGAAACTTATGAGTACATTTTTATCCCTTTTTCGAACTCGTTAAAACTTACGAAAAAGTGAAAATTTGAGTTCTCTTTTAAGTCTTTTTCAAATTATCTAAACATGAAAAGATTACCGTGTACTTGACTATTTGAACTCATTAAAGGAAATGAACATTCATCCTTTCAGTATAAGTTTACCCCTTTTCTGGTCTGAAATGGACTATTTACGAAAAAGGTATACGTTGACTAAACATAGTCAATAGAGTTCTCTAATGTATTATTTTATCCCTTTTCGAGCTTGAGAGACTAAATTTACGAAAAAGTACACCCACGGAGTTTCCTTAAGTTTTTCTTCTGACTCCCTAAAATTGAAAAACATCGAGTTTCTCCTATACTGGACTCGTTAAAATTTAACAGTAAAGGACCTGTAAATTACAAATAGGAATGATCCACTCCTTCTTAGGGTTCAATTTTTAAACTAATTTGGACTCATCCGAAGGATGAGCTTATATAACAAGCAAATTTTATCCTCCTCAAGATTGTCAAAAATAAAGAGGTACTTGCCTGAAATGGTGGGGGGGAAAGAGAGAAAATGGATCCAGTTGTCATACTTTGTTTAAAAGCAGTATACCACTCTTGAACATGACACTTTTTGTCACACTTCTACCTGGATTGGGAAAATACTTTGCCTATCAGTTAATCAAACCATATTGAATGTTTTCAGTCGGTTTCTGGGTATTATCTTTAGGTCAATTGTCACAAAACCATCTGCAGTGTCCTTATGTGTTCAAGAGGATAGTTCAAACAAACCATTCATCTGCAAACATATGCCTCCATTCACTTTGACCATCCCTAAGTCAGTCCTTGCAAAATATTTCTACAAAACTTGATCTAATGGTTTCGTGTTGCGGGCTTTCCTACGACGGATCACTTTCTATCGACGACAGCATATCATCTAGGAAGTTGATCTAGAATCCTTTAGTACCGTGGAATGTACATGCCTTTATGGCAGATTTCTCGCCTTCGATGACAGATTGCATCATTGATCTTCGATAGAATGATTCTGTGAATTGTTCGACTTCAAATCATTTATTCACACTTCATGGATTGTACGGAGTAATTTGAGAGCCATTGTCATTATTGGTGGTTTCTCTCACACTTGTTAACAATTCACATCATTGACTGGTAATCAAGTGGTTTCTACCATGTTCGACTTTGACACAATCAATCGCATGGATAGAATCGTACTAGTTCGAGTAGCAGAAATCAAGACCCTGAATCTAGTTTCCACCATCCAGGTTGCGAGGAGTTTTATTATTCATTATGCAGTAGACTATTCATGATAGATGGTTGTGCCCATACTATGTCTACTATTGATGTATTATTAGAATCATTTCTATAACAGAACATTTTAGTTAAGTTTTGATTTAGTTAGTTTTTTCTCTGAGTATGGGAATGCCTATCTCAGCGATGATATATATATACATATATGTTTGCATTGAATGTTTTAACAGGTTCCAATCGGCATCCACAAGCCAATCCTTGGAATGATAAAGCACTTCACTCTTCAGATTATCTCAGATTTTGTGCTTTAGGGGGCAATCTGTTACACATTATTTTGTCACCATGACATTTTAATGTCTATATGGGTTAATAAATACCTATATAATGCTCCTTTAGAAGTCTACAACCCTAAAGTTCCTAAACCAAGTTCTGAATTTGGAGAAAATCTGGTAAAAAATCATAAAAATAATTGTACCGCACTTTTCCTCAGCCTTACCTGCAGCACCGCACCCTTTTGCTCCAAAAACTGCGGAGTTGACCACATGTTTTCTTCATTAAAAGTGTGGACCCCTGTAAAAGGTAAATTGAAGGCGAAATTAAATTCTAGAAGAACCAACTAGTTGAATATTGTCCCATTTGGAAGCTTATAGAAGGCGTTATCCAGTATAAACCTTACTCCCTCCATTATCATGAACATTCATTCCTTCATTAAAGGAGCCTATTCCTTGGTCTTTGGAACTTAATCCCTTGATAAGGGGACTCTATCCCTTCCATTTTGGAGTTGCAACCACTTTCCTTCTCCTATAAATTGAAGCTTTGGTTCAGTCTCAAGGGTACATGCTCACATATGTAAAACTTCTCTATGCATTTTGTATACACTTAGTAATTTCTTTGTACTTAGTAGCTACGATAGCGAAGGGAATTGCTAAAGAAACATACTCTGTTTTCTAACTGCGAGAACGATTACATACTCATAGTTAGGCTGGTTCAAAGAGTGAAAGGGCTTGTCAGACTAAAGGAAAATGCTTGTTCCGGACCCCCGGAAGGACCTGTAAGACATCAAGGCAAATGTGGTTGTAAGACTCCTCCTTTTATTTAAAGATAATACAATTGGATCATGTTTTCTCAATAATTGTTTTATGTATTTACTTAAATGGCTTATTTCTTAAATTCCTTGATCATTAAGATAGATTTGTGATTTTTGAATTACTATATGTTGCAGGTGCTTTTGATTCTCTTCTATGTCTTTGTTTGAAGATCTTAAGAGGTGACTTATTGGAGCAATAGGAAAGAAGAATGCAACTAGCATTGGATCACAGGTAGGTCCTTTCTTCATCATAGAAAATTATAAATCATATGTAATCTAGAGAAATTAGTTTATAATTGTCTTGTTTGTTTCTAGCTATCCTTGTGATACTAGGGAGATCGTTCTTGTCCGCAAGTACGATTTATCCACCTAACAAGAATGGATTGGAGGTTAGCGAAACATTCAAACAACACAAGAGGGCTAAGAAAGTATGAGAGAAATACATATGCACGTGTTATGGGATATGAAGAGGTGGAAAAGGAGCTAATATTTCCTCCATCAACTTGGTCCCAAGTCAAATGGATGTAAGGATTCTTGCATGTAGGATAATGTATAAGTATCTAAAAGGGTAATGCATGTTATGAAACCAACTCCAAAAATAGAAGAAAAGAGAGATCAACACCAAATAAATCAACCAATTTGAGGGGGAAACCTCATTTACATTACATAAATGAACAATTCTTGGATGATTCAAATGAAAAAACCTCCTTTCTATATATAGAATTCCATGGGGTCATAATATAATCCTAGCCGACCTAACAATAATAATGTAAGGGCACAACAATAACAATAGCGGGGTTTTATGGGGCATAATAATAACAATATGGGGACTGCAGGGGTATAAAAATAACAATAAGGGGGATACATTAACACAATAAGGGACATTAACACAATAAGGGACAACACTAGTAATATAGGGACCTAACATGCCCCTCTCCTTCAAACAAGTGTTATCCTCAATGCTTGATTATTTCTTGATGCTTCTGTATAAAATTCTCATCCTCCCTTGTGGAATCTTCAACGGGTAAGTTATTCCACTTGCTAAGATACTCTGAAATTGATCGATTTCATAGTTGTTGAGTTCTTGTTTCTATGACTGCTTTAGAACTTCTTTCACTATTATGTTTATCTTCATGTTGTTTCATTCGATTATGCACCAAAGATAGGTTATCATTTGAGAGTTGGATAACTTGTTGTTGATGCTCAATGTGATATTCCACTAATTTATCATCCATATTTGTTTTCATTTGATCCTTCAAACTGTCCAACTTAGCCTTCATTTTCTATTTTAAACCATCTATTTCATCTTTGATTTCTCTTTGTAAGATCAAAATTTGTTGCACTCGGTACCGTAATATTGATATATCATACTGCAATTATTCCTCTTCCTGTGTCACAGTAGAGCTTTATGAGGGATTAATGGGTGTGGAATTATTTTTAGGAGGCACTATATAACTCAATATTGATATTTGTGCTTCAATATACCCTTGGAATCACTTCAAATTGATTTTTCAAACAAATGTTATGCAAACTTGTTTTAAAAAATACACACATTTTTCTTGCTTTTTAGGAGGTCTATATTGAACCTTATTTATCTCTATTATTTAGGATCTTCAAGATCTAAATTTATATATTGTATTATCCATCTGAGTCCTCTTTCCAATGCCATAGGTCAAACTTGATATGGATTCTTGAAGACAAAGTTATTCCCAATCTCCCGCAATGACCTAATTATGGACTGGTTAAGTAGAGCGAACATGTACGTCATACCACATGTCACTGTTTTTTGCTTCGGCTCTGAAATTAGTACACAGGAAACTATAGTTTGTTTAATTTCAACTACTTTTTAAATCATTCCTATCCGATGCTCAAAGAGAGAGTTACGACAATTTTCCCAAGGTCGCCTCTTTGAGATGAAATTCGGGAGCATGCAAAAACCCTAACTTCCACAGATCATATCTCTGAAACTATTGCAAAACAAGATATGAAATTTTTGACACGAATTTCTTCAAGATTTATTCGCAAATGGGTTTGAAGCAGCGAAACCCTAGAATCCAAATCTGATACCAAATTTTATGAAACCAAGTCCAAAAATAGAAGAAAAGAGAGATCAACACCTTATAAATCAGCCACTTCGAGGGGTAAACCTCCTTTACATTACATAAATGAAAAATTCTTGGATGATTTGACAAAACCTCCTTTCTATATATAGGAGTCCATGGGGTCACAATATAATCCTATCCGACCTAACAATAATAATGTAAGGGCAGAAAAATAAAAATAATGGTTTTATGGGGCACAATAATAACAATATGGGGACTAAAGGGGTATAAAAATAACAATAAGGGGGATACAATAACACAAAAAGGGACTACACTAGTAATATAGGGGCTTTATAATGCAACTTGTACATCCTATCTATAGCATAGGCATCCACATAATGATAATTCCTAAATTGATGTTAGTTATTTTTGAATGAGTTCTTTAAATCCACTCTAGAACGCAATGAGAAAAATTCACTCTTCAACTATGTTTTCTTCTTAATAGTATTAACCATGTTCAACTAGAAGCCATCGAAAGGAAAATAGGTATTGTCAAATGATAAAGGTATGGTCTCAATAACACTTTTTCCTAGGAGAACTAGGAAGGAATATAACCATAACCAATTTAATGAAAAGGCCCTTATGGCCTAGTATAAAATAATGGTTGAAGTGACCAAACATTAACCAAAAATCCCAATGAATATCATCAACCACTACCTAAAGTGGATGAAGTTAAAAAATACTAGAGATAACTATTATGTCAAGTTTATTATGGAGGGGTTAGAGAGAGCCAAGGTGAATCTCATGCCTTATGTCTTGATAGAAAAGGGTATCACATCAAAGGTATGGAGCTAGTTTAGATTTGGGAGCATGACCACAATCAAAGGATATTTCTTCCTTTTTATAAGGGAGAAAATATGAGTTGGGGACAAAGAGTTGGAAAGGGTCTCATTATATATCATGACCTAATACTGCTTCACTCTACACACGAACAAAAAAGAAGGACATGGAACAAGGAGCATCCTCAAGTAAGGCAATGGAACCAAGATGGACACCTACAATAGTGGCCACAACCAAATCCACCATCAAGATACCGAAGATAATCATTTTTCATAAGGATAATTGGATGGTAAAATAATATCACCAAGGGATAACAAAATTGGTGGAGATATTGATGCAAAATATTATCAGAAAGAAGCCCAAAACTCTTATACTACAATTCATGATTGAATAATTACACAAGTACAAGGGACTTCAAAAACTCCGTTGGTAATTATCACACTCTCTCTATTGGTACCATTCTCATATTTTAGTTCAATCCAATATAACAGTGGGTCATGGTTAACCTCAATGTAGAGGAGAAACCCCCATTACTAGTCCCATGCATGGATATCAAAATGGAACCCAAAGAATCCACAATGTATCAATGGCACTAGAAACATGAACAAAAAATAAGGGGGCATGACCACACCACTGTCCATGACCTAGAAAAAAATCATTGGAAAGGAAAGGATGCCCAACGTATATGTAACAAGTTACGGGAAGGGATGAGAAGGATCCTAGGAAAAACCCCACCAGTGGGATGAAATAATAGAATGAAAAATAGAAACAATGAAATAAGTAGTATAACAACAAGAAGAATCCTAGTTGAGAGTGAAAGGAATACAATTGAAGGGCTAGCCATAACACCCTAGTACAACCCTAGAGCAATAAATAATAAAAGAGTTTCACAAATATTTATAGATTTCATTGACTCCACTTGAGAATTGAAAAAAACTAATTCCCCTCCCACCTAAATTGAAAAAATCCCCTTATATCAGGGGAATACAATGGATAGAATAGTTGGCACAAGACAAACCCTATCAATTTGCACTCATGTAAGATTGATAGAAATTTTTTGAAATTGTGTAGTACATCATTGTTGATGTCAAATAAAGGTTATGAATGAAACCAGCCACCTCTATGGTAGTAGATACCTTAACAATAATGAAGCGCACATGTATTAATGGTGTAACCCTTGGCCTAAATAGACCCCACAACACATTTTCACTCTCAAGCATCACAACCATATAAAATTAGTCAATTTCCAAACAATGAATTGATCATGTAGCATTTCATCTCAAGGAATGAATTTAATAAAATACTATAAATACGTGACATAGCTAAATGTATAGAGAAGTCAACTACAAGTACAAATTAATCATGAAATTGAAGAAGTGGACAACCTATGAAAGGAAAATGTTGCACTAGAAAATCATGTTGATATAGCCCAAGGCCAACTGATCAACATTTGGATGGCCATCCAAGAATAAGATTTCAAACTTCATGATCTGGCACCAAACGCCCCTTTAATACACATAATTGAATAATTGTATTATGTAGTTTATATCAAGAAAGGGAAGCAACAATTAAAGGAATATTGGGCTATTGAACAATAGTAAATAACCCAAATATTGCAAATTGTAGAGCCTACTACCTACCCAATGAAGCAAATGAAAGAAAAGATACAAGTCATGACCAACTAATGTAAGTAAATAATTATGGCCAAACATAATTAGATACAAATTGTAAAGGAAACGGATAAACCATCGAAATCCATTCAAGAGAAAATTAATTGGTTTCAATAAGTAGTAGAGCAAGAAATAAACCAAGTGGAATGAAATTATATAGAGTTTGTTACAAACCAAGAAAGAGCTAACATAGTTAAATGTAAAAAATACTTAGCTATAGGTACAATTGAATGATGTGATTGAAGAAATGAATGTCCTACAAAGGGAAAAGGTCACTCCAGAAAATTGGGTTGAATTAACCTAAGGTTGGCTCATCAACAAGTAGCTGGCCATCCATGAATAAGATTCCAAACTTAGTGATTGGCACTAAAAACCTCTTTAACAAACATTATTGAGAAATTTTAGTATGTAATAAATTAGATGAATAATGTTAATCAATAATTAAAGGAAACTTAAGATATTGAAAGGTTCATAGAACAATCAATATGGTCAAGGTACTAAAATTCTAGATCATGTGACATGATCCATGAAGCAAAGGAAATATAAGATATAGGTCACAACCAACCAAAGTAAGGAAATCCTCATGGCCACACATAACTGGATACAAATTGTAAACAAAATGGAAAAGACATCAAAATCTAGTTAGGAAAAAATTAATCAATTGTAACAAGAAGTGGAGAAAATGATATACCTACTAGTGCAAGATGAAATATACAAGTAAACCAAATATTTTATGAAATAAAATAAATATATCATTCTAGTAGGTAGGTCCAAGCACAGTTTTGGTGTCTTAGACCATAAAAATTAGACACTACAACACATTCCAACAGACACACATTTCAAAAGATTCCAAGTGGGCATTAGTGTCGGACATAAGACCATAAGTAAATAACACCAACCAAGCCAATGTATACTTGGTAGGGTTGAATACTTTGGTAGAAAAATGGTCCAAGGATTTGGACAACTTCCATGAATTTAGAGGAAAAGTTTTGGAAGTGATCCCATGTTGGGCCCCTCATTTAGACAAGAAGTAGAAGATGCTGAATCTGACAAAATTGATGAAAGTTGACTCGAGGGTTATTCAACCAGTGTGGTCAAGGATTTTTGGGTCCCTTATTTTGAATTTTAAAGATAATGTGGTTGTAGAAACTGGAAGAAAAAGGTAGAACATGATTAACAAGAAAAAAAATAGACTTATGCCATGTGGAGATGAGACTATTAATAATATTGATAGTAAAGGAAGAGAAGGATGAAAGATGTGGTCATGATCCTAGGTAATTAATGGTGATGTGGTGAAATAAGGGAGACACCTAACCAAAGTATAAGGAGATTATTACCATTCCATCAAGTTTAAATTAAAACAAAGATAATTGCCCCAAATATTTTTGCATATACTGTCCCATGGGAACATGGATATATATTGTAAGGGAACATACTTGAGGGGATATTATTAGTTAATAGATTGATAAGTACTCTTGATAGTTAGTGGAATTAGTACTCATCTACTATTGTAAGGGAGTTTGGGTCGGTGTTGATTATGATTTTTTTTATTTTTTATTTTTTATGGTTATAGTGACATCTAATGTATGAAAATGTACTAAATAAAAATTAATATCAATGAGATGAAGCCCCCATTAAAGTTTTCATTTCTTCCTTGTGTATGATGATTATGTGTTTCTATTTTGTTGATTAAATATTATTATGAATGGATATGTTTCAATCTAATATGTTGTGCACTAAAATATATGATATTATTGGTTATGTTATTTTTGTTAGGTATTATGTGAATTGATTAGAGTTGCATTATGATGGATAGATCATTAATGAAATAGTTAGGGTAAACCATGCATATGGATTTGAATGTTAGTCATGATGGCCATTTTGTAGGATACCTATGCAAATATTAGTCTTAGAACATTACTTTAGGTAATACCTTCCTCTTCAAAGGGATTGAGTATACCATGCTTAGACTACAATGAATCCCCTTTGATGGAAAATTATATGGGCCTTGGTCTGAGATTAACCAACATGAGAGTTTATTTGTTATTTTCTCCAGTGTCCTTCGATATTGGGTTCTTCCTATTATGTCGTAAGGCGTTCCTTTGGGAAGAACTCCCCTCATGTTTATGTTCTCTTCAATTTGCTCCATCTAATCTGATTTTATATGTCTGGAGTAATTCCAGTCGTTAAATTGTTTATTATTGTTGTAATGTGATGGATTATACTTTCCTTGTGCCCATTTTATGGTTGATTTACTCTCGAAGCTCTCACCGGTCTTGGAAAAATTGTTCCGCCTTAACCAAATTTTTCCAAAATTTACTCTGCTTGGCATGTAATTCCTTCACTTTTGTATTGGTTAGAACACCCAAATGCAGAGTATGCATGCACCTTACCTTTTTTCACTTCAAATATACACCTCAAGTGACATCATTTTAAATTTTTGTTTCATGACATCTTTCCTGCCCCCCTATGCGACATTTTGGGTATTTGATGAAAACCCTATCTATTACTATAGATATGAGTTTCAATGGCAAGAGTTCACAGGTAACATGGCATCACTAGATTTTTATGTCTCTATAAATTTTTTTAAAATGAACAACCTAGCCCATCCTTAATCGATATTGATATTCCCTTTTCTTTTACCCATTTTTTTTACACAGGCTTTCGTCTAGATATACTCGAATGCCTTCTTGTCCTCGGGTCGACTTGAGTCATAGGTAATATCAAGTAATTTGTATAATTACAAGGTGTGTGAGTTTTTATTTGCACATGTTAAATATGTTAGGGTCCCGTGATTTGGCTAATTGGCAAGCCAAATGACAGTGTAACATCAAACCAGTCTTTGGAGCCCAAGGACCTAGCCTTCCTAGACTCAGAGAGGGCTCTTTATATTTGTGTAAGGGATATCTGTGTGTTTGCTTATTGTGTTCTTGATTTTAGGCTAGTTATGAAGTAGGTTTTTGGTTTTGGTTTTTAGGTTGTGAGGGATGAAATGATAAAAAATAAGATAGGTAAAAAGATGTCAAATCAACTGGGCTATGGGGTCGAAAGGTCAAGAAAGCTTCAAATGGTGATACAAGGTAGTTGAAGGGCCGATTTGATTTGAGGTAAAATGGATCATGGGGTAAAATGGAGTGAGATGGACATTAAATTTGTGAATAACAAGGGATTTCAAACATAAATAGTTTAATAGCTGACATAAACATGGTAGGGCTAACCATTAATCATGAGAAATGTAACTATAAACTGATCAATACATAGAAATAAACATTCAAGCCATGCATAGAAATATATGACTCTCTAACTTTAGGAAATGGCTATCATACTTTGGGGAAATACATTTAAGACAAACAAACAACTCAAATCACTATGAAGGAATGCCTAAACATAGTATTTCAAGATATTGGGCACTTTGAAGCAAGATTGCATAGTTTTAGGCAAATGTCAAGATTAGTACAAGACCTCCTTGGTTCAACAAATGAAAATCTAATCAATCAAAGAGAGGTTTCATAGGTGGAGTTATGACTATCCATGAGTAAGTAGAGCATACCGTGAATCATACTTAGCATGCATAAAACCATAAATGAAATAAGCAAACAATATTCTTCAGTTATCAAAGAGAAATCAAGGATTCTTTAATATGACTAAGAATGAAGAAAACATAGAAGCTATAAAGAAACAGGAAATTTGAGGTGCCTCCAAGGGCATGTCTCAAATCTATTCTCTACTGTCTTATAGCAAGCAAGAACATGGAATTATGAATGAAAACTAAGAAACAAAACAGAGAGAGAGACACTATACCATTCTACCAAGTCATGGAATCCAACAACAGTCCTCTTTCATCATCCAAAAGCACTCAAGAAACTATCCAATGCATGAGAAAAGTGTTTCTTCCAAGCTTGTATAACCATATATTGATTCTATTCATCAAGTTCAGCCTCATTTACAATGAACGCCTTCGGAATATATAGGCCAAAGTGAGGAAATCCTCTTAGTTCAACTTGCAATCTCATTGGCCTATCCAAAATATCTGATTTTGTCCTTGAGGCTTTGCAAAGCCCAAGGCACAAAATATCTAATAAAATATCTCAAAAATGCTAAAAAAGGGAAATATATTGACTTTTCATAACTAATCATGTACAAAAATAGCTAAACGCACATGAGGAAAATTCACTTTTGAAAGGTTCAATTTTTACAAAAATACTCAAGAAATATATCAGCAGAAAGTCCTCTGACTTGCCGGCAACTTTTGGGGGCCTTCCCAATGTTGAAACGAGTCCCGTGATGGCTCGTTGGAAATATATGAATTTCTATTTTCTGAAAATGTTTAGTTTGCTCCAAAATGACCACTCAAAATCCTCCAAAAATAGACCTGTTTGTAAAAACTCAAAAAATAGGCCTTGCTGATAAACGAGGTAGAGTCTAGAAAAAGCGAGTGTTTTTCGCCATTTTGGGGGAGAAAATGATCTTCAATTGATTTGAAAATTGCTGAGTATATGACCCTAAAATTATGGCATCCAATGATACCATTTTCATCCTTTTTTGATGCCCCAAAATGAAATGGCGATGCCCATGAGTTTTAGCCAAAAACCCAAAAATGACAAAAAAACAAAATTTGTCAAATTTCGCCCAATTTTGGCTAGCATGAACCTCAAGGGTTTTCAAACACATGTTGTGAAGATGAGGCCAAAATTTGGAGCTTTGAGGTGTCTTTCCTGAATTTTGGTGCCGGACGCTTCCTTTTAGCCTCCTTGAGTTTTTCCTGAGTGGCCTTCAATTTCCGCCGGGCAAACTGATTGAGTTTCTTATAATGCCCGATCATCCTCCGTTGAAGGTCCAAGTCTCTAGTTTCCTTCTCCAACTTCTTCTCCAAGCTATCATTAACCCTCTCAAGCCATGCTTCTCAATTGTTCTCTATCTCTTGCGCGAACAATGTAGTGAGAGGGGTAGATTGGAGAAGGGAAACTTCTTCTTCATTTTGTTTCTCAAGGGCTCTTTTGAGCCCCATGGTTCTTGGCCTCTTTCTCCTGGGCTGATATTCATCTTCGTTTTCATCGAACTCACCCATGAGTTCTTCCAATCTCACTTGTGCTTTAGAGGCCTCTTTTTTGTATTTGATGGCCCGTGTCTCATATACCGCCATATGGACACTCATCTGTTTGTTTTGAATTTGCAAAAAGTGATTGAAGTTTCTAGCCCTCTCAAGATCAGTCCTCAAAGCACAATTTTGTTTTCTCTATTGATTAAGAGAGTTTCAAGGATTCGGGCTTCATTGTCACTATCATCACTTTGAATTTGAATTATGTCGAAGTCCCTCTCCTTTTCATGGCTGCTTTCTTCTTTCTCCTTTCCTTTGCTTTGGGTGGCTCTTTTAGTCTTCCTCCTCTTGGGAAATTCGAAAATGGGCTTCTTGGGAAATTTTCCCTTACTTCGGAGGGCCCTAGTAACATTTGGAGTTACAAATCTAGGCATCCTTTTCTGAGATGTCCGGGGCTTGGCCACTTTCGGAGAAGAGAGCATGGCCCCTTGCCTAGGAAAGGTAGCTAGCACATGCTCCATTGGCTCTTTACCCTTGCTACTTTGCTCATCATTCTTGCCACTGTCGTGGATTTCTTCATGGATGCCTTGACTGTCCTTTTGCATTTCTTTTTGAGGGTTGTCCTCCTCACTGTGTTGCACCTTTTCATCATGTTGTTGTCCTTTATCATGAGGTTGTTGTTCCTCATCATGTGGCTGCCTCTATTCATCATGCTGCACCTGTTCATCATCATGTTTCTCATCATCATCTTCCTCTTCATCATGCCCTTCTTCCCCTTGTTGCTCTGCCTCACTGTGTTCTTCTTCCCCTTGCTGCCCTGTTTCACTATGATGTTGCTCATCATCATCTTCCTCATCATCCCTTGCTGCCCTGTTTCATCATGATGCTGCTCATCATCATCTTCCTCCTCTTGCTCATGCTCTTCTTCCTCATCATGATCTTTTTCTTGTTCAATGGGAAATTTGAGCTTCTTGGGAACAGGCTTGCTTGAAGAAGGCGAAGGATGGTGAGTGGAAGGTGAAGGAGATGTATGAAATGAAGGGACAATGGCGAAATCCGGATGTGTAATGAAAGTATCCCAAGAGACTTCCTTCTTCTCAAGCTGATGAAGAATGATAACCTTGATGAGGGAGTGATGGAAGAGGCAGGCTGTTTACTAAGAAGGAGGCTTTTTCTGAACAGTGGAGGCCATTTTCTCAATACTTCTATGTAGGAAGAATGGGAGATTTAATAATTTGGCTCTCGTGAAATGCATGAGCAATCGGACATGATAGGCATAGACTCGGAAGAATATTACCTCACAAGTGAAGTATTTCATGATTATCTTCATGAGGGGGGCGTAACTAGTCAATAGATATGAGAAGGGAAAAATGGATGGACATGGATCTCTATGCTTAGGCTTCATAAAAGGTTTGTATTGTTCTAAGTCCAGGTGGATTTTTTTAAACCATTTCTCCCCGACATAAGGGATTTTGGTGGCCTTGGAAATGGACCCTGGAGAGAATTTGAAATCTAGGCCTGCCAGCTGAAAATGCTTCTCTTGAAATCTCAAAGCACAAAGATGTGTCAAAGGGGAATAGCTTTTCACCTCCTGCACTCTTTTAAAAAACTCCAGACACCCAACCTCATGGAAGTTAAACATGACTGATGGATGAGCATTTACCTCTTCAATGGAAACAGGCTCAAACCTCCTGTGAAGGCCACTCCTAATGTCTTGCTTGGGAGGCATTTTGTTTTGAATGTTCTTTTCAAAACCAAGTTGTCTCGAATGGCCTTTGGAATGTTTTTCTCAACCACACCTATGTCCTCCTTTTCATTCACTGTTTTCCTTCTTTGATGCCAATCAACAAATTTTTATCAAAATAAAAAGCACACAATCAATTTATTACTGTGTTTGGGCAAGGTCACAAGGATCCTTTGTGTTTTGATAGAAACAAGACAACCTTGTATTTAGATAAAAACAAAATCACCCTTCCTCAAACAGCGCTTCTTCTGTTGTTCACAATTTCTTATACACAGATAGAAAAAAACACCCTCAAATTGATTTAAAAGATCTTCATAACATGTTCTTTTTTATGGAACAAAAGAGGCTGCACTAGGTTTCACTGTTTCACCATTCAAAGAGGACACTTTTGAAGTGACAAGGCTTTCAGACTATGACCACTATTTTCCCCTTTGATTTTTAACAAAATCTGCTCTTGTGTTACCTGTGGGCTATCAATGTTTTTTAAAGGCAGTCAAGGTCCTTTAAGATGGTTAAAACATTCACCTAACACTGTAAAAATGTGTGACAATCACAATAACAAAACACTCTGAGTTTGCTCAAAAACACTGCCCTCTAATCACTGTCTCTCTCTTGGCATTCATAGCAACAACACTTTTTAATTTTGGACCAAAATCCCACCCTTTAATCACTGTTTTGGTCTCGGTTTTTTATATGAAAAAATTCTCTTGAAAAGCCATTGTTTATGTCATGGGTTTTCGGAAGATGAAGTGCTTTTAGGACAGCTGTTTCTTCTTGGAGAAAAACATAGCAAACACCCCTTTCAAAAATCGAAAATTACCACGAGGTGATGAAAAATACCTCAAAGATCCTTCATGAGCCTTGGTTGATCGTTTGGGGAGCTTTTAGGGCTTCTTAGAAGGTGAAAAAGAGGTGCGACACATTTTCTAGAAAGAGCGTCGTGCAACCAAGCAGTCGGGTCGGCCTTCGAGCAGTGGTGACTGGCGCTACAGGCGCGTCGCGCCACAGTATAACCTCTGTGTATTTTTGCTTCTAAACGCGCCGCGCACTTTTCCAGGCACGCCGCGCGGGCTTAAAAGCCTGAAAAACTCGAATTTTGCTTGAAATCTTCTATTTCTTGCAGTGAGCAGCCTAGGGGAATGTTGCTCGTGTTTTGAATTGCGCAATGTGATTTGGCAATGGTCAATCCACCCTTTTATAGTTGAAAAAGCCAACGACCTTTTGAAATTTCTTTGTGAGGGTTTTGGAGGCCTTTTGAAAAGGATTTTTGGTTTTAAACAAAACATGAAGCACTACTATTGTCATTTATAATCTTTAAAACATCACAAAGCCACTATTTGACCAGGACTCTAAAAGGTGTTGTGGATGATATTTTTGAAGATCTTCATACATATGACCCTTTTCAAAGTGAAAAAGCCATCTTGAAAGCCAAAATCTCTCTTAGTGTTTTTCTCATTAAGGCAATACCCTTTTCACTGTTCGCCTATTTCTATCCCTTTAAAGGAAAAACTCTACTCAAAGACATATCAATGATTTGTGAGGCATTATTTTCCATTCTTGCAAGGAGATAAATCACCACTTTAAAACTTATTTTGACAGTTTCTGCTCCTAGTGTTTTGATGATGATCATGCCCACTGTGAAGTTGATTGAACTGTCAGGTGCTCTTTGAGCCTTTCTTTTGACTGTGGGTGAAGAACCTCATTTGTACTCCCCAGATTTTACCCATACCTGTTTATCAAGGAAAAAGGCCTTTACATACCCTTGGGACTCACATGCAACAACAAGGTCATTTTCACATGTGCATAAAGAGGCTTTTGACTGTGATAGTGGTATGTTTTATTTTCTTTGAGTGTGGTCTGTGAATTTAAAACAC
Organism: Pinus albicaulis; assembly: GCA_034641835.2. Taxonomy (NCBI): domain Eukaryota; kingdom Viridiplantae; phylum Streptophyta; class Pinopsida; order Pinales; family Pinaceae; genus Pinus; species Pinus albicaulis. The sequence continues at coordinate 599,601,339 of CM076580.1, forward strand.
TTGCCATATCATTTTTCACACCCAGTGTCTCTGTGTTGTTTATTTGCAAAGTCCCCTTGAGAAAACAAGGCTTAGGTCACCTTCTTGTCAATTTTGATGAGTTTTTGAAAAATATCTTCATGAACAAGAAAAGCAAACCTTTTTTGAATATCAACATCACTCTTTGGCCTATGTTTAACCCAGCTCTCAACTTATAAAACTTGAATGGATTTCTACTAATTTCAACTCTGTCTTTTAAAGGAAAACACTGGCTAGATTTCATGCCTGTTGATCAAGGAGAAAATCTCTAGAAACTTTTAATGAAAATTCATACCTCAACAGGGTTTGTTCATATGTCCACAAGATGCTTTTATCTGTGACAACATCATGTTTCATTTCTTTGAATGTTGTTCTGAATTTGAAACATGGTGTCATATTCCTTTATTTGTGATTGTTTCGGATGGATGGCCTCTCTAGGGGTTTACTAATGTGAATGATGGTCAAAACAAAAAGATGGACTAGTGGAGTCGCCAGGTGGATTTCTGCGAGAACTATGGTCCACCACCAACACTATGAAAGATGCTTTCGGCAAAAAGTTTTCTAGCAAACTTTGAGATGAAGACTTGCAAGGAAGAGTGATTCACTTGGTTTGAACAGTTTTCTAGGCTGTCTGGACAAGCTAATGGTTTTATTTTCAAGATTATTTATGTTTATCTCCTATGTTTAGGTGAAGTCTTCTGAATCGCTAAGTTATACTTAGTTTGTCACTGATTACAGAGTTTACACCATAATTTTTAAGTTTTTGGAAAAGGATGGGTCAACAGAAAGGTATGGTTTGTGAATTTTTTTGTTTTTATGGATTTTTTTAAGGCCTACTAGAGGCTAGTGGAGTTGCCAGGTGGAACTTGGTTGTTTTTGTAAATATGTAGCTATTGTCCACCACCAATAACTAGGGAAAAGCCAATCTGGGAATGTTTTGGGGTTTTTTAGTTTTTATGTGTAGCCTATGGTTTATTAGAGTGTTCTAGACCTGATTCATCACTTTGCTAAGGTGGTGAAAAAAAAAAGAGTTTACTCTAAATGATTCTATGGACTACTTGCCTGTTTAAATTTTTAAAGACTAATGAATCTACAAGAGTTTTCTAGACTGTTATGTACTCAGTTAGTCTCATCGTGATTGCCATTATGTTAGAGAGCAGTGGGATAGGTCGATCGGATAGTATTCTAAAATTTAGCAAAGTAGTAAGGCCTACTAGAGGCTAGTGGAGTCGCCAAGTGGATTTTTAGTTGTTTTGAGAGTATATGTGTATGGTCCACCACCAATATTGATAAATACCAATCTAGAGATATTTCGTGGTTTTCTGAGTTCCTATATGTAGCCCTGAGGTTTGGAAGAGTTTCCTATAGCTGAATCATAATTTTGCTAAGATGGTGAAGGAACTAGTTTCTACTCTTCAGGCAATACCTAAGTTTTCTAATTTTGACTGATATTTTGAGAGATCCTAAGGGATACCAAGGATTTTTTGACTCAAAGTCCCACCGTGATCGCCATTATGTTAGAGAGCGATGGGATAGGTTGATCGGATAGTATTCTAAAATTTAGCAAAGTAGTAAGGCCTACTGGAGGCTAGTGGAGTCTCCAGGTGGATTTTTAGTTGTTTTGAGAGTATATGTGTATGGTCCACCACCAATATTGATAAATACCAATCTAGAGATATTTTGGGGTTTTATGAGTTCCTATATGTAGCCCTGAGGTTTGGAATATTTTCCTATATGTAGCCCTGAGGTTTGGAATATTTTGCTAAGATGGTGAGGGAGCTAGTTTCTACTCTTCAGACAATACCTAAGTTTTCCAATTTTGACTGAGATTTTGAGAGATCCTAAGGGATACTGAGGATGTTTTGACTCGAGGTCCCACCGTGATAGCCATTATGTTAGGGTACCGTGATTTGGCTGATTGGCAAGCCAAGTGACAATGTAACATCAAACCATTCTTTGGAGCCCAAGGACCTAGCCTTCCTGGACTCAGAGAGGGCTCTCTCTATTTGTGTAAGGGATATCTGTGTGTTTGCTTATTGTGTTCTTGATTTTAGGCTAGTTATGAAGTAGGTTTTTGGTTTTGGTTTTTAGGTTGTGAGGGATGAACTGATCAAAGACTAAGATAGGTAAAAAGATGTCAGATCAACTGGGCTATGGGGTCGAAAGGCCAATAAAGCTTCAGATGGTGATACAAGGTAGTTGAAGGGCTGATTTGATTCGAGGTAAAATGGATCATGGGGTAATATGGAGTGAGATGGACATTAAATTTGTGAAGAACAAGGGATTTCAAACATAAATAGTTTAATAGCTGACATAAACATAGTAGGGCTAACCATTAATCATGAGAAATGTAACTCTAAACTGATCAATGCATAGAAATAAACATTCAAGCCATGCATATAGATATATGACTCTCTAACTTTAGGAAATGGCTATCAGACTTTGGGGAAATACATTTAAGACAAAAAAACAACTCAAATAACTACGAAGGAATGCCTAAACATAGTATTTCAAGTTATTGGGCACTTTGAAGCAAGATTGCATAGTTTTAGGCAAAGGGAAAGATCAGTACAAGACCTCCTTGGTTCAACAAATGACAATCTAATCAATAAAAGAGAGGTTTCAGAGGTGGAGCTATGGCTAGCCATGAGTAAGCAGGGCATACCGTGAATCATACTTAGCATGCATAAAACCATAAATGAAACAAACAAACAATATTCTTCAGTTATCAAATAACAATCAAGGATTCTTTAATATGACTAAGAATGAAGAAAACATAGAATCTATAAAGAAACAGGAAATTTGAGGTGCCTCCAAGGGCATGTCTCAAATCTATTCTCTACTGTCTTATAGCAAGCAAGAACATGGAATTGTGAATGAAAAATAAGAAACAAAAAAGAGAGAGAGACACTATACCATTCTACCAAGTCATGGAATCCAACAACAATCCTCTTTCATTATCCAAAATCACTCAAGAAACTATCCAATGCATGAGACAAGTGTTTCTTCCAAGCTTGTATAACCATATATTGCTTCTATTCATCAAGTTCAACCTCATTTACGATGAGATCCTTTGGAATATATAGGCCAAAGTGAGGAAAACCTCTTAGTTCAACTTGCAATCTCATTGGCCTATCCAAAATATTTGATTTTGTCCTTGAGGTTTTGCAAAGCCCAAGGCACAAAATATCTAATAAAATATCGCAAAAATGCTAAAAAAGGGAAATATATTGACTTTTCATAACTAATCATGCAAAAAAATAGCTAAACGCACATAAGGAAAAGTCACTTTTGAAAGGTTCAATTTTTACAAAAATACTCAAGAAATATATTAGCAAAAAGTCCTCTGACTTGCCGGCAACTTTTGGAGGCCTTCCCAATGTCAAAATGAGGCCCGTGATGGCTCATTGGAAAGCTCTGAATGTATATTTTCTGAAAATTTTTAGTTTGCTCCAAAATGACCAATGGAAGTCCTCCAAAAATAGACCTGTGTTTAAAAACCCAAAAAATAGGCCTTGTTGATAAACAGGGCAGAGTGTAGAAAAAGTGAGTGTTTTTCACCATTTTTGGGGAGAAAATGATCTTCAATTGATATTAAAATCGCTGAGTATATGCCCCTAAAATTATGGCATCCAATGATACCATTTTCATCCTTTGAGGATTCCCCAAACTGAAATGGTGATGCCCATGAGTTTAGCCAAAAACCCAAAAATGACAAAAAAAAAATATATGTCGAATTTTGCCCAATTTTGGTGAGAATGACCCTCAAGGGTTTTTAGAAACATGCTGTGAAGCTGAGGCCAAAATTTTGAGCTTTGAGGTGTCTTTCCTCAATTTTGGTGCCGAGCGCTTCCTTTTAGCCTCCTTGAGTTTTTCCTGAGTGGCCTTCAATTTCCGCCGAGCAAACTGATTAAGTTTCTTATAATGCCCGATCATCCTCCGTTGAAGGTCCAAGTCTCTATTTGCCTTCTCCAACTTCTTCTCCAAGTGATCATTAACCCTCTCAAGCCATGCTTCTCGATTGTTCTCTATCTCTTGTGTGAACAATGTAGTGAGAGGGGTAGATTGGAGAAGGGCAGCTTCTTCTTCCTTTTGTTTCTCAAGGGCTCTTTTGAGCCCCATGGTTCTTGGCCTCTTTCTCCTGGGCTGATCTTCATCTTCGTTTTCATCGAACTCACCCATGAGTTCTTCCAATCTCACTTGTGCTTTAGAGGCCTCTTTTTTGTATTTGATGGCCCGTGTCTCATATACCGCCATATGGACACTCATCTGTTTGTTTTGAATTTGAAAAAAGTGATTGAAGTTTCTAGCCCTCTCAGGATCAGTCCTCAAAGCATCAATTTGGTTTTCTCTATTGATTAAGAGAGTGTCAAGGATTCAGGCTTCATTGTCGCTATCATCACTTTGAATTTAAAGTATGTCGAAGTCCCTCTCCTTTTCATGGATACTTTCTTATTTCTCATTTCCTTTGCTTTGGGTGGCTCTTTTAGTCTTCCTCCTCTTGGGAAATTCGACAATGGGCTTCTTGGGAAATTTTCCCTTGCTTCGGAGGGCCCTAGTAACATTTGGAGTTACAAATCTAGGCATCCTTTTCCTTGATGTCCGGTGCTTGGCCACTTTCGGAGAAGAGAGCATGGCCCCTTGCCTAGGAGAGGCAGCTAGCACATGCTCCATTAGCTCTTTACCCTTGCTACTTTGCTCATCATTCTTGCCACTGTCTTGGATTTCTTCATGGATGCCTTGACTGTCCTTTTGCATTTCTTTTTGAGGGCTGTCCTCCTCACTATGTTGCACCTTTTCATCATGTTGTATTCTTTTTCATGAGGTTGTTGTTCCTCATCATGTGGCTACCTCTGTTCATCATGCTGCACCTATTCATCATGCTGCACCTGTTCATCATCATGCTGCTCATCATCATCTTCCTCTTCATCATGTCCTTCTTCCCCTTGCTGCTTTGCCTCACTATTTTCTTCTTCCCCTTGCTGCCCTATTTAACTATGATGCTGCTCATCATCATCTTCCTCATCATCCCCTTTCTGCCCTATTTTATCATGATGCTGCTCATTGTCATCTTCCTCGTCTTGCTCATGTTCTTCTTCCTCATCATGCTATTTTTCTTGTTCAATGGGAAATTTGAGCTTCTTGGGAATAGGCTTGCTTGAAGAAGGCGAAGGATGGTGAGTGGAAGGTGAAGGAGATGTATGAAATGAAGGGATAGTGGCAAAATCTAGATGTGTAATGAAAGTATCCCAAGAGACTTCCTTCTTCTCAAGCTGATGAAGAATGATAACCTTGATGAGGGAGTGATGGAATAGGCAGGTTGTCTACTGAGAAGGAAGCTTTTTCTGAACAGTGGAGGCCATTTTCTCAATACTTCTATGTAGGAATAAAGGGATATTTAAAAATTTGGCTCTCGTGAAATGCATGAGAAATCGGACATGATAGGCATAGACTCGGGAGAATATTCCCTCACAAGTGAAGTATTTCATGATTATCTTCATGAGGGGGGTGTAACTAGTCAATAGATATGAGAAAAGAAAAATGGATGGACATGAATCTCTATGCTCAGGCTTCAGAAAAGGCTTGTATTGTTCTGAGTGTAGGTGGCTTTGTTTAAACCACTTCTCCCCAAAATAAGGGATTTTGGTGGCCTTGGAAATGGACCTTGGAGAGAATTTGAAATCTAGGCCTGCCAGCTGAAATTGCTTCTCTTGAAATCTCAAAGCACAAAGATGTGTCAAAGGGGAATAGCTTTTCACCTCATGCACTCTTTGACAAAAATATAGACACCCAACCTCATGGAAGTTAAACAGGACTGATGGATGATCATTTACCTCTTCAGTGGAAACATGCTCAAACCTCCTGTGAAGGCCACTCCTACTGTCTTGCTTGGGAGGCATTTTGTTTTGAATGTTCTTTGCAAAACCAAGCTGTCTCGAATGGCCTTTGGAATGTTTTTCTCAACCACACCTCTGTCCTCCTTGTCAGTCACTGTTTGCCTTCTTTGATGCCAATCAACAAATATTTATCAAAATAAAAATCACATAGTCAATTTATTACTGTGTTTGGGCAAGGTCACAAGGATCCTTTGTGTTTTGATAGAAACAAGATAGCCTTGTATTTAGATAAAAACAAAATCCCCCTTCCTCAAACAGTGCTTCTTCTGTTGTTCATTTTTTCTTATACATAGATAGACAAAAACACCCTCAAATTGATTTAAAAGATCTTCATAGCATGCTCTGTTTTATGGAACAAAAGAGGTTGCACTAGGTTTCATTTTTTCACCATTCAAAGAGGACACTTTTGAAGTGACAAGGCTTTCAGACTGTTAGAGTCGGCCTTTACAGCCCTCCATCAGAGATCATTCCTCTTATTGCATTTCATTGTTTAGGTGTCTCATTCCGCTCATTCATCTGCATTCCATTAGGGGCATGCCATTGACTGACGGAAGGGCTTGGTTCTCTCGTTTCCCTCATGTTTGTACCTGCTGGGTTGGTCAAAATTTCCTCAAAATTTATCAAAGTTCAGTTTATGTCATTTACAGTCATAAATGGTTATTTTGGTCAAAAAGAGTCTTTCAGTTTCTAAGTCTAGGGTTTTGTCTTTAGTAATGTCAAACAATGCCCGCAGGCCATGAGGAGGTTTTCCATAAGTTTTCAGTTCAAAATTTTTATTATCAAACATGCTCGAGGACATTTCTTGTTCAAAACTCTGTTTTGAATAAGAAATTGTCGAATTTATTTTTGTAATAATCATGTATTTTTCCGCCATGAAGACTTCAAAGTAGACTCTGGTCGTCCTTTTCCAAGGATCAAATGCCAACATCCATGAAAAAAATCAACCAATTTCATCATTCTAGCTTCAGAAAATCAGTGAGGAAACAAAAACAAAAGTTGAATTAAATGAACAAGTTCCAAAGGTAAAAAAACATTACAAAATGGGTTTTGAATAAGTAAAAATCAAAACCATCTCTTTTCAAGATATTTCTCAAGGTTATTTATTCATTTGCAACAAGTGTCATTCAGAAAATCCAAGGGAGAAGTCGAAGTTGGAAGTGGAAGAGCAAAACTGCGTTTGAGGAAGGCTGACTGTGTGTGTTAAGGTGCGCGCGGCGCATTGGGATAGGCCGCGACGCATACACATGACACGGTGCGTAGAGCCGGAGAACACCATGTTATTTTCCTCTGGCGCGACGCACCAGTTGCATGCGGCGCATTGGGCTTGCGCGCGGCACACATAACCCCAAAGGCCGAAACTCGTCTTGCTTCATCAAAAACTCAGTTTGATTCAGTTCTTTTGTTACCAAGTAAGTGTGCGCGCTTGATATTTGAGTTTAATTCCTGTTGGGTGTTGTTTGAAGGTGAAATTCAAGTGTTTAAATGGTGTAAGGATAAACCCTATACCCACATGGCAACCTGCTCCATAGGGTTTTGAAAGAGGTGGTTAAAATTTGAAACTTTGGTGTTTAAACTCTCGTTCCATTGAAATTCGTGCTCTTGTTATGGTTATCATTTTTTTCACTGCTATCACTGTTATACTGTTATACCTACCATACTCCTATTTCCTGCTGTCCCATGTTCCTTATTCTCTTTTATTCCCATGTCATTGAATCCCCAAACCCTATCACTTGCCACCATTTTCCTTCATTGATAAAATCGTAATTTCCACAAGATTCAAGGGCTGCATTTATGTCTTTGACTGCACTTATATGTTTCCATTTCATCAACTCTTGTTCCTAAAACAACCCCCCATCATTATCACCTATTCCCATATCATTTGTAAAGGTGCCTAATCTCAAAGTTTTCCAAGCAGTGAGTGACTGTCTGTCCATTCCAAAATCACTTGATAGTCCATTGTATTCACTGTGACACTTCCTTACAGCCTCTCATTTCATATGTGGCACACTTGGCATTGAAAAACAAACTCTTGTTTTCACCATATATTTATCATCATAGACTTGTCAAACACCTTGTTTTCAGCATCATGTCAGAGACAGATTCACCATATGAGCAGGGATATGAGCAAGACAGTGATTCATCTACCGAGCTTAATGTGCCGAGGAGATCTCATAAAAGTGGCAGGCATGTCAGGGAGGAGCCCACTTCTTTGACCCAATTGCAGGCCTGTCCGCTTGCAATGGATTGTTTTCAGTGTCAGTCATGCTTCCAGTATTGTGAGATGATTGCCCGAACTCAGCATCATCATGAGTTAGCTCGCCTATTTGTCCTACATTTGCATAATGGTCATGTAAATCTTGCTGGAGTGAACTTCACTTTGACACCAAAGACTATTTCTGAGGTGACTGGGATACTGAACATTGGTGACGAGTGGAATAAGAGACAACAGCTGGATAGAGCATATTATGAGCCTTACATCAGACCTGGATATTTGAGGCAGTTGAGCAGGGTATTTCCATTCTGATTTCTGCAGGAGTCTTATGCACCATTGATGAAACTCATCATCCGATATTTCAGCTGTGAGGGTAGATTCTCACGCCTTTATGCATATCATATCAGACTTTTGATGCATTTCACGAGAGTGTGAATGATGAACATTCCATACTTCATGTGCTGAAACATAGAACATATGACTACCCTTGTGCAGAAGAAGACTCTGGAGCAGCAGCACAACAGCATCTATCATTATGCACTCATCAAAATCATTGTGGTACATCAGCTTGGTCTGCAGGGCATCACATGGGATGAGTTCATTTCCCGTGACTTCTTTGTAGCCCCTCAGCCTCCTCCCGAGATAGTTCATGATGAGGTAGAGCCTTTACATCATTTTGAGGTTCCTGAGACTGATCTTATCAGTGCTCTAGTGTGTGTGACATATCAGAGAGGCCACAGAGCCTTATTTGCGGCGGCACGATGAGTACTATCTCCACTAGGGGTGGAAGGGGTCTCGTTATCTTCATCAACAGTGCGAGTACTATCTCCACATGGTGTGGAAGGGGTCTCACCTTCTACATCAGCACAGGTACAGGTTCAGGCCAGAGGAAAGAAGCCTATGCATGATGAGGGCCCTTCAAGAGGCCAAGACACTGACTTTATACTCATCGATGTTGATGCGAGCTCCCCCAGCTCAAAACTGAAAGAGATAATCCAGGAGAAGAAAGCTGAGATTGGCACGCTGAATGAGAAATTGTAGAGAGCTCAGTGCATGATATATTACTTGTAGCAGTGGAATAAACAACTGGAAAATCAGCAGACACTCATAGAGTTGCGGCAAATCCGTGAAGATCGAGAATTGGCCCGAAAGAGACCGGGCGACATGACACCATTTGAGCGAGAGACATTCCTTACGCTTGTCAACATTCATCTGGAGAAGCTGTTGGAAAAGTCCAACAGGGACAAAGACATGCTCAGACATATGAAGAATCACTATTGGGCCCGCACACAAATTTGCAGAGCAAAAATGAAGATCCTGAAGGCGAGGTTGAGAAGAGCATGGAAACGTCGCAAAAGGCCAGATCCACTCCGAATCTTGGCCGAAGCTTCCTTGGATGAGCATGAGACATGATGGGAGACCTTCAGTCCAAATTTCAGAAAATTTGGAGAAGATTTTGTCATTTTGAAAATTTTGGTTGCAAAACATGTTTTTCCGCCCGACGCGTCGTGCCACCCGACGCGCGCTTATGATTGGGACATCTTCTGGAGGAAAAATTTGCATTTTTAGGTTTTTCATGATATATTATGTATGTTCAAGAATGGCTGAAGCATTTCATCAAATTCTGGGCTGCCTAAAGGGCCAAAAACACTCCAAAGATGGCCTTTCTGCGACTTTTTGCACCAGCAGGACCCAGTCTTGGGAGATTGCAGTTTTGGAGGGGCAAATGACATCCAAATTAAAATATTCCACTTGGGTTGGATGGCATATATCCATGGATTTCCAACGAGCTATCATGAGCTCAATTTGGACTTCGAGAAGTGCCCCAAAAATAGGGTAACAATGGCATGATGCATAGAGAATTTGGGTGCGGCACATAGAGGAATTTTGCCCAAATTTCACTCTTCAGCTCAGAAATTCGCCCAGTTTTGACTAGTTTTACTTTTTCATGTGATGATTGATCTCTCTTGATGTAATCTAGTAACCATGATGTAAATTTGGCATGTTTTTACTTGTTCTAGAGGATTCATTCACTAAAAAGTAAAAATTAAGTGAATAGATCAATTTCCTAGCATATAGAGGCACGTTGTTTGGCTGCCTAGATTTTAGCTCCATGTTTAGAATTGGTTGAAACAGCTCCTAGAAGGATGAGCTTGACCCATAGAGGCATGGGAAGGGGTTATGATGGTCTATATATTGTATTTTTAGAGACATTTTTAGGGTTGGATACTTGGGAAAAATTTGGCACCTCACTGTACATTCATTTCAGATTTTGGCAAAGGAAAGACCAGAGTTTTGTAGCACTTGTTGGGATCCTTGTGGATTCTAAGTTTTGATGATGTTTTCTCCATGTTATTTTAAGTTTCATTAATGTTATATGTATGCAATTTCCCTTCTCTATGCTTCTGAATTAAACAAATGAGTAATTGAGGTAGAATTCATTGATTTGCTGGTGCTCTGCCTTAAGCTTTTGTTTAGTTTTTTATGTTATTCATCAGTTTGAAGAGGATCCTTGCACTCTATTGCCCTCTTCAGCTCCTCAGAATTATTTTCAATCCATTCATTTGACCTAAGACATCAAAGTCCCTGCCTACCTCACCCCAACTTGAACTCTGCAAGAATTTGGCCTCATCCCCAAGCCCAAAATTGTTTTTTCCTTTTTTCAACAAAAACCCCTAAAAATCAAAATCAAACCCTCCTATTTGTTTATCTAGCCTAATATCAATTGTTATTTTAGTCATCTCAAGCCCCTTTGAATATTTTCATTGAGATTGACCTAGAGAGAGCCCTCTCCTGTCCTCATAGGGCTAGCTATGAGGCTGAGCGTGGTTTGGTGTTATCCTTCTTCTGCCTTATTTCAGCCTAAGGTGGATTTGGGAACTAACATAGTGGTGACCATACTAGGGAAGAAAATGGTTTGCTTGTTGATGTTATTTTCTTCATAAGTTACAGACGGAGTCTAGAGTCACTCCAGGTAGCTTTCGAAACGATTTTTCCTTGCATTGGCAGAAGTAGATAAATGCTGCTTCAGTTGATCTCCGGTTTAGCTTGTGAATGTGACATTTTCCTTGTGAATTACCCCAGTATATTACATCATTCTGGACTTTTGGGTGATTGAGTCTAGAAATTGATAGGCTGAATAGATCGGTTTTATCCTTTGATTTTTAAATAAGACCAACACACTGGCTTCCAGGAGACATACTAGATCACATCCCGATCTTGATCCGCCTCCAGTGTATGAGAATCCCAATCTAATTTCAAGAATCCTCCGTCGAGAAAGTCCCGTGGTCCCTTTTTTTAAATCTCATTCATACCCTACTGTATTTAAATTCATTGAAGATATTGAGTTTGATGATCGGTTCGAGTTGTCGTTGTTTGAAACTAAATCTGAAAGTGCTACTAGCTCTACCATCATAAATACTGAGTTTATCAAGTATCTTGAGATTGAAAAAGCCAATAGATCCATTAATAATTACATTCTGAACCTTCAGAACTCTATTGTGGCAACGAATATCCCTGAATTCATAGAGTCTGCTTCTAAAACTCTTGGTCCATCAGTAGTTACATCTGATTCACAAGTTCGCGTTGAACCTTCTTTCATTCCTACCATTCCTGTACAACCATCCATTTCTGATCATCAATCAGCAGTAGTTCCTCCTCCATCTCCGCCACATACACCTCATACACCTACTGCTCCTTCTCCACCCATTTCTCCAAGACAGGTCATAAATCCACCAAGAGCAATGGCTTCTAGATTTGCACCGCTTGTCTTGCCAGCAAACTTGGATCCCATGCCCACTGATTATCAGAGTAAAATTCCTTTTTTTGATGGTACTCCTCAAAGTGTGCCCGCTCAGCAGCATATTGACATAATGACAGGCTTTTTGGACCTCCATGAAATTGATGAAGAGAATGTCTCCATGAGATTATTTGTGCAAACTTTCGGAGCTGAGGTACGTAAATGGTTCAGAGCTTTGTAACCCAGAAGTATTAATACATTAGAAGAGCTTCAGAGATAGTTTCTAGATCGATGGGAAATGAAAAAATATCCACTTCAAATCACTTCTGAGTATACTAAGATCAAGCGCAATCCTGGTGAGTCCGTCCAAGATTATATTATCAAATTTAATGCGGTATATAATGCAATTCCTGATGACTTGAGGCCTTCAAAGAAGTCAGCTTTGTTAAAATTCTCGGACGATTTTGATCCAGAGATGGCCTATTCATTATGAGATAGAGATCCGCCCACTTTAGATGACATGCAAAATATTGTCGTGAGTGTTGAGGCAAACTTGAATGATAAGAGAGCTAGGCTGAAAGCAGAGAAGAAATTTGTGATAAAAGAAGAAGCTTCTACATCTACAGATCAGATACTTCGCAAAGTGGAAAAAATGTTCGAAAGTTTCACTCTTGATAAGCCCGAACCTCAAGTTTGAAATCCCAACTTCCGTGGTCAGCAGCAGCCACAATTCAAGATTAAGCAACGAGAACAGCGAGCACAAGAACCAGCAGTCCAGCAGCAAGTAAAGACACCTCTTCAGCAGAATTTTGTTGGTCAGGATTCAGATGATGAAGATGATGTAGTAGGGGAGGAAAATCATTTCTTTACTCCTGATGATTTGCCCATTTATATCACCGAAGATGATGAGTATGCAGAAAGTTCAGTGGTACAAAAAGACGAGGATTTTATCTTGGCTAATGATGTTGCTCTTGAGGAAGAGTTGGATGAGTATCAGAGAGGATATATGAATGCATTGTCAGCTTAGCAGAAGCAATACTCTATTAGAAATAGAGACGTATTAGTCAATCCAATTCAGAAGAGAAAGGAAGTTTCAGCGCCTAAAAATGATTCACCTGTTGCACAAAAGAAAGCAAAAGAGACAGTTGATCCCGCTGCCACTAAGTCATCATCAGCAGAAAAATCAATTCAGCCAAATACATCAAGGGAGAAGGTTGAGAAGAAAGATGTTCCAGCCAAAGAGATCGAGAAGACTTCAGCCTTTAGTTTGGAGAATGAGATTTCAAAATTAAAGGTATCCATTCCCTTGACCGAACTAATGAGGAACAACAGTTATAAAGGTCAAGTTTCCAAAATTTTGAATTTCGATCCCATGTCTGATATGGTGAATATTGAAGATGATCAACCGGAACTGATATTTGGACCAGCTTTAGATGGTGAGTCTCCGGACAGCGAAGTGCCTCCTTTTTATATCAGTCTTCGATTGCATGAGTTTGTGTTGCATAATGCCATGTTCGATTCCGGTGCTTCCCATAACCTTATGCCGAAAGCAATCATGGAGAAGTTGGGTTTAGACATTACCAGGAAGTACCACGATATTTATTCATTTGATTCTAGCAGAGTGAGATGTATTGGGCTCATTAAAGACTTGGTTGTTAGTTTGGATCAGATTCCTACAAAGAATGTTTTGATGGACTTTGTTGTAGCAGACATTCCTCCCAGATTTGGTATGTTGCTTTCCAGATCTTGGGGAGCAAAATTGAAAGGGACACTGCAATTAGATTTCTCCTATGCGAAGATTCCCGTGTTTGGCCAAATGAGGAAGTTGTACCGGGAACAAAAAATGAAGTATATGATTACAACCAAGGAGAAACCAGTTAATCATCCGATTAATTATGTACATACAGATCTAGAGTCTTTTGTTTTGTTTGTCGATAGTTTTAATGATGTAGATAGTCAGTTAGTTCAAGCAGAAGATATTCCAGAGATTATCGAGAATTTCAGAGAAGTGTTACAGAAAGAAAGGCAAAAGCCGGAAAGCACAGTTGAGCAATCAGCTAAAGATAGTGGACAGCAAGCAGAAAAAACAGAGCTAGCACAATTTCAACACTTAGAGGATGATGAAGAGGGTCTATGGACCATGGATTTCGATGGTGCCGTGGGCAATGATGGTGCTGGGATTGGTATTTGGGTACGCAGTCCTTTTTCCGCTCCTATCAAGGTACCAAGCAATGTACGGGTATGTTCTTACAAATTAGCATTTGATTGTTCAAACAATGAGGCTGAGTATGAAGCTCTGATTGCTGGCCTAAAGATTCTTAGAAAGATGAATGCTAAGAGAATTGCAGTCTATGGCGACTCCGAATTCGTGATTAAGCAGGTAAAGGGTGAATATCAAACGAAACATCCCCGGATGCGGGCTTACCGGAACGTTGTCCTTGATATTTTAAAGCAGTTTTCAGATTATACCTTGACTTGTATTCCTCGCATTCAAAATGGAATTGCAGATGCACTTGCTAAGGCAGCAAGTAATTTGAAGATCCCAATGAATTCAAGCAATAAGTTCGAAATCCATGTGAAGCACCGTCCTACCATCCCGAATAATCAGAGATGTTGGCAAGTTTTCCAAGATGATGATGAGATTAATGATTTTCTGCAAAGTAAAGGTAAGTTCAAAGATACCTCAATCGATGTAGAATATGAGAATGGTGATGATGTTCAAGTAAATCAAATGGAGGTGTTACAGCTGAAAGATAACATTATTCCTAAAGGTTTTATACCTTTAGAAGAGCTCTTCGATCAGGATGATGTGGCCAAGAAGCCAACTTTACGACCGAATGAAAAAGGAGTTGAGGATGTAAATATTGGGACAGCCGAACACCCCAAAATGGTGAAGTTATCCAAATCATTGTCACCGGAGGTAAGATCTGAATATGTGAGTTTGTTGTCTTCATTTTCTGATGCTTTCGCTTGGGATTACTCATATTTAAAGACGTATGACACTAATATCATCCAACATACTATCCCTATTAAGCCTAATCAGAAACCTTTCAGATAAAAGCTAAGAAGAATCAATCCGAAGTTGCTGCCATCGATTGAGAATGAGGTAAACAGGTTGTATAAAGCAGGAATCATTGTTCCTATTAGATTTTCTGATTGGATTTCCAATTTAGTGCCAGTGCGGAAAAAGACAGGTGAGATCCGGTTGCGTATTGATTTCCGAAATTTGAACAAGGTGTCATTGAAGGAAAATTATCCATTGCCTAAGATGGATCATATATTGCAGCGAGTAGTGGGTGCATCTCGGATGTCACTACTCGACGGTTATTCTGGATATAACCAAATCTTGGTTCATGAGGACGACCACGACAAAACATCCTTCACCACTCCGTGGGGGACATTTGACTATGCCAAGATGCCATTCGGTTTGAAGAATGCTGGTGCAACTTTCCAGCGGGCAATGGACATGGATTTTGCGAATGAAAAATATGTTTTCCTTGTTATATACCTTGATGATTTGACGGTTTTTTCCAATTCCGATGAAGAGCATATGTATCACTTGAAAGATGTTTTTCAGAAGTGCAGAAAATACGGTGTCTCGCTTAATCCTAAGAAGAGCTTATTCGCCATGGATGAAGGAAAATTACTTGGTCACATTATTTCCAAAGATGGCATTCGTATTGATCCAGCACATGTTGAAGCAATCCAACAAATTGACCCTCCCAGGAATAAGAAAGAGATTCAGTATTTTAATGGTAAGATGAACTTTTTGCGCCGTTTTGTCCCAAACCTTGCTGAACATTTGAGAGAAACAACAAATATGTTGAAAAAGGACAGCCAAGTGAAGTGGAATGAAGATGCGGTAAATTCCTTTAATTTGGTGAAGTTGGCACTATCTTCAGCTCCGGTGTTAATTAGCCCGGATTACACCCAAGACTTTATTTTTTTTTCCTTTTCTTCAGAACATACCATGGTAGCTGTGTTAATGCAGAAACGAGATGGACATGAGAAGCCCATAGCGTTTTTCAGTCGAACTATTAGAGACGCAGCCTTGAAATACAACATCATTGAGAAACAAGCTTTGGCATTGGTAAAGGCATTGAAGGATTTCCGGGTATACATTTTACATTCCCATATTTTAGCTTACGTTCCTAACGCTGCCGTGAAAGATGTTTTAGTACAGACTGATCCGGAAGGAAGACGTGGTAAGTGGATCACAACTTTGCTGGAATATGATGTGGAAATAAGGCCCACTAAACTGATCAAGGGACAGGGGTTGGCGAAGCTTATGGCTGAATCCAATTTGCACACATTAGACATAAATCTGATTGCTGCTATGTCAGATGAGGATGAGGAGAATTCGCCACTTCAGGTATCGGAAATGTTTGTTTATTCCCCATGGTATTCAGATATCGTCTATGTTCTTCAAAATTTGTCATCACCGCCCGGCATGACTAGAAACAAAGGTAGAACATTGAAACTCAAAGCTGCAAAATTTTGCATTTTGAATTCTGCACTTTTTTGGAAAGATCCGAGTGGTGTGTTATTGAATTGTTTGGTGGAGGAAGAAGCGAAGAAGGTAATGGAAGATTTCCACAAAGGAGATTGTGGCGGTCATCATTTTTGGAAGATAACTGCCAATAAGATTTTAAGAGCAGGGTACTATTGGCCAACATTGTTTGCTGATGTCTATAAAACAGTCAAAGGCTGCCATGAGTGCCAGATTTTCAAAGGAAGACAGAAATTACAGCCATATCCACTCAAGCCTATTGAGGTAAGCGCCCCTGTCCAGCAATGGGGTTTGGATTTCATTGGGGAAATCCATCCTCCTTCCTCAGGACAGCATAGATGGATTCTAACAGCCACCGATTACTTTATGAAATGGATCGAAGCAGTTCCTACAAGACAAGCCACCGATTCGGTAATTATTTCTTTCCTTGAGAACAACATTTTGTCTCGTTTTGGTTGTCCGAGTAAATTGATCACAAATAATGCAGTGGCTTTTAAATAAAGAAAGATGATTGAGTTTTGTGCTAAGTAAAAAATCATTTTGGGGCATTCAACCGCCTATCATCCGCAAGGAAATAGTTTGGCAGAATCTTCCAATAAATCTCTAGTCAATATCATTAAAAAGTTGCTGGACATCAATAAGAAGAGTTGGCATAAGAAGCTGGTGAATGCGATATGGGCTGATCGGGTAAGTCAAAAGAAGTCTATTGGTATGTCCCCCTTCGAATTAGTTTATGGAGTAGATACAATCTTTCCTACATCACTTGCTGTTCCAGTGGTCAAGCTTCTTCAGGAGGCTGGTAGTGAAGAAAGCCATATGCAGAGAAGGATAAATCAGATGATTCATTTGCAGAAAACGAGAGAAGAGGTTTTCCAGAATACATTTAAGTTGCAGGAGAGAATCAAAAAGATCTATGACAGGAAAGCGAAGGCGGATAAATTCCAGTTGGAGGAAGTGGTACTGAAGTGGGATGCTAGGAACGAGGACAAAGGTAAACACGGTAAGTTTGAAAACCTCTGGAAAGGTCCATTCAAGATTGCAGCATATCGAGGTCAGAACGCCTTTCTTTTGAAGGAGATGAATGGTGAAGACTGTCCAGGAGGGCCGGTCAATGGTCGGCTGCTCAAGCGGTACCATTTTTAAGATGTTTTCTGCTGATCACATTGTCATTGTACATATCATGTTTTTCAATTTCATTGTAAGTGTGCACTGTAGTATTTTCTTCAGTCTGGGGCCCGAAGTGAAGGCTATAATTCTGAAGAAGGATTTCAGTTTTCATTTTAGTCTGTTTAGTCGGTTTGTTTCAGTCATTTCTGTTTTAAGAGTTGAGTCATTTTAAGTCAAAATTTCAGTCAAAATTTTAGTCAAATAAATTCAGTCAACAGTCTTGAGTTGTTTTGTCAAAATAATCGATTCCATAGCCCAATGGATAAGGCACTGGTCTTCTCTCCCAAAGATCTGTCGTTCTTGGCACCTCCAAGGAGCTACCATCCCCATTGGAGCCAATGTTAGAGTCGGTCTTTACAGCCCTCCGTCAGAGATTAATCCTCTTATTGCATTTCATTGTTTAGGTGTCTCATTCCGCTTATTCATCTGCATTCCGTTAGGGGCATGCCATTGATTGACGGAAGGGCTTGGTTTTCTCGTTTCCCTCATGTTTGTACCTGCTGGGTTGGTCAAAATTTCCTCAAAATTTATCAAAGTTCAGTTTATGTCATTTACAATCATAAATGGTTATTTTGGTCAAAAAGAGTCTTTCAGTTTCTAAGTCTAGGGTTTGGTATTTAGTAATGTCAAAAAATGCCCACAGGCCATGAGGAGGTTTTCCATAAGTTTTCAGTTCAAAATTTTTATTATCAAACATGCTCGAGGACATTTCTTGTTCAAAACTCTGTTTTGAATAAGAAATTGTCGAATTTATTTTTGTAATAATCATGTATTTTTCCACCATGAAGACTTACAAGCAGACTCTGGTCCTCCTTTGCCAAGGATCAAATGCCAACATCCCTGCAAAAAATCAACCAATTTCATCATTCTAGCTTCAGAAAATCAGTGAGGAAACAAAAACAAAAGTTGAATTAAATGAACAAGTGCCAAAGGTAAAAAAACATTACAAAATGGGTTTTGAAGAAGTAAAAATAAAAACCATCTCTTTTCAAGATATTTCTCAAGGTTATTTATTCATTTGCAACAAGTGTCATTCAGAAAATCCAAGGGAGAAGTCGAAGTTTGAAGTGGAAGAGCAAAATTGCGTTTGAGGAAGGCTGACTGTGTGTGTTAAGGTGCGCGCGGCGCATTGGGATAGGCCGTGGCGCATACACATGACGCGGCATGTAGAGCCGAAGAACACCGTGTTATTTTCCTCTGGCACGGCACACCAGTTGCGCGCGGTGCATTGGGCTTGCGCACGGCGCACATAACCCCAAAGGCCGAAACTCGTCTTGCTTCATCAAAAACTCAGTTTGATTCAGTTCTTTTGTTACCAAGTAAGTGTGCACGCTTGATATTTGAGTTTAATTCCTGTTGGGTGTTGTTTGAAGGTGAAATTAAAGTGTTTAAATGGTGTAAGGATAAACCCTATACCCACATGGCAACCTGCTCCATAGGGTTTTGAAAGAGGTGGTTAAAATTTGAAACTTTGGTGTTTAAACTCTCATTCCATTGACATTCGTGCTCTTGTTATGGTTATCATTTTTGTCACTGCTATCATTGTCATACTGTTATACCTACCATACTCCTATTTCTTGTTGTCCCATGTTCCTTATTCTCTTTTATTCCCATGTCATTGAATCCCCAAACCCTATCACTTGCCACCATTTTCCTTCACTGATAAAATCGTAATTTCCACAAGATTCAAGGGCTGCATTTATGTCTTTGACTGCACTTATATGTTTCCATTTCATCAACTCTTGTTCCTAAAACAACCCCCCATCATTATCACCTATTCCCATATCATTTGTAAAGGTGCCTAATCTCAAATTTTTCCAAGCATCGAGTGACTGTCTGTCCATTCCAAAATCACTTGATAGTCCATTGTATTCACTGTGACACTTCCTTACAACCTCTCATTTCATATGTGGCACACTTGGCATTGAAAATTAAACTCTTGTTTTCACCATATATTTATCATCATAGACTTGTCAAACATCTTGTTTTCAGCACCATGTCAAAGACATATTCACCATATGAGCAGGGATATGAGCAAGATAGTGATTCATCTACCAAGCTTAATGTGCCGAGGAGATCTCATAAAAGTGGCAGGCATGTCAGGGAGGAGCCCACTTCTTTGACCCAATTGCAGTCCTGTCCGCTTGCAATGGATTGTTTTTAGCGTCAGTCATGCTTCCAGTATTGTGAGATGATTGCCCGAACTCAGCATCATCATGAGTTAGCTCGCCTATTTGTCCTACATTTGCATAATGGTCATGTAAATCTCGCTGGAGTGAACTTCACTTTGACACCAGAGACTATTTCTGAGGCGACTGGGATACCGAACATTGGTGAGGAGTGGAATAAGAGACAGCAGCTGGATAGAGCATATTATGAGCCTTACATCAGACCTGGATATTTGAGGCAGTTGAGCAAGGTATTTCCATTCTGATTTCTGCAGGAGTCTTATGCACCATTGATGAAACTCATCATCCGATATTTCAGCTGTGAGGGTAGATTCTCACGCCTTTATGCATACCATATCAGACTTTTGATGCATTTCACGAGAGTGCGACTGATGAATATTCCATACTTCATGTGTCGAAATATAGAGCGGATGACTACCCTTGTGCAGAAGAAGACTCCGGAGCAGCAGCATAACAACATTTATCATTACGCGCTCATCAAAATCATTGTGGTGCATCAGCTTGGTTTGCAGGGCATCACATGGGAGGAGTTCATCTCTTGTGACTTCTTTGCAGCTCCCCAGCCTCCTCCCGAGATTGTTCATGATGAGGCAGAGCCTTCACATCAGTTTGAGGTTCCTGAGACTGAGCCTATCAGTGCTCCAGTGTGTGTGACATATCAGCGAGGCCACAGAGCCTTATTTGCAGCATCACAACGAGTACTATCTCCACATGGCGTGGAAGGGGTCTCGTTATCTTCATCAGCAGCGTGAGTACTATATCCACATGGCGTGGAAGGGGTCTCGCCTTCTACATAAGCACAGGTATAGGTTCAGGACAGAGGCAAGAGGCCTATGCATGATGAGGGCCCTTCAGGAGGCCAAGACACTGATTTTATACTCATCGATGTTGATGCGAGCTCTCCCAGCTCGAAACTGAAAGAGATAATCTAGGAGCAGAAAGCTGAGATCGGCACGCTGACTGAGAAAATTCAAGAGAGCTCAGTGGGTTATAAATTACTTGGAGCAGCGGAATAAACAACTGGAGGATCAGCAGACACTCATAGAGTTGCGGCAAATCCATGAAGATCAAGAATTGGCCCGAAAGAGACCGGGTGACATGACACCATTTGAGCGAGAGAATTTCCTTACGCACGTCAAAATTCATCTAGAAAATCTCTTGGAAAAGGCCAATAGGGACAAATACATGCTCATACATATGAAGAATCACTATTGGGCCCGCACACACGTTTGCAGAGCAAAAATGAAGATCCTGAAGACGAGGTTGAGGAAAGCACTGAAACGTCGGAAAAGGCTGGATCCACTCCGAATCTTGGCCGATGATTCCTTGGATGTGCATGAGACATGATGGGAGACATTCACTCCAAATTTCAGAAAATTTGGAGAATATTTTGTCATTTTGAAAATTTTGGTTGCAAAACAGGTTTTTCCGCCCGACGCGTCGCGCCACCAGACGGGCGCTTACGTTTGGGACATCTTCCGGAGGAAAAATTTGCATTTTTGGGTTTTTCATGATATATTATGTATGTTCAAGAATGGCCGAAGAATTTCATCAAATTCTGGGCTGCCTAAAGGGCCAAAAACACCTTGAAAATGGCCTTTCTGCCACCTTTTGCACCAGCAGGAACCAGTCTTGGGAGATTGCAGTTTTTGAGGGGAAAATGACATCCAAATTGAAAAATTCCACTTGGGTAGGATAGCAGACATCTAGGTATTTCCAACGAGCTATCATGAGCTCAATTTTGACTTCGGGAAGTGCCCAAAAAATAGGGTCAAAGTGGCGCGACGCATAGAGAATTTGGGCGTGGCGCATAGAGGAATTTTGCCCAAATTTCACTCTTCAGCTCAGAAATTCGCCCAGTTTTGACTAGTTTTACTTTTTGATGTGATTATTGACCTACCATGATGTAATTTGGTAACCATGATGTAAATTTGGCCTGTTTTTACTTGTTCTAGAGGATTCATTCACTAAAAAGTGAAAATTAAGTGAATGGATTAGTTTCCTAGCATATAGAGGCAAGTTGTTTGGCTGCCTAGATTTTAGCTCCATGTTTAGAATTGGTTGAAACAGCTCCTAGAAGGATGAGCTCGACCCCTAGAGGCATGGTATGGGGTTAGGATGGTCTATATATTGTGTTTTCTGAGACATTTTCAGGGTTGGACTCTTGGGAAAAGCTTGGCACCTCATTGTATATTCATTTTCAGTTTTTGGCAAAGGAAAGACCAGAGTTTTGCAGCACTTGTTGGGATCCTTGTGGCTTCTAAGTTTTGATGATGTTCTTCTCATGTTATTGTAAGTTTCATTAATGTTATATGTATTCCATTTCCCTTCTCTATGCTTCTGAATTAAACAAATGAGTAATTGAGGTAGAATTCATTAGTTTGCTGGTGCTCTGCCTTAAACTTTTGTTTAGTTTTACATGTTTTTCGTCAGTTTGAAGAGGATCCTTGCACTCTCTTGCCCTCTTTAGCTCCTCAGCAGTCTTTCTATTCATTCATTGAAATCTTAGACATCAAATTCATTGCCTACCCTGCTCCAACTTGAACTCTGCAAGAAATTGGCCTCATCCCCAAGCCCAAAATTGTTTTTCCCTTTTTCCAACAAAAACCCTAAAAATCAAAATCAAACCCTCCTATTTGTTTATCTAGCCTAAGATCAGTTGTTTTTATCGTCATCTCAAGCCCCTTTGAATATTTTCATTGAGATTGACCTGGAGAGAGCCCTCTCTTGTCCTCGTAGGGCTAGCTACGAGGCTGAGTGTGGTTTGGTGTTGTCCTTTTTCTGCCTTATTTCAGCCTGAGGTGGATTTAGGAACTAATACATACTATGACCACTGTTTTCCCCTTTAATTTTTAACAAAATCTGTTCTTGTTTTACCTATGGGCTATCAATGTTTTTTAAAGGCAGTTAGGGTCCTTTAAGATGGTTAAAACATCCACCTAACACTGTAAAAATGTGTGATAATCACAGCAACAAAACACTCTGATTTTGCTCAAAAACACTGCCCTCTAATCACTGTCTCTCTCTTGGCATTCATAGCAACAACACTTTTTAATTTTGGACCAAAATCCCACCCTTTAATCACTGTTTTGGTCTCTGTTTTTTATATGACGAAATGCTCTTGAAAAGCCATTGTTTATGTCATGGTTTTTTGGAAGATGAAGTGCTTTTAGGACAACTGTTTCTTCTTGGAGAAAAACATAGAAAACACCCCTTTCAAAAATGAAAAATTACCATGAGGTGATGAAAAATACCTCAAAGATCCTTCACGAGCCTTGGTTGATCGTTTGGGGAGCTTTTAGGGCTTATTAGAAGGTGAAAAAGAGGCACGTCACGTTTTCTAGAAAGAGCGCCACGCAACCAAGCAGTCGGGTCGGCCTTCGAGCAGTAGTGACCGGCGCTACAGGCGCGCCGCGCCACAGTATAACCTCTATGTATTTTCGCTTCTAAACGCACCGCACACTTTTCCAGGCGTGCTGCGTGGGCTTAAAAGCCTGAAAAACTCGAATTTTTCTTGAAATCTTATGTTTCTTGCAGTGAGTAGCCTAGGGGAATGTTGCTCGCATTTTGAATTGCGCAATGTGATTTGGCAACGGTCGATCCACCCTTTTATAGTTGAAAAAGCCAACGACCTTTTGAAATTTCTTTGTGAGGGTTTTGGAGGCCTTTTGAAAAGGCTTTTTGGTTTTAAACAAAACATGAAGCACTACTGTTGTCATTTATAATCTTTAAAACATCACAAAGCCACTATTTGACCAGGACTCTAAAAGGTGCTTTGGATGATATTTTTGAAGATATTCATACATATGACCCTTTTCAAAGTGAAAAATCCATCTTGAAAGCCAAAATCTCTCTTAGTGTTTTTCTCATTAAGGCAATACCCTTTTCACTATTCGCCTATTTCTGTCCCTTTAAAGGAAAAAATCTGCTCAAAGACATATCAATGATTTGTGAGGCATTATTTGCCATTCTTGCAAGGAGATAAATCACCACTTTAAAACTTATTTTGACAGTTTCTGCTCCTAGTGTTTTGATGATGATCATGCCCACTGTGAAGTTGATTGAACTGTCAGGTGCTCTTTGAGCCTTTCTTTTGACTGTGGGTGAAGAACCTCATTTGTACTCCCCAAATTTTACCCATACCTGTTTATCAAGGAAAAAGGCCTTTACAGACCCTTGGGACTCATATGCAACAGTAAGGTCATTTTCACATGTCCATAAAGAGGCTTTTGACTGTGATAGTGGCATGTTTTATTTTCTTTGAGTGTGGTCTGTGATTTAAAACACTTGCCATATCCTTTTTCACACCTAGTGTCTCTGTGTTGTTTATTTGCAAAGTCCCCTTGCGAAAACAAGGCTTAGGTCACCTTCTTGTCAATTTTGATGAGTTTTTGAAAAATATCTTCATGAACAGGAAAGCAAAACCTTTTTTGAATATCAACATCACTCTTTGGCCTATGTTTAACCCAGCTCTCAACTTATAAACCTTGAATGGATTTCTACTAATTTCAACTCTGTCTTTTAAAGGAAAACACTGGCTATATTTCATGCCTGTTGATCAAGGAGGAAATCTCTGGAAACTTTTAATGAAATTTCATACCTTAGCAGGGTTTTTTCATATGTCCACAAGAGGCTTTTATCTGTGACAACATCATTTTTCATTTCTTTTAATGTTGTTCTGAATTTGAAACATGGTGTCATATTCCTTTCTTCACATTGATTAAACTGTCCAGGCTTGGTTCACTTTAGCTTCAAATTACCTTTGAAGCAGATCTCTGATAGAAGGAAAATCAAACCTCTTGGATTATCATGGTACCACTACTTTCCCTTTGTTTTTAACACCATTTTTCTATCCATAAGCCTTTAGTTGCTTTCCCACTGCACTTAAAACCCTGCCTCTATTCCTGGCCCTCTACTTATTAGAAGAAGGAGGCCTTTATCACATTGCCAAACCCTCTGTTTGTAAAATGAAGGAGGTTTTCAACCAATTACCTGACCATCTGCTCATATATGGAGGAGGTTTTCTCAGTTTTTCAACCCTCTGCTCATGTATGGAGGAGGTTTTCTCAGTGATGCCATTTCATCTGCTTTCAAACAGTGTTATCTTTCCTTTCACTGTCTATTCATGCTTAAGCAAATAAAAGTTACAAATTGACAATATGCCATGAAGGGAATTTCTCTGAGACACATAATCCTACTGTTAAAATACCTTTATGCACCTTTAGATAATCAGAGGCATCCTGGCCAGTATCTGCAGATTATTTCTTATTATTCATAAGTCACTAACCTTTGACTGTGTTTGCAGGAGCTTATTTAAATAATTCTTTGTCCTGTAACTGCATCCCAGGCTCAAAACCACATGAGAAGCAATTGTCTTCCCATGTTGACTTTAATAATGTCTTCTGGACCACTGGTACAATTCTTCTCTTGAAAGAGACATTGAAACATTGTAAGTCTACCTAACATCAATTTAACATGTGGCATATGTATTGCTGAGACATCAAGGCTTGTTAGTGGCGTGACCTAAGGGTGTAATCAAGCTTTGTTTGCAGAATAGGAAGGTTATCTAGGACTAGTTGATATTAGACAAAGGTTCTTTGGCTTTAGGATATTTTTCCAAGGGAGAAATGCCTAAAGCGCCACTACCTAACTTAGGGGAGACTTTCTGGATAGATTTGGAGTATTCTCTTTGGAGCTAATGGAAAATTTTGTATGACTGGGGCTAGATAGGGCTTGACAATGAGGTTTTATCTCATCATGGGCTGATTGAAAAGGTAGGAGGGAAAAAAATTTTATGGGTGTTTTCTAGTGGACAAATTTTACATATTGGAGATTAGCTGCTAGAAAACTTGGCTTTAACAACTAGTCATCATCGACAGGTGAAAAATGTTGATGACTAACAAAATAAAAGAGAGAAAGAGGTTGGGATTAGTAATTGAGCAATAAATTAAGAGAAAAAATATCTTCTATGTATAGTCCCCAGGCTTGATTTACAAAGAACCAATAAACCCTAATAGGATTTACTTAGGTCTAGTAAGGGAAGCTGGAAAATATACAATGTTTTCTTGCTTAAAAAAATGAATTACTTTTACAATATGGACCAAATTAAAGAACTATAGATGTGCATGTTAATAATGCAATACTAGCAGCTAATTTTCTAGTCTTGTTATATATAATGATTTCAATAGAAGAATTACGAATAGTAAAAATATCATTGAAGGATCATAGCACAAAAATTAGACCAGATACCTATAGGAGGTGCAACAATTAAGGGTAAAAGATAAACCAGCTTTATATCTAAAGCTCTTTGTTTCGTAAGGGTAGTGGATAACCCAGGTATATATGTATATAAATTCCTAAATATCTATACATGCATTGAAATGTAACTGTAATGTAGTATTAGAAACAATTGACCGAGTATAAGTTGAATTAGATAAATGCAACTAAATATAATAATTAAACAACAATTATATTCATAGAAATTTTTTCAAATCCAAGATATTTATTTTTAAAAAATGAGGTATTATTTATGGCATGCCAAGAACGACCATAACATAGAGGTATTAGTAAAATGATACATAATTGTAAAAATGCCAAAGTCCATATAAATATAATTTTAAATATATTTTTTTTTTATGTCGAGAGGCGGTATACTTAATTTAAGCTATATAAGGAAAATAATCAAAAGCAAATATCTAGGGATGAAACCTTAGTTCCATAACACTTAGACTAGAAACTTTGAGCTTGTTGGAACATGGTTCCCTAACTTGCGTTTTTGTACAATTTTGTTAAATTCGGTCCTGCATAGGAGTTTTGGGGTGGGTCAAAGCCCCTAATGTGTTGTAATGGGTTAAAGGGTAGCTCTAAGGTAGTGAAGGCTACGATATTATAAATAGATAGATAGTTGGGTCTAGTAGGTAAGTAAGTTGATAGATAGATGCTACGTGCGAACTGTTAGATCTATTTTGGGTTGTTTTGGGTAAGGACTCCTGTTGGCTGTGTGCACGTAGATCCTTAGTCCTGCTGTGTGCAGACCCCTCTAGGCTATGTGCGTAAGCTGTATTTTGGTTGTAAGTGAATCTGGATAGAAATGAATGCGAAGTATTGTTAAAGTATCTGTGTGTTATCTGAATTGGTTATGTTTACTGTTGAAGCACATCTGTGATGTTTATTTAAGTTGCAAATGTATCTGTGTTCTGGAATTAGCATAAGTATATCTGTGATCTGATATTGGTTGTGATTATAATGCTTTATGATGGTATTTGGTAATGCGCACGTGGATGCGACTGTACTGACTAGATCTGATAGCTATATTATGGTCATATGTTGATTACATTATTAAAAGAGCTATGAATAGACTCATTATGTGCGAACCTAGTAAGTTATAACACAGACCTGTCTCAAATTACCTACTCTCTCTTAGGGTGCGGAAACCTAGTTCCATCACCCTCCCATACTACTTCGAGTGAGACTTTGGCCTGTGTAAGTAGGTCATTTCCGAAAGGGCCAGTATTATAGGGGTTTGTTGGCAAACCTTAACCTTCAAACTTGGGTCAGGACCCCTCAAACCAAAAAATGGTTCTGTTGCCGGGACTTGGAGAATTTTGAGAGAGAGATCAAGTAATGCCATGAGGTCATTAGAGACCTGAGCGGGTGGAAATTGAAGACTGGTTTAAAAAACATATTCAAGTGTTTTATGTGAAGGAGAATCGCAGCACAAAGCAAATGGCCGAGAAGTGGAAGAACAAGTAAATCTTCATCAAAGTCTATGAAATTTTCTTTGTAACCTTTGTGCACAAGCTTCAGGAGTGGTTGTCAAGGCTTGTAGAGTTCCAGACATGTTGGAAGGACGATCAGGTTACGCAGTGGACTCCAGATTTGATTCAACAGTTGGAGAGGACTGACAATACAATTACTCGTATGGTAGATCACTGGGTGGATAGTGTGCTAGGAGGATTTGTGATAGAATTCACAGTCGATCAGTTCGTATCTTATTTTGAAGAAGAGCGAAGGTTCTTCAAAGGTTTTTGGGGTAAGTTCTTGAAAAAATTTCCATTGTTAATCAAAATATTACTGTGCGAAAAGGGCGTTCTTTGCAGCACACCAAGTGAATGAACTCTGATCAAAGTGAGAGTACAACTCAAAGTGGTAAGTATTACCGAACCAATCAAGAAGGGGATATATCTATCTATAGTTTGCTAACAGAGTTGGCTACGCATGCAGGAGATAGTCCTCCAGCTACACCACTTTCAAGTCAGCATAAAGGTAAGAACTCACCCACACCTCCACCACCACCAGAAGAAGATATGGCCACCCACATGAAGCTACCCACTTTCAAGGGTGTAGGGGATGAAAATATGGACCGATTTTGGTTTGTCGCAGAATCAGTATGGACTACGCAGAATGTGGCTATCGACGCTATAAAGAGAGCATAGCTATCACTCACCTTTGAATTAAGGGCCTTGGATTGGTATATGGGGTACGTAGGACAGCACACAGATCCATCTATTCAAGCGATTAAGACAGCGTTAAAACAACAGTTCTGAAAGCCTAAGTCCTACTCTCAAATAGTGGTTGATTTGAAATAACTTAAATAGGGACCCACTGAATCATTATGGGAAGTTGATCAGCAGTTAAAGAAGGTTATTAGAGATGGGGAATTTCATTATGACGATTGGAAGCACAAGGAATGGTTTATCGATATGTTGTTGCCTCACCTGCGCGAACCTATGCTTCAGTAGGAAATTGCAACGCAAGAGAAAGCCTTGGATATTGCTATGAAACTAAAGGCTGCACCAAGAGACGATGCTTATTTTGGGGTGCAGCAGATCCAGGGAAAACAGGAGGAAATGCATATTTAAATACAGAATCTGCGAAAAGAACGGGGGAAAGAGGCTAGCCTCGACATATGGTGCATAAGATGTAGGTTGTCTGGCCATACCAAGGATTAGTGCCCCCTACTGATAGATTACATGCAAGTTGGGGGATCCAGCCCATTGCGCCCTAAGGAGGTTGCGGGGTCAAGTGGTCTGATGTTATGGTGCGCTAATTTTCATGTTGCTGGGTTACACGACACTAACCATTGTCCCTGCCTTGGTGCTTATGTTCCATAATTAAAGCAGTAATGGTGTCGATTATGCTCCTCTGTAGGACATGATGAGCATAACTGTTGGACCTATGACTTGATGATAGATCGAGGAAACTTATACAGGGTACAGGCTAACTCTTCTTCACCACTATCTCCCTCAAGAAGAGGAGGCTCCCCAGCAAGGGGCAAGGGAGGGGGAAGGGGTGGAGGCACAGGTCGGGGAAGAGGAAAGTTGCTCTGTTACAACTGTGGAGAAATAGGGCACTTTGCGAGGGACTGCCCGAACCTTGCGAGACAATCTTGCCGATATTGTTGACAACTGGACCATGTGATTGAAGACTATCCAATTCTGATAGCGAAAATGTAGGAAAAATAGCAGACACCTACGGAGAACGTGCAGAGGGTTAAGGCGGAACCGCGTGATGAAGGACCAAGTATTAATGTCACAATGTGCAGCAGCATGGCTACTGGGGGAGATGAGGAGAAAGCCACGGCTAAACCACTTATCCAGAAAGCATCTGTCAAGCAAGAAATCTTAGACCTACAAAAGGAGAAGGAAACCTTCGTCGTAGCTCGTAACACCTTCACTAAGGATGAGGCACCTACTTCTAAGGCTCTAGCAAACATACGAATGGACGATGAAGTTAAACCATTTCTACATGCATGTATGAAGCTGCTACGCAACTAGAAGGTGATAGAAAATCTTCAAGATTTAATAGACAACTGCGCAGAAAGAACTAACCCTCTCATGGAAGTTAAGGATGTGCACAAAATTTACAAGCATAATAAGCGCACTGATCAGGAAATGTAGTTAATAGTGCAGATTGGCGACTATGAAATGGATTAGGTTATCTTGGACATGGGGTCAGATGCGAACATACTGCCCAAGAAAACTTGGCAGTGGATGGGAGATCCTAAGCTGGAATGGTCTACTATACAGCTGCGCATGGCTAACCAGTAGAAGATCATACCATTGGGAAGGCTGTCAAAGATTATGGTAGATATCACAGGTGTTAAGGTATGCGCCGACTTTGAAGTAATTCAGATTGTGGAAGATGCGGACCCTTATCCCGCACTCTTAGGACTGGATTAGGCTATAGATATGGGAGGCATTATCAACCTAAAGAAAACATGCATGGTCTTTGAGAATGAGGGTACGAGGGTGATAGTCCCACTAGACCATGCGGAAGAAGAGTGGTATACAAAACCGGTGCATGAAGAAGAGGATGTGGATCACATCTATAAATTAAGCGCTGGGGACGAGGATTGGATCAATCCTATGACTGATGGTGTGCTTTGCTAGGAGAAGGACATCAAATTCCTCTTTGACTCGGACGGGGAGAGAGAAAATTGGCAGAATCGGTTACATGATGTATCTGCACTGCGATGTCTTAGAATCACAATGAAATTTCGGTGTATCTCCTTAGAGGTAAGAGAACTACCCTACTTTGATGGTTATGGTAGTATTAAGGAGTTTTTGCGAAAATTTGAAGTTGAATTCCCAAGGGAGTGAAGGATGTGGGCCCTTAATTTGGCCATGCACGCAACCCATGCGAGGTGGTGGGACATGCATAAGGGAACGTTCCAGGATTGGGAATAATGTCGTGACATGATGGTCCTACGGTTTTAACCTCTGGGTCACCTGTGCCTAAAGAATTTCCTTGGCCCAGGGGACCCGCGTGAGCATTTGTCCGCATGGATGGAGGAATGGTGTGAAAAAAATACGAACGAATGGGTCCACCTATTCATTCATGCCCTGGGGCCCATCCCCACCGCATGGTATTTAGATGCAGAACTACACCAATTCACCTGCCACTGAGACACCCTGAAGAACGAGTTTGTAGGGAAATTCGGGTTGGTGGGCAGAACAGAGGCACTCAACGAAGCTTTGCAGGATATATACGTCTGAGTATTTGATGAATCGCACCCCTGTGCGATGCCTAAGGCACCAACGTGGGAGACACAGATGTAGGATATTATCAACGGTCACAATCTGTCAACAGAGGAATGTTATGAAGATCCGTGAAATATCTCTATCCCGGAGTCAGAGGGAGAACGCACATTTTTTGGACCCCCACTGCAGACCGTCAATGTCACTAAGCTTTTGAAGCTGCGAGAAGTCGACATTAGGATGGAGGACCAACCTAAGCTAGCTAAAATAGGGGACTATTGGGATGATGATACTGTTGGAAGAGTTGCGGAACTCCTCACCGAATACCAGGACCTATTTCCGACGAAATTATCGGAACTTAAAGGAATTACAGGGGACCTAGGGGTCATGCGCATCACTCTAAAACCAGATGCATGCCCTATGAAGCAGTGCCCTTATCGGTTGAACCCCAAGTATAAGCAAAAAGTCAGGGAAGAACTTGACAAAATGATAGCTGCAGGTATCATTGAACCAGTCGAACAGTCAGATTGGGTATACTAAGACTAAGGGGGAGATACAGATATATGTTGACCTACGCAATTGAATGATGCCTGCATACATGATCCCTTTCCTACACAATTCTCAAATGAAATCCTCGATAACATAGGAGGGCAGGAAGTGTACTCATTTACGGATGGGTTCTCTGGCTACCATCAGATCAGGATCGTACTTGAAGATCATAGCAAAATTACATTCGCCAATGAATGGGGATCCTTCTAGTACATTGTCATGTCGTTTGGACTCAAGAATGCCCCTGCCATATTTTCATGAGTGGTGGTCGCAATATTCAAGGAGTTCATCCATAAGTTTTTGGAGGTATATTTTGATGACTAGACCATCTTTGGGCTGGTAAAGAAGCACGTCTGAAACTTGCGCATGATGTTGGATTCCTGCAGAAAGCACTAGATTTCCCTGAATATCAAGAAATTCATATTTTGCGTACCCTCTGGGATCTTGCTAGGTCACATAGTCTGTCGACAAGGATTGATGGTTGACCCCTCCAAGATAGCAGTTATCATTAACTTGGCAGTACCTACGACTGAGAAATAGATGCGCTCTATCCTCGAACATACAGGCTACTACAGAAAGTTAATTCAAGGGTACACGCTGATCACAACACCTATGGAAAATTTTCTAAAGAAGGAAGTTTCATTTTTTTGGGATGAGGAGTGTCAGAAGAGCTTCTAACTACTCAAGGAGAAGATGATCTCAGTGCCTATCCTCATATTTCCTGACTGGGCAAAGGTTTTCCATGTTCACATAGATGCGTCAGGGGTTGTCTTGGGAGCCGTCCTTATGCAGCCTAGAGACAGAGACATTGACCATCCAGTTTCATTTTCCAGTAGAAAACTCTCTGGTGCGGAGTGCAACTACTCCACCACTGAGCGTGAAGGGTTGGCCATGGTGTACGCTCTACAAAAGTACCGACATTATCTGTTAGGAGGTCACTTCAAGATGCTTACATATCACTCAGCTTTGAAATACCTAGTGAATAAGCCTGTGTTGCAAAGGGGGGAATTTGTCGATGGCTACTGTTGTTTTAAGAATATGACTTTGAGATCATCGTAAAGCCAGGGAAGTTGAATGTTGGGCCAGACCACTTATCTCGAATTGAAAGTGGCAAAGAGCCGACCAACCTAGAAGAAGGACATCCTGACGCGCAGCTGTTCACTATTAAGGTATTCGACACACACTTCGCAGACATCATTCACTTCTTGACTATGGGGATGGCACCTGCAGAGTGTTCGGTACAACAAAAGAAATAATTGGTAACCCGCGCAACGGATTTTACCATCATCGCAGGACATCTGTATAAGCTGGGAGATGACGAGGTGCTGCGAAGATACGTTTTGGAGCATGAAAGGCATGCCATCTTAGCAGAATCCCATGGGGGCATAGTAGGAGGTCGCTACACAGGGAAGGTGACGGCGCAGAAGATCCTGAGATTCGGGCTATGGTGGCCCACGCTGCATAGCGACTCTCACGATTATTGCAAAGCCTGTGACGCTTTCCAAAGGATAGGAAGACCATCGCGCAGAGATGAAATGCACCTACAATTGCAGATAGCCCTGTAGGCGTTTGATAAATGGGCCATAGATTTTGTTGGGCCTATCAACCCACCAGGAAAGAAGATAGATGTGCGCTACATCATCACTGCGACTGATTATGTGACTAGATGGGCCGAAGCATAGGCTGTGAAAGATTGCACTGCAGATACTGCTACACACTTTATCTTTGAACATATTATAACTAGGTTTGGTTGTCCAAAGATCTTGATGAGCGATAGAGGTATGCATTTTGTTAATGACAAGACACAGGCTTTGACTAAAGAATTTCAGATCCACCACGCAAAGAGTACCCCTTATCACCTGCAGGAAAATGGAGCAGTAGAAGATTTTAATAAAATCTTGGATCAGGAACTAACCAAGGTCTGTAATGTCGATCACAGCGACTGGGATGTGTGCATCCCATCAGTCCTTTGGGCCTATTGAACCACCTGCAAGAAGCTGACTGGGAAAAAACTGTTGAGGATGGTTTATGGCAAGGAGGCCATTATGCTGATGGAGTATATTGTTCCTAGCCTACGCATCGCAGTATTTACCAACATGGTGGAGCTTGATATCATGGAGGAGCGGTTAGTGCAGCTCGTGGCCTTGGAGGAAGATCGTTTCATTGCTAACTTCCATCAACAGGTTCAGAAGGCCCGGGATAAGGCATGGCATGATCGACATATTCGGAAAAAGACATTTACGGAGGGAGAATTGTTCTTGCTATACGATAGCCAGTTTTCGAAACACCCGGGGAAGTTCCATCAACACTGGCTAGGTTCCTATATGATAAAGGAAATTATTGACGGAGGAGCGGTTTGGTTAGCTACCCTACGCGGCGATATGGTACCAGGCTATGTCAATGGCAGTCGGCTCAAACCATACTAGATCAAATGACTATATGGTCGTAGTAGTTTTATGGGGCAGGATACACGCAGGAAGAGGGAAAAACGTAGGCAGAACCATGGCATGCGTAGGGGTTGATCACAGGTCTTCCCAGACTGTAGCCTCAACAAAGAAAGAATCTAAGGAAGTATAGGAAGTCACCCTTGAGGTTGAGGATATTATGTCCACACCAAGCAAAGGAAACCAAAAGGGGAAAGGAAAAGGCCAGGAGCAAGGGTCGGGGAAACTTGTGAAGTGGGTTGGGGTGAAGCCATGAACCTCCCCTCGAAATATGAAATCCCCACGAATAGTACCCCAGGCGCGTTCACCCAACCCATTAAAATGACCTTTATCTGCTGAGGAAGAGGCCGGATCATTGAACCAATAAGATGGTCGCCACCCTATGCGCAACCTCGTAGGCCCTCAGTGCGCATGCCCAAGAATCTCGACGGGATGCACGCCTATCTGCAGATGCCTCTGATCTCAGGCAAGGTCCCCATCATTGGAGACTCCTTTAGCAAGCTCCACATCGTCAAATTTGACGATCATGACCTGGCCAACCTGGAGGCATTCCCCGTACTGGCGCCAGAATTGTACCTAGAGAGGGTATTGTAGGATGATTTCCTGAAGGTAGTCCCTATACCATGGGCAAGTGGATTGGCTAGGTCCAGGCTACTAAATTTGTTATGAATGCCTCACTTCAGCCATTATAGTATCACTGATAGGATTGTACGCTAGCTGCTCGCTCTGGTCCACGACAGATTCTTATGGATTCATGACCGCATTCCTATAGATGCAGCACTCATTCACCGTATCACTAGCCTACCCATGAAAGGGCTAAATCCCATGGAGCGCGTTGGAAACAAGTATGAATAGCAGATCGCTGATAAGGTGCGTCATGATTATCACGTCGAGCGAAACACTAGGGGGTTCATGATTAACACTATCAGCGACCTCGGTGCGCGCATGGGTACCTTATTGTTAGCATGCAAGATGATGCACAAGTGCCGGGTTTCCACGGTCCCCACCTATGTAATCCAGTTGGCTGGCTACTGCAAAAAGGGGGTCTATTTCAATTGGTCCCAGTTCTTCTGCACTGAATTTATGGAGAATGTGCGCGAAGCCTAGGATTAGGGACAAGCATTCTACTACTCTTGTTTGCTTCTCCTCATCGCGTTGGTTGCATGGGAAGCCCCGAAATATTCAATCCTCCCCGAGCTAGAGCTGGGTATGTGTGAGGGAGTACGGTATGTGAATCTACGAGATTCGAAGGATGAAAAGTGTATGGAAGACAATAAGGTCTTATGGGTCCTCTTTTAGAGTGGGCTTGCAGCTGCCATTCACTCCCAGTCGCGCTTGTCACCAGCAATTTATGACAAGTACAAGAGCATTGCAGCTTTTCAAGTCACAATGCATATGTACAGATCAGGGGCCGCAAGGATCCAGCATGGCTATCACTCCCGTACATGGTCGCTAGCGAGGAGATTGACCGCCTTATTGCTAATTGGCCTCTGCACTGGAAGCTTGGCTTCAAATCAAGTATGAAGGACACTGCATGTATGAGCACCACGAAGGTCACCCCGCCTGACACCACCAAAGAGACCGGAGGACAGGGTAAGGGTACTGGAAAGGGAGTGGACCCAGAATCGTAGAAGGATTTGCAGCAAGGCAAGATTACTGGGAAGGGAGCGGAACCGGAGTCACAGAAGGATTCAGAGTAGGATCTAGGCATAGAGGGTCTAGATGCGGGAGGTGCTAACTCCCTTCGAGGTCTGAAACAGACTGGTGACCTTGTTAAAGGACCATGGAAGAAGAAATGATCTCAATGATCAAAATGAGACACGGGAGTTACGTTGACAGAAGAGGACCTAGAGCATATCGCAGATGCAGTCACCCTTGCCGCAGAAGATAAATGGCTGGCTCTAGAATAGTAGCAGAAAGCCACGGTTGATACACTCCAGGCTGAGCTCCGAGCTCTACAGCTCAAGACTGACACCTTGCAAATGAATATGATTCAGGCAAGGTCGGCCCTTTAACAAGCAGAGAAGTGATCATTATAGCGAAAAGTCGCCTCTGCCTTCTGCCAGGCGCAGCCCTCATGCTGAGTCCACC
The DNA here is from genome assembly GCA_034641835.2 of Pinus albicaulis. Lineage (NCBI taxonomy): Eukaryota > Viridiplantae > Streptophyta > Pinopsida > Pinales > Pinaceae > Pinus > Pinus albicaulis. The sequence goes on from CM076580.1 coordinate 599,637,134, forward strand.
CGACTTAGGAGCGCAATTCCAGGCTTGCACAGAGGTACAGTTGGATCTAGCTCGACTGCCACATGAACCATTACAGGTCCTCCATGCATCCCTGTTCGAAGAGATTCAACGCAGAGACCGCCGAGTGCACCAGTAGCTCAGTACAACTGAGCATACGATTGAGGAAAAAAACTCTGAGGTATCCCAAGCACAAGCTGCATGTACCCTTGCCACTGCAAAACATACAGAGTTGGAACGCCTAATCAGTAGGCTCTGCGTAGATGTCACTGACGATATCCTGGCTTCTGCCACCCCCCAGGCCAAGATTGAGGAGCCGGTTGCAGTGCTAAAGGCTTCAAGGACCGAGATCAAGGCGGTCAAGACAGAGATGGAACAACAGATTGCGGCCTTACAGGCCAAATTACAGTAAAAAAAGCCACGTGAGGTAAGGGCCCAGTGAGCTGCACTGGTCACAAAGGCCACCAATGTCATCATAGATCATATTGCTCAGGGCACAGGATTGTTGGATACAGCTATGCAGCTGTGGACTAAAGTGCAACGCGACCCTCTCCTATGTGAACTTACTCAAGAGCTATGCCAAAAGGAAGAAGAGTTTGAGTAGTTGGAAGCCACTATGCCTACTCTGATCCTGGCTCAATGCTTGGCATGACTACATACCAGCCACACACTCAGAGATGATATTGAGGAGCTCCTCTAGAAAAAGAATGTTCTCAGAAACCACCTTAAGCCGTAGGCCGATGAAGCCCTCAAGCTCTCTCAAGACGTTGATATTGTCGTTAAACACCTGAGCCAGACTTTGGAGAGCATCACTGCTACTACAGAAGGCCAAAATTCACAGAAGTTGGTGGATATTTCTCAGAATGCTGCTGTGCAGAGTGAAGGAGTGCTGCCCCCGCTAGTGGATGCGATCAGGTTACTGCAGGCGAAGATGGAAAACCCACGACCGCAGTGACTTGGGACGAGTCACAAGATTGTTTTGGGGCCCTGTTGGAACATGGTTCCCTAACCTACATTTTTGTACAATTTTTTTAAAGTTGGTCCTGCGTAGGGGTTTTGGGGTGGGTCAAAGCCCCTAATGTGTTGTAATGGGTTAAAGGGTAGCTCTAGGGTCCACAAACCACGGTTTGCGGACCATAAGATAGCGAAGGCTAAGATATTATAAATAGACAGATATTTGGGTCTAGTAGGTAAGTAAGTTGATAGATAGATGCTATGTGCGAACTGTTAGATATGTTTTGGGTTGTTTTGGGTAAGGACTCATGTTGGCTGTGTGTGCGGAGATCCTCAGTATTGCTGTGTGCGGACCTCACTAGGCTGTGTGCATGGGATGTGTTTTGGTTGTAAGTGGATCTAGATAGTAATGAATGCGAAGTATTGTTAAAGCATCTGTGCGTTATCTGAATTGGTTATGTTTACTGTTGAAACGCATATGTGATGTTTATTTAAGCTACGAATGTATCTGTGTTCTAGAATTAGCATAAGTATATCTGTGATCTGATATTGGTTGCGATTATAATGCTCTGTGATGGTATTTGGTAATGTGCACGTGGATGTGACTGTACTGAGTAGATCTGATAGCTTTATTATGGTCATATGCCAATTAGATTGTTAAAAGAGCTGCGAATAGACTCATTCTGTGCAAACCTAGTAAGTTATAACACATACCTACCTCGAATTATCTACTCTCTCTTAGGGTGCGGAAATGTGGTTCTAGTACCCTCCCATACTACTCTGGGTGAGACTTTGGCCTGCGTAAGTAGGCCATTGCCGAAAGGGCCAGCAGTATAGGGGTTTGTTGGCAAACTTTAACCTTCGAACCTGGGTCAGGACCCCTCAACCCAACAGAGCTATTGAAGAAATGTAACTTTATACGGTCATGACCAACTACCAAAAGAGACGAACCCTAGAAAAAAAATTAAGAGCAGGGTGAATTAGAACCTAGCAAGTTGAGTCGAGGGAAATATTTCAGGAAAGAACAATTTGGGATTGGAATAAGCGCCATACCCAACTGAGGTGTTAAGCTTGTAAAGAAAACATAAAAAATTTGTTAGGATTTGCTTGGAGAAGGAGAGAGAAACTGCAAGCCGCAGAGATGATAAGAGGATGAAATTCCCTATGGAATGGCGAATGATTTTTCCTACCGCACTTTGAATCCTGAAATAACTATAGTATGTAGCAATGAAAAAAAGAACAAAATCAATACCAAACTGAATATGTTAAGAGAATAAAGAATTTTCAAAGTTAAAAAAATAAAAGAAAAGAAACTTACCCATAAACATGGGAACGAAAGGCCTTAGAGAAGCAATGCAAAACTTGGTCGGAAAGAGGACCAATTTCAAAACCAATTTATCAGTTATTTAGAACAAAAATGCTAAAAAAATAACCCAACACATAGTTTGTTATTCATAATCAGAGAACCACTGTCTAATTAAAATTAAAAAAAAGTTTGCAAACAAAGGTGAGAGAGGGTTTCTTACCATGACAATGGCCTCTAACATATGGTTAACCATCGCAACCATGAACTCGAAAGAAATGGTATTAACAATCCCAAAAAAACCCTAAGAGCTAAGTTCTCCTCTACATGACGAAATTGCAAATGCGAAAATCAGGCGAAAATCCCAATAGTGGTTACTACCTCTACCTAACTAGGATAATCTCCTCCATTGGATTACTAAAGGAATATATGTACCATGGAGATATAAATATTACAAATATTTGACAACTGGACTAACAATAAAATTACCGAAACCATAGAAAAAAAAATCTAAGAGTTGATAACATTAGACGGGTAGCTCGCCAAAACATTTAAATGTCAAAATATATATCAGAACCATGGACTATATTAATTTCATATGTGTGGGTTGGAACAGGAAAATGTCAAAGATATAATACACAAAAACGAAATTATATACAAGTAACTTGGAGCAGTAAGTTGGTAAGAGTAATAAAGCAATTAATGTGGGAAAGTGTAACCTGTGAATATATGTATGTGAATATGTTAGGTGAGGGTTGAATAAGGATGCACCTAATAAACCTTTTTAAAAGTATAAATCATGCTATTGTAGGTAGGTTTGCAACCAAAAGCTAACAAAGAATCACATTTACACTTGGATACATTTAAAGTAATGGGTCTATGAACAATTGATATAACATGAAACATTAATCTATCGTAAAGTGACAACAAATTTTGAGAGGAAAAAAAAAATTAAGCTCATTGAATATGAAACCAGTACTTTTACTTGAGGATTATTTATTATTAGTTGTGGCTAAGATATTAAAAAACAAATTCTATCTCGCTGCAACTTTCAGACATGCTAGAATTATTTGTTCAAGCTAATGGGAGATATGTTTATGATAAAGTGTCATTTTTAAGTTTTTTATTACTTGATTTGAATTTATTTTTTCTCAATAGCATTTTTTTTTGGTAGGAAAGTTATCTTTTATACGTCTTTTATGAAGTAATATTCAATATTTAATTTATATTTATAGTTAGTCTTTTAAGTGATTTATTATTTTTATTAAATTATATTAAATTTATTGGGTACACAAATTAAAATTATCAAGTTTATAGTGTTGGTTTCAAGCACATGGTATTAGTGATACCTGATATTGAGTTCATGGACTAAATGTAATAAAACATTTAAATATGCTTGATATATTTCATTGTAATGTGCTTGGAGGTGAACAGTAAAGGCTTAAAGTTTTTGGAGGAGAAAAATGAAAGCTCACTTAGAAAGATTTGAATAAGGTATATCATTATAGGTTTTTGTCAGTAATATGGTACTCTTTTTTCACTTCTCAAATAAAAATTAATGATTTTTGCATGGCATCACATAACATATCACACATTTTAATCTGTGTTATTCTTCGATATGCTATCGACTTACGACATTTCCTTTGCAACATGTGGTGCAATTTCTAGTTTAAGACTCATTGAAAGATCATTTATATGAATGGCCTTCTTATGCATAAGTGATGAGAATATGGCTCTTATAGGTATGTCCTAGTGATCTTTCTAAAGGATTTTCGTAATAAGTTAGCATGCAATAACAAATGTCCTTATACTAAATAGTATTCACCTTTAAGAGCAAAGAACAATGTTATTATATGGACTGTTTAAAACTCCAATGCATGCTTTGTTTCATTCTTGGTGAAATAGGTAGCCAAATGTTTCTTAATTCAATAGGTAAGCTACTTTTCCTTCATAAAACAATGAGTTGACAACTTATATAAACAACTTCAATTGTGATTTTGAATCTCCTTTTTTGTAATGTATAACCCAAAATTCTATGTTGGTACACATACTTAAAGGAAATAACTACCAATATGGATATAATGGCAAAGATGTTTATTTCTCTATATGCCTATGGTTATAATTTATAGACAGTAAAAGTGGAGAATGATCTACAATGTTCATTGTATTGAAATCAATGTTTAGAATCACCAACCAGATTCAACCTCTTGGATAGATATGTTGAGTGTGTGTTATATTCTTTCCATGACTAGCTCCAGGAGTGAAGTGGGGGGTAATAGGGGGATAGACAAAACCCCCTACGCTTGTGCGGGGAGCAGCAGAGGGGTCATAAGGGGGCGTAACCCCCCTGTTGGGGGGTTTGCAAGGGGTGGGTAGCCCCCCTGTACGAGTTTTGAGGCAGTACCCTAAGAAATTTTTTTGGACCCCACATTAGGTGGGCGGACATGCCTATGGTTTTGTGCATAGGTTTGCACATGGTTTTGGGCATGATGGTTTTCTGCCCATGGTATTTTGTAGATCCGGTCAAAGGAACTACAGTTATGTTCTAATCCAGGGTTAATGGATCGGGGTTTATGAATTCTTCGGCATGTATATATATGTGTTGTAACATTTTAAATAATATAATGAAAAATCAAGTTGGTAGTCCTGGTTTTTGGATCTAGGGGATAATATTTGTGTATATTTTTTTTATGTTTTATACTCTCGTTATCATTTATTTTCTGTATTAAGAGTTCGTTTGCAGATAATTTCTGTATAGGGTTAAAACCTACAGTGAGATGGGGCATTTCTAAGTGCTTTCCATCTCCAGGTCTTAATACTAGTATGGTGTGATTTCCTAGGGTTGGTTTGGATTAGTGTTGCTCTGGATGCTCTAAAACGTGGAAGATATTGACATTTCTTCGTGTGATGAAATTGAGAGCATATGCGGAAATAATAGTGTGTGATTTTATATTCTTTAGAGAGGTGGATTTGGGGTATAGGGGCCACTATGAGAAAAATATCAGTAAACTTTCCCAATTCTCGAAATTATTTAACAAAGTGGTTTGCTTTATCACATAGGGAACATGGGAGGGGTGGTTTGGACCACGGGGTTTTAGGGTGTTTGGTCCTTTTCCTATATCTAGATAGGGATTTTCGTTGGGCTGGGAAATATTGTAGGACTTCTAATGTTGATATAGCTTAACGACATTGAGCCAAGTCATCGACTATGATATAGCTATGGGCGGCCTTCGAATTATGTTTTGCTCACCGTAAGGTACCTTTTACCATTTTTGGCATAGGCTCTATAGGAAGCTGAGGAATGGTCAATGGTGCAATAGTAATGGTCGTGGTCGAGGTAGATGGGTTGGTTTAAGGGGGTTCTTCATAATTTCTATTTCGCATTTGTAGGAGAATGTCCTCTTCTGTCATGAAAATGTCATGATTAGAGTTATTATGGGGGTTCCCTCCAGAGGGATTTGTTTGGGATGGTTGATGTTGTTGAGTATTAACCACTCCCTAATGGGGGGAAGGATCCTGCATTACTGCAGTTTGTTGATTTTTACCTCCCTTTCCCTTATTATCCTGAATTCTTTTGCAACTTAAGAAGTTGAGGACAATGGTGGGTATAATGATTGCATTCCCCGCAGATAGCGCAAGAATGATTTTTCCTAAGACTTGTGTCCTTTTTTTCCTTTGTGAGTTATTGTTGGTATGTGCCTAGTTTTGATTTCAGTTGGGGTTGCCCCCAGTCGACATTCGTGGGGGGCGTTGTTGATTGCTGCCCCCCTAGCCAGGTTATCCCTTTGTTTTGATTTTTGTCTTTTTCTTAACATTAGGTGGATTTTTCGTATTCAACTAGTCAAATGGTGGTTGTTTTTTAGCATGGAAGGGTTGCACTAAATTAAACCTCGTGAAATTTTTCATTGGTGGGTTATTCTGTTGTTGTGTGGGGAAAGGATAATATTGGTTTCCTTGTCCTTGATTGGTATATGGATTTGGGGAAGAGGACATTACGTCTAAATTCCTAGAGGAGTAATGGTTTCCCTTTAGGGGATCGTATGGTCCTCCTTGTGAGGGTTGATATTGGTTAACCCTACTAACTGTATTTTGTATCGGTGTGGGTTAACCGAGGTAGTATCCTGTATGCAGTGTGTTTTGTGTAGCATCAAATGATATGCTATTGAACGAGTATCCAGGGTACTGGTATGTGTTGTTGGATTTTGTTTGGGTTATGGACCCTATCAATCCATTAGAAGCATTAGATGCACCTGATGTCTCTTTATAAGTCTGCATGCATGGGGCATCTAGAAGAACATGATAGATATATCCAGACTGAGTGTATATAATCTCTAACTGTTGAGATTTTCTAATGGATTCTTCCTTGTTATGCGGCCATGAGCTTGCCACACCTTTTGAAATTTCTGATGTGTGGGATATCAAAAATAATTCCAAGAGGAATTTGTCTTCAAATTGTGCTTTACACAAGCTACGATGTTTCTGACACTCATGAATATGATTTGATATGTGTGTAGCAGGTGTTTTTTTTAAGTGGGTGAGAAGTTCTAGGCCTGAGTCATGACGAATCGAGAGCTAGATGAATGTGAGGAATTTTGTAGCTAAATAACTAAAGCGTCCATGTGACACAAAAGGTTTTTCAATGTACCATTTCATTGTTGGCCCAGTAAGGTTTCGTTGAAATAGTCATAGTTGAATAGTATCATTAGTAATATTATTCGATGAACACCATAGGTGAAAATTCATGACATGGTTTCCTGAGTCTTCTCCCTGCTTTCCTTCAAATTTTGGAATGTAATAAGGAAGCTTGGTGGGCAGGGCTAACCAATTTTGGCCATGCGTAATTGGGTGATTGGTTAGCTTACTTAAATTTGGTATGTTTAAAGAAACTAAGAATTCTATTTGTGAGTTATCTGCCTTCGCGAAATGATTTTGGATAACTATGTGTAAAGGGGCCCTCTATGGGGATGTGTGAGGAGAACAACCTTGGCGGGTTTCTCTTGTACTCTCTGTATGATTAGTATGTGGTATCCCTTTTTAGTCAATTTAGTTTCCTAATTTGTTTGCATTAATTATCAATCCAAGGTTTGTAAACTGATGAAGTGTGGTGCACTATATGTGCTTAAGAAACCTACTCCTTACTTCGTTGTTTTTTGTTTTATGTTGTTTTTAGGGGGGGGGGGGGGTTTGTTCTTTGATATCTAAGAATGGTTAATCTAAAACTATGGAAAGATTTAAGTGAATCTAATGAATTTTAGAAGGAAGAAAAGGAAATGTTCCTAAATTAATCTAATTTTCATAAAAACAGACCAAAAAATGTGGACTATTTAACACCTATATTGGAAAACAAAGCATCTATCTTATTTGATTATCAGTCCTAATCCATGGATCTAATTCTAAGATTAAGGTTGAAAACTACAATTCCTATCTTAAGTGAAAGTAGAAAATGAAACAACTAGTGTACTTATGGTTACTTCAACATTCAATTATTAGACATGACCTTATTGAGATGGAGTTAAGTAACTATTTGTACTTTAACCTGCTAATGTCCTAGAACAGTAAGCAAAGAATGAAATGAAAAAATCTAAGGTATGCTTAGTTACTTTCAATATTCAATTGTGAAGAGTGATCTTCTTGAGATAGTGTTAAATAACTAATTACACTTGTTGAACTAGAAAACTAAGTAAAATCTGCAGAATGATAACTTGAAAATTGCACTCATTAATCATTCAACCATTCCATCTTGAAACATGATCAGATCAATCTCTTTTAGAATGATTTTTAGGAATATTAGTGTTTGAAATTAAGTGAGGGTCTTGAAAGTAAAAGCATGTAATATTTAACTAAAATCAACTAATGTACAATTGACTTTTTTGCAACATTCAAATGTAAAGTGTTAACCTCTTGAGATGCTTTAGCAGAAATCAATTATGCCTTAGTCTTTGAAAAGCAAATGACAATGTGCAAGGTAAATTCAACCACTGTATGTATGAGACATTTAACCATTTAATTTATGATCAGCATATTGTAATGTCTTTTAGAAACATCTTGTTGACATAGTAATTGATAATTCTGTTCTAAAGGAAATAAAGGATAAAACAATAAAACTAAGCAACTGTGGTTTCTTAACACTTCAATCTTTAATTCAGTTTGAAAACAGAGATTTCTATTTCCATGAAATACCTTAGAAGAGTAAGTCTGCACAATTGTTATTTATCACTAAGACATCTATTGAAAATTGGAATGAAGCATAAGCCTACTTAGAAACGGAATTGTTGAAACAGAGTAAAGGAAATCTAACTAGAAACATAAATAAAAAACCTCCTTTAGAAGCATGGGCCCTCTGCATCTGATGTGGCTGGACTGCTAGCTTGTTAAATGCACTCAAACACTCATTTGCAGCATGAAATTTGTGTTATAATTAAAATGAATACTAATTATAGAGTATTAGCAAAAATCCTAAGTTTACACTTGAAACCTGAACTGTGCTTTCAGAACTATGCAACCGATATTTAAAAGGAAATTACATAATTGATTACGAGTGAAATTAGCTACAGGTGTCTAACTCGAATTGCAATTGAAATAGGATTTTTGGATTCTTGATTTGCTACGAAGAGAAAATCAAGAGACCTACTGCTTCAGGTAACGTACTTTGACTTTATCTTTGACCATGATTTTAGGCTCCTTTTTTTGTCGACCTGGACTGAGTGAGTAGGATAGAATCCATGTAGGCATGATTCTAGAAACACCCATGTGGCCCAATTCCTTAGTTGACACCTGGAACCTGCTAAACCATGAGAGTGGCTACGGAACAGACAGTTAGCTGCAAAACAGGCTGCATTCTGTAGCTAAATTGAAAAAATCTATCCAAATAGCAAGAGCATGAAAATATAATATGGCAATCATTTTAATGCATCCTTAAGACAAAACTTAGCATTCTTCACTGATTAGGGTTTGTGATCTTATGGAAAAGTGATGGAAAGAGGTGAGAAAAATTTCCAAAGAGAGGGTAATCCTGAGGTTCGACAATCCCCAATGGGGTAACGAGTGGGTACCCTTGTGGGGTCATGAAAGGTGTATTTTGATGGGGAGGGGTCCCGAGAAAAGTTGCACCGGTAAAGGAAGATCCTATAACAGTGGATGAGTGACGTCCTCTTCACATAAATGGAGGGAGGCCTAGCACACATCCCAGTAAAGGGGGGAGGTTTAAAAAATGTCTAGATCGATAGGGATTCGTGGGGTCCCTTATGGTGTCAAGTAGTGTGTGTGTTGCCTTGTAGGTTTGAGGGAAGGGGATATATATCAATGCAATAAAATCACATACATAAAACAAAGAAAAAATGAAATGGTTATATACCTTTTAGAATTTAAGTTATGTGATCAATAAAAAAAAATGGTTTTCGTTTGTTGTGTATGATGAAAATTCCTATACAAACCTAATCATCCTTTCCACTCTCAAAGTAACTGGGCCTTGAAAATATATATTCTAATGGGTCCTGGGGAAATGTCCTGAAAGAACTAGAGACGCATTCCAGAAGATGAAGAACCAACTAAGGTAATGAAAATGAGGATCAAGTGTTTCCCGCACCATCACCTACAGGGAAAGGATTTCCTAGATTTTTGCCAACAAATTACCTTCGCCCCATGTGAGCATTCAATTCTTTACCTTCTTGGCATTTAGTTACCAGTACTGACCACTAGTACCAGTATTAAGTTTATAGTGTTGGTTTCAAGCACATGGTATTAGTGATACCTGATATTGAGTTCATGGACTAAATTTAATAAAGCATTTAAATAGGCTTGAGATATTTCATTGTAATGTACTTGGAGGTGAACATTAAAGGCTCAAAGTTTTTGGAGGACAAAAATGAAGCTCACTTAGAAATATTTGATTAACGTATATAATTATAGTTTTTTGTTAGTAATATGGTACTGTTTTTTCACTTCTCAAATAAAAATTAATGATATTTGCATGGCAACACATAACATATCACACATTTTTAATCTGTGTTATTCTTCAATATGCTATCGACTTACGATATTTCCTTTGCAACATGTGGTGCAATTTCTAGTATAAGACTCATTGAAAGATCATTTATATGAATGGCCTACTTATGCATAAGTGATGAGAAGAGGGCTCCTATAGGATATGTTGAGTGTGTGTTATATTATTTCCATGACTAGCTACAGGCGTGAAGTGGGGGGTAATAGGGGGACAGAAAACCCCCCTATGCTTGCGCGGGGAGTAGCAGGGGGGTCATAGGGGGGTGTAACCCCCCTGTTGGGGGGTTTGCAAGGGTCAGTAGCCACCCTATATGGGGTTCGAGGCAACGCCCCAAGAATTTTTTTTGGACCCTATATTAGGTGGGTGGACCTGCCTATGGTTTTGTGCATGGGTTTGCACATGGTTTTGGGCATGATGGTTTTTTTCCCATGGTATTTTGTAGATCCGATCAAGGGAACTACAGTTATGTTCTAATCTAGGGTTAATGGATTGGGGTTTATGAATGCTTTGGCATATATATATGTGTGTGTGTGTGTGTGTGTGTGTGTGTGTGTGTGTGTGTGTTGTAACATTGAAATGAATATAATGAAAAATCAAGTTAGTAATCCCGGTTTTTGGATCTAGGGGAAAATATCTATGTATATTTATTTTTATGTTTTATGCTCTCATTATTGTTTATTTTATTTTTTAAGAGTTTTTTTGCAGAAAATTTTTGTATAGGGTTAAAACATACAGTGAGATGGGGCATTTCTAAGTGCTTTCCATATCCGGGTTTTAGTACTATCATGGTGTGATTGCCTAGGGTTGGTTTGGATTAGTGTTGCTCTGGATGCTCTAAAACGTGGAAGATATTGAAATTCCTTCGTGTGACGAAATTGAGAGCATATGCAGAAATAGTAGCATGTGATTTTATCTTCATTAGAGAGGTGGATTTGAGGTATAGGGGCCACTATGTGAAAAATATCAGTAAATTTTCCCAATTCCCAACATTATTTAACAAAGTGGTTTGGTTTATCACATAGGGAACATGCGAGGGGTGGTTTGAACCACGGGGTTTTAGGGTGTTTGGTATTTTTCCTATATGTAGATAGGGATTTTCGTTGGGCTGGGAAAGATTGCAGGACTTCTAATGTTGACATAGCTTAAGTAGATTGAGCCAAGTCATCGAATATGATGTAGCTATGGGTGGCCTTCGAATTATGTCTTGCTCACCGTAATGTACCTTTTACAATTTTTGGCATAGGCTCTATAGGAAGTTGAGGAGGTAGATGGGTTGGTTTATGGGGGATCTTCATAATTTATATTTCGCATTTGTAGGAGAATGTCCTCTCTTGTCATGAAAATGTCGTGATTAGAGTTATTATGGGGGTTCCCTCCAGAGGGATTTGTTTGGGGTGGTTGGTGTTGTTGAGTATTAACCACTCCCTAGTGTGGGAAAGGATCCTGCATTACTGCAGTTTGTTTCTTTTTACCTCCCATTCCCTTATTATCCTGAATCCTTTTCAACTCAAGAAGTTGAGGACAATGGTGGGTATAATGATTTTATTCCCCGCATATGGCGCAAGAATGATTTTTCCTAAAACTTGTGTTCTTTTTTTTTCCTTTGTGAGTTATTGTTGGTATGTGCCTTGTTCTGATTTCGGTTGGGGTTGCCCCCAGTCAGCATTCACAGGGGGAAGTTTTTATTGTTTCCCCCCCGCCAGGTTCTCCCTTTGTTTTGATTTTTGGCTTTTTCTTAGCAACATTAGGTGTATTTGTTGTATTCAACTGGTCAAATGATGGTTTTTTTTTAGCATGGAAGGGTTGCACTAAATTAAAAATTGCGCTATTTTGCGTTGGTGGGTTATTCTTTTGTTGTGCGGGGAAAGGATAATATTGGTCTCCTTGTCCCTGATTGGCATATGGATTCGGGGAAGAGGAAATTAAGTCTATATTCCTAGAGGAGTAATGGTTTCCCTATAGGGGATGGTATGGTCCTCCTTGTGAGGGTCGATATTGGTTAACCCTACTAACCGTATTTTGTATCGGTGTGGGTTAACCAAGGTAGTATCCTGTATGCAGTATGTTTTGCATAGCATCAAATGATTCGCTACTGAACGAGTATCTGGGGTACTAGTAGGCGTTTTTGGATTTTGTTTGGGTTATGGACCCTGTTAGCCCCCCATAAATTTTGACAAGCAAACATGGGGCTAAAATGTTTCTGAGCCTTCAAGTAATGCATTTCCTCTGAAAACACATCATCCTTGAAGTCTCATGTGTCCTTGCCTTTGATAAACCTCCACTGCTTTTTCTAGTTTAAAGGGCCTTACTTATTGTAAAAAACTGTGCTCCAAAAGGCCTACATTTTCCCCTTGTATCCCTGTTGAATGCCCCATTTTAGTCTCCTTTTCCCTCTATCAAAGTTCCCCTTTCATCCCCTAAATTCCCCCAAAACTCCCTTTACATCCTACCCACACCCCTGGTTTGGCCTAATTTCCCTTTCTTTCCCCTATTGTTACCCTTCATAGGCCTTAAAATGCTCTAAAAATGGGCCAAATAACCATATTTTCATGTCTATTGGGTCTTAGCCCCCTTCAGGCCAGCCCCTTAATATTTCTCTCCACGGACCCAGCGCCAAGACCAGGTGCCAAGGCGGAAGGCGCTTATCTCAATTGGTTATCGGGTGATTTTTCCGCCGTCAATCTGTTCAGATCTGACGGTTGTTGCAAAATCTCTTCGCACTCGTCTTTTCTCGTCCACTGCCCGATCATGTATCTACCGTCTGTCTTCCCGCAGATCGATGGTCTGTATTCCCTCCAATGTGCACTGTTCATAAACCACCGGTTTCCATTGCACCGCGTTTGGAGGTTGGGTGGTAACTTTTGTTTCGGAGCGATTCCACTCATCGCATGACACGTGGCCCCGCGCACTATTCATAAACCTCCCTCCATCGCGCGTTATCGTTAGGCGTTTGCCCCGGTGCGATATCGCTGTGCGCTGTATGATCTGAGGCAGGACATCCAACGACGATCGCTCTGTGAAGTTGCACGAGGGTTAATCAGAGGCAATCGTACCCCTGGCCCACGGTCCACCGCCCTCTGACGTGTTTTCCACCATCGATCTTCGCCGAAAATCGGATGACCCAGATTAAATGCATGCCTGCCAATTAACCCTGTATCGCCACATCACCCTTTCCATGTAGTTTTGTCGTATTTCCCCCGTCTCTCTTTATATATTCAAAAGGTCAAAATTCAAAGGTTTTGCATTAAAAATTTTCTGCGCTCCGCCCATGTCCTCCAGACCATGTTCCACTATTAAGTCGCATTAACCACCATGATCCTACACTTTCTCGCCATCTCACCAGTCTGCACGGCCATTCTCATCATCCCCGTTGCATCCACCACCTCCATGTGTGGTTTTATTAACAGGTTTTCGTGTTTTGCAGGGTTACAGGCAGGCAGAAAACCGCCATGATTCACATTCACAGTTACAGTGGTAGGGAACATAAGGAAGACCATGTTCAGAGATCGAAATCATGAAGAAAGGTCTGAGAAGACGTTATGACAGGGCTAGCATTAAAATAACAGGGTTTAAACTTTGCAAAATCTTCCCCAGAGCCATTAAAGCACAAATTTCGCAGTCAGAGGCAAAAGAGAAAGCGGAAAAGAGTATCTGTGGAAAAACAAAGTGTTTAAGGCCTGTCATTGAAGATTTTGAGCCTTAAACCAATGATTTGAAGGCAGAGTACCAGATCAAAGACATCATGGATCACACAGAGGGTACAGAGCGCATAAATTAATGTATATCAGGTTTTCTGATTCAGCAGAACTTTCCTACCTGTGAAAGGACAAAGTGCCCATATTGTTTCCTTCATTTACCGTGTTCCCGAAGAAAATTCAGCCTTGACCACAGTCCTAAGCTACCAGAGCATTTTTTATGCAGTATGGCAGACTTCACTGTCATTTATTTATCTTTTGTTTATTCACCAAAGGTACCACAGAGTATTGCAACCAAAGTAAATCAGGGGCATACCTGGAGTAAATGGAAACCTGAAGAAGATCATTCTTTCGTCCAAGGTGTGCCGGAGATAAATGTGCAGAATTTAAAACTGAATGGGCTTCGGCCCTCTTTCTTTTCTGAGTTTTAATGCTTCATTTAGTGTTTCACCTACCTCCTTTGCTCAGCTTTCAGCTATAAAAATCAGGAATAAACTCATTGTAAAGGTTGTTGATTAGTTATCAGAGAATTACAAGTTGTTTCTTTTGAGACATAGTCTCCGTGTAAAGTTGTAAGATAGGATGAGGGAGATGTTTTCAGAATGAATACCAAGCTATTGGTAATGTTGTACCTGACTGATGTTATTTTATTATATGACAAGAACATTTCTTTGGATCCTGATCTAAAGCTATGGTGATGTTTTTCTGTCCATGTGTTTTATTTCATTTCATTTCATTTCTACTGGCTCGCATCAGAAAAATGGCATAGGATTTACCCTTGTTAGGTGCCTTATGTTTCTGTTGTCCTTGCCTTTGATTTTTTCTACTAAATGTGTTATCTAAGGGTCGATTTCAGTTAATTTAACCAGTGTAGTGGATGTCATTTCCTGCTAGCTGATGTATGAATTAAATGAATTTGTTCTTAGATGTTCTTGTTAGGATTTAATTGAATGAATTGGGAACACTGGGAGGTCTATAACTTTGTCTCTATCTCACTAGGATCCTTTTCTATCAATTAAGCCTTTCTAAGTTTCCTCAAGCTGGAGGCCAAAGCATTGAGAGTTCAAAGTCTCTCTCTGATCTCAGGTCTTTAACTTTGTGTTCTGAAACTTTATTGTCTCCTCCTCTCTTACCATTCCATGCCACAGTATCATCTTTAAGATCCAATGCTTTAGATGACTAGCCCAACTGAAAGCCTGCATATTGAATAACAAGTAAACCCTTTCCTGACTCCATTGCCCAATGGTCTTGAATGTTCCTTGGAATACTTCACCTCTGCCTAAAACCCTCTTTGCTCATCCTTGTCTTATATTGAACCCTTCTTTCCTAATAACTAGCAACCAAACAAACAAACTCTGAGCCTTATAACTAGCCTAATATCTTAAACCTTTGACAATCATATAGAGATCCCTCTCTGGACCCAGGAGGGCATCTTTATAAGTCTGCATTCGTGGGGCATCTGGAAGAACATGATAGATATATCCAGACTGAGTGTATATAAGCTCTAACTGTTGAGATTTTCTAATGGCTTCTTCCTTGTTATTTGGTCATGAGCTTGCCACACCTTTTGAAATTTCTGATGTGTGGGATCTCAAAAATAATTCCAAGAGGAATTTGTCTTCAAATTGTGCTTTACACAAGCTATGATGTTTTCGCCACTCATGAATATGATCTGATATGTGTGTAGCAGGTGTTTGTTTGAATTGGGTGGGAAGTTCCAGACCTGAGTCATGACGAATCGAGAGCTGCATGAATGCGAGGAATGTTGTGGCTAAAGAACTAAGGCATCCATGTGATGCATAAGGTTTTTCAATGTACCATTTCGTCGCTGGCCCAGTAAGGTTGTGTTGAGACATTCATAGTTGAATATTATCATTAGTAATACTATTCTATGAACACCATAGGTGAAAATTCATGACATGATTTCTTGGGTCTTCTCCCTACTCTCCTTCAAATTTTGGAATTTCATAAGGAAGCTTGGTGGGCAGGGCTAACCAATTTTGGCCATGCGTAATTGGGTCATTGGTTAGCTTACTTCAATATGGTATGTTTAAAGAAACTAAGAATTCTATTTGTGAGTTATCCGCCATTACGAAATGATTTTGGATAGCTATGTGTAAAGGGGTCCTCTATGGGGATGTGTGAGGAAAACGAATTTGATGGGTTTCTCTCGGACTGTCCATAGGATTAGTATGTGATATCCCCAATGGGGTAGTGAGTGCGTACCCTTGTGGGGTCATGAAAGGTGTATGTTGATGGGGAGGGGTCTCGAGCAAAGTTGCACTGATAAAGGAAGATCCTATAACAGTGGATGAGTGACGTCCTCTTCGCATAAATGGAGGGAGGCCTGGCACACCTCCTAGTAAATGGGGGAGGTTTAAAAAATTTCTAGATCGATAGGGAGTCGTGGGGTCCCTTATGGTTTCAAGTAGTGTGTGTGTTTCCTTGTAGGTTTTAGGGAAGGGGATATATATCAATGCAATAAAATCACATACATAAAACAAAGCAAAAATGAAAAGGTTATATACCTTTTAGAATTTAAGTTATGTGATCAATAAAAAAAAATGGTTTTCGTTTGTTGTGTATGATAAAAATTCCTATATAAACCTAATCATCCTTGCCACTCTCAAAGTAGCTAGGCCTTGAAAATATCAAATATATATTCTAATGGGCCCTGGGGCAATGTCCTGAAAGAACTAGAGACACCTTCCAAAAGATGAAGAACCAACTAAGGTAATGAAATGAGAATCAAGTGTTTCCTGCACCATCACCTATAGGGAAAGGATTCCCTATATTTTTTCTAGTAAATTACCTTCGTCCCACGTGAGAATTCGATTCTTTAGCTTCTTGGTATTCAATTACCAGTATTGAGCACTAGATGGGTCGGGACCTAAGTTGAACCCCCTATGCATCGGGTCTCTGTTATTCTCAGGGATTCTTTTTCGTGGGATTATTGAAGGATTTTAATCACCCTAAAATTCAACTTCTATGTTTCGTATATGTAACATGAGCATGGCAGCTTATGGGATGCCTAGCCCCAATGGTCCTAACCTGACTATTAATTCTTTTATGACCCCTGTGAGGAGAGTAAGTTGGTTCAAGTTATGGTTATTTTTAGGTGCTTGAATTTTCTTAGGTTGTGAGATAGTAAGAAAAAGTAAGCTAAGTAAAAAAAAACTTTGTGAACCAGATGCCTTCTTATACGAGGCTTACAAATTCTTAGTGTGTGGCAAAGTGAACATACAAAGTGTGATAATATGTGGATATGCGATGATCCTTTACTATATCCTTCTAATTACACTAAGTTTTAATTGTTCCTTGCATGAAAAAATAAATGATGTGTGGACAATGGGTCGCTTACTCTTTTTCCTATTACAATATGTGGATCTAAAGGAAAATGGGAAACTCAAGTGCTTTAAGAAATCATTCATATGTGAGCACGAGTTTGGCTAAAGGCGAAATGGAAGCAGATATTACTTTCTTTCTATAATGACACTTAGCACTAGTCCCAAAACTAATGAAATGGAAAAAATATTTTCTTAATAACAAGATTCGTGGATGATGGGCCACTTACTCCTTTAATAATTGAACTATGTGATTTGCAGAAAATTGTAGAAAATTATTTTGAAAAACATATGTGGAATTTGGCTAGTTACTTTTCTCCCTAATTAAGCTATGTGTATATTGCAAATAAAAATGAAAAAGAATCCAATTTCTCCATTGATTGAGGTTAGTAAAGAAACCAAGCAAACTAAATAGATAATAAAATTAATGCAGAGGTGAAGGAAATTCACTAAAGGCTACTAATCATCTAAGAAAAGAGGAAATAAAAGGCCCTTTTTTATTTTCTTGAAATCGCGTGGGTTTAGCCACACACATATGCACGCGTGTTTCAGTTAGTGAAAAATCTGCGTCAACAAGCAAAGAAAATGAAAAATCAATTCCTTGGGCTCAGAACAGGTCCCATACGTCCTGTAAAAATTCTAGAGAGATGTTGAGCACCTTGTAGGGTGGTGATGCAGAGAGGAGGTTTTGCAAACACAATCGTTAGAATAGAGAAAAGAAATCAGTGGAGTCTCCAATTCTATGTTAGTTTTTTTGTGGTAATGGATTACCAAATAACACCTCCTTAACAGTTGGTTGTTCCCTGCAAAGGATCACAGAGATAACTGTTGTTGTTAGTGGACAAACCTAGATAAATCAAAGCATTGCAAACAATGAAAAAAATTCATCTACAAACATAAATTAAACAAAAGAGACAAATACAAAATAATGCTTAGTGAAGAAACAAGTTAACATAATAATGGAAAAAAGAGTCCCTTTATTGACTCCTAGTGGTAGAAGATGAATACAATAGAATACTAAAAACGCTTGAAGAGGATTATTTGAGCCATGGTGCTCAAAATCCTCAACAAGGAGATCCCTTTCCTCAATCTGTTTGGAATCTTCTCCTCTCTCTCTCTCAAAAGAAGTGTGAAGACTCTCTCAATGGTGGACTCTTCTACTCTCACTAACATGATGTATTTCTTAGAAGAAATATAGCTAAATCATAGTGCTCTTACTTCTTATGCTTCAATAATTAAATCTGGTGTTTCTCTAATAGAAATTTGGCTAGCATAACAATGTCTCATGTTTTGCCTTTCCCATGGCTTGTTTATATAGAAAATTTTGAATTTGTCTTCCCTCTCTCAGTTCATGAATGATAGTGACTCAAGAGTGGGACAAGATGATTCCATTGAGGGTTGAAAATCTTTAGAGCAACTCCAAGTTGGTTGTCCTTGACTAGAAATGTTAGGGAATACTGCCCCAAGTGTAATAAGTGGTTCTAAATTTCTAAGTCGCATATTTCCTCGACTGCGCGACTTTCAAAGGAAAAGTCACGTGATCTCGCATTTAGCCTTTTTTTTTCTAGTTTGAGGTCCAAATTTTTCATTCACAACCTTAGGATAAGTTAAATTTTTGGAACTTTTATAATGTCTTTGGCTAGAAATGTCCATTTCTACGTTATGCTAGACAATATTAGGTGTCTTTTATAGTGTACAATTTTTGGGTGTTAATAGGGAGACTCAGTGTAAATCAAAATGGAAAGCAGTTTCTAAAAAACCCTAAGTTTCCTGAGGAAATAATGTAGCATATACCTCCAATAACCCCTTTAATTATTTGATATATCATGATGAGGAAGGGGTGGATGGATCTAATTCATTGTATAATTATGCAACCTAAGAAGAGCAGGAGGAATTCGAAGACCTGAAAGAAGGAGAAATCAACGAGGATGAACCTCCTTGGGCTCTTGATTCATAAATACCATCCGCGCCAAAAGATGCGAGGGGGCGGTAAAAAATTCTCACACCCATCCTTTGAAATATCCAAGTTCCAGTGTTGCAGAGTAAATCGTCGGGGTCATTACCTGTCATATGGCACAAAATCGGGTATGGGCCGATGAGAGCACAAGTCATGAAATGAAGACCACCAAGAATAAAATTGGTCAACCTCCAAAAATACAGTTTGAGAGAAATAAATAGAGCTAAATAAGAAGTTAGGGAATCATCCAGTAATAAAAAAATTATTCATGGGAAAAGGGAGTAAAGGTGGATAAGGAAGTGAAAGAGGGGGGCTTAACCAAATCCCGCTTCGAAATGAAAGTATTATCATGGAATGTAAGGGGTTTAGGGAGCCTTGTTAAAACCCTAGTAGTAAAATAGATATTTAAGCAGGAATCCCCTTGGATTATTTTCCTTCAAGAAACCAAGTTGGAGGAGCAATAGGTTCTCAAGGTAGTAGAGGTTTTCTAGCCTGGTCATCCTGGAATAGTTTAACAATCAAGAGGTGATTCAGGAGGATTAAGTACCTTTTGGTCTGAGAAGCACTTCCCCTTAGTTGAAAGTTTGAAGTCACAACACTAGATATTGGAGATATTGGAATCCAAGGAGACTAGGGAGAATTTTTCAACAATAAATATTTAAGCACCAATTTAGTATGTGTGAACGATAAATTTTGGGACTTGATATACGAAATAAAATCCAAAATTCAATATCATGGTTACATTTTTGGGGGTGAATTTAATACAATAGTAAAGGTTGAAGAGAAGAGGGGTGGTTCTACAATAATGAAGATTTATCCAGAGATTATCTGATCACATATCAATTCGAATTCATGTCTCTTCTACTCGAGATCATACACATGCGGAAATAAAACAAGCGGTATGCGATCAAGATCATTAAACATACAGGTATGTATGGGAAAGATTATAGTGAAAACCCCGAAGCTATGGTGTATATTATGGAAGAGAAACATGTAACAATCTTAACAATACTCCTCACAAGTACTCGATGCTGTCTCACATGTAGTTACACACAAACTAGCTTGGTTTTGAGCAGATTGTGGTTCAACACATCCTATAATTACTGCCTCATGTAGTGAGCTGGTCTAATGAGAGATCCAAGGTTCGAATCTCCTTGGCTTGACAGCGCAATCATCATTGGCAATTCCTCCAAGTGTGGTGCAAATCTCATGCACAACCCAATGTCTAGCCCCGATAGCCAACCCTGCATCACCTCTCTCAGGTCTCCCATGACTGTCATACCTTTGTAGTGACTGATGTATTCTTTAGTTGATTTATGAGTTAATAATTAGTGAATTAATTAATAATTAATTCACACCACTCATCACTAGTGTATTTATCAGTTAGACTAAATACAACTAGTTCAACTAAGTTAAACTGAACACAACTCCACCATTTGTCTCATCAACTCCACCAAACTCTGCCACATGAGTTCTAACTGAAGTCAACCATGCTCCACCAAATGTCATTCCTCTGTCAGATGCATGAGCCACTTCTGTAGCTCGAACTGAAGTGCTCCAAGAGAGTAAACTGCTGTTTAGAGTCCAAATATTATTAAAGGTAAATAATATTTGACTTCCCTATTTTTAGGATAGGCAGTCTAAAAATAGACTTCGACCTATAGGTCCAAAAAATAGAGGTCCATCTATTTTTACCAACATGACCAATACTCCAAGAATAACATACTGCAACCCCTGGACCATGCTCCATATGTCTAAAAATAGACTTTGCGCCAGAATTTGCCTGCGGGCCCACTTAGTGAGGCGACTTCATTTCACTAAGCTCCATCATCTTGCTGCATTTTCAACGGGTGGAACCATTTCAGGGACCCTTTCATATATAGAATGGAGGGTTTGATATCTGAATAGGATTTAGTCGAAATGACTCCAAAAATATGAAAATATACTTGGTCCAATCGTCGCTCAAGGAAAAATCATATAGCAGCTTATCTAGACAGATTTTTAATTCACATTTGATGCCTTCTAAGAGGACTCTAATGTTCCTCAAAAATCATATCACAAGGGGAATCATATCATTGACCGATCTCACTTCAATTGGAAAATACATAAAATTTGGGCCATATACCCTTAAGGTATAATCCAATATGGCTTCATGAGGTGGGCGTTCCAGACTTGATCAAGCAAGTTTGGTTCTCCTCGATAAAAGGTTCCCCCTCCTTTGTATGGGAATCCAAACTTTGTCATGTAAGTTACATCCTTAGGACCTATTTTAAAGACTCCTACTTCCCTCTGGGACAAAATAGAAGAGAGTTAGTTAATCAATTGGAATATCATCACCGACTTCTAGAATCTTCTCATATAGAAGATTCACAATTGAAAACAGAAAAGGATTTGACCTGGCATATCTTTGCAGCCAGAAGATAAGAGGAAGATACATGGTGTCTAAAATCAATAAGCTTATGGTTAAAGGCGAGGGATAAAAATACATATTTCTTTCACAAGCAAGAAAATCCAAGAGAGGTAAAACAAAGGGTAAAAGAAATCACCCTTGAGGGTAAGTTATGAATAACCTCCTTTGAGGGTATTAATCAAGAGGAATTTAATCACATCCATGCTTTTTGTAGAGAAAATTTGAGCTCTATGGAGCATGCTCCGTACTTTAGCTAAGCCCTCCTCAAAGTGATCTCTTCTGAATCAAATCCGAAGTTGCTAAAGAGCATAGAAAAGGAATAATTTCGTGAGGTTGTCTGATCTCTTGATCCAGACAAGGCACTAGGACTAGACAAGTTCACAATCAGTTTCTACCTCTCATTCTTTTCCTTGATTAAAAGGGATATTGTTCGGATGTTGAACAATTCACGAATCAAAAATAAATTGGGAGGTAATACTTACTCTTATTTCCTAACTCTCATTCCAAAGGAAGTGAATCCATCTAATTTTTCTCATTTTCTTCCCATATCCTTGTGCGATGATTCTTATAAAATCCTAAAAAATGGCATATCCAATAGATTGGAAAAAATATTGCCTCATTCATTTCGGAGAATCAAGGACGCTTCATGCAACAAAGAAATATTTTAGACAACATAATATTGGTACAAGAGGTGATTCACT
The DNA here is from genome assembly GCA_034641835.2 of Pinus albicaulis. Lineage (NCBI taxonomy): Eukaryota > Viridiplantae > Streptophyta > Pinopsida > Pinales > Pinaceae > Pinus > Pinus albicaulis. The sequence goes on from CM076580.1 coordinate 599,659,497, forward strand.
CTAGTAAGTAAGTTGGAGAAGAAGGGATGGTCATCAAGTTGGACATGGATAATGAATTTGACAGGGTAAATCATTCATTCATATTCCTAACCCTTGAGAAATTGGGCTTTAGTCAGTATGTCATTCAATGGATCAAAGCATGCATCGAGGCCCCCTCAATTTCTTTGCTAGTCAATCGGAGGCCAAACCCCTTCTTCTTGCTTATATAGGATTGAGAAAAGGGTGTCCACTCTCCCACATTTTTTATATTTTTATGATAGAATCATTAAGAATAAATTTGGAAGTAGCAAGAATAGAAGGGAAGCTACCAAGTCATAATATCGCCTGAAATGTCAAAGAAATGAATCATTCACAATTTGCAGAAGACACTCTTTTGATGGGAGGAGCCTCCAAAACTATTTCCATCATATTTAAAAGGATTATCGATTCATGTTTGAATTTTTCTGGAGGGCTCGTCAATAAGCAGAAAAACTAGCTCTTTGGTTGGAATTGTAATGAATCTACTCTACAAGGAATATCAAGGATTCTGGGATTCCTGGTTGCAAAAGAATGTAAATAATTTACTTATCTTGGTGTCCTGATATCTCTCGAGTCCTCAAATAGAGAGGATAGGGAAATGGCGATTGAAAATATAAAAAAGAGAATCAACTCCTTGGGATCGCAATGGATAAATGTGGCAGGAAAAATATTATTATCAAATATGTCTTATCATCTCTCCCAATTTATATCGGTTATGTCCTTCTAGCCCATAAAGGAATAATAAAACAGAAAATCAATCTAATTTGGAAGTTCCTTTGGAAAGGAGGAAAAAGGAATGAGCAAAACTTTCATATAGTAAATTGGAGTATAGTGAGGCTCTTGAAAAGGCAAGGAGGATTGGCAATCAAAGATCTAGAATATATGAATCTAACATCAAGAGCCAATTTGGTATGGATACTTATCTCTGAATCAAAGGAATGGTGGAAGCATGCATTTCTTAGGAAGTACTTTCATAAAAATTGAAATATTAGGCCATAGGAGTGTTGAGCGTGGAGCCTGATTATCTTGTTTATTTTGTATCACAACGTTGGACCCCTGTACCTTAATGGGGGTGGCAACGTCGCATGCAATTAAACGTTGTTTGGGGGGTCCGAGAGGAGAGGGGGGGGGGGGGCTACGACTTTATGGAGCCCCCCCCTGGCGGGGGGTTTCAGGGGCAGTGCCCCCGAAGCTAAAAACATATGTAAAATTGCCTTGTAAAAGTATAGTAATTTCTAGTCAATTTGGGCCGTTCATTAGGCGGATGATCTGACGGTAGAAGTTATGTTTAGTTTATGGTTTTTTTCCCTAGAAGGCAACCCCTCACTTGTATGAGGGTATTGTATTGTGGCTGTGTATTGTATGTGTATTCTCGAAGCGAGAAACAGATAGGGAGACGTGAGAGAGAACAGAGGATATTACAGCAGATTTGTTGTAGGTTGTGTCTCTTCATTTTGCTAGATAATAGAAAGGAAGGACTGGCTGTTCGAGGTGGACATAGCCCAAAATAGGTGAACCACGTATATCTATGTCTCTCTGGTTTTATGTGTTTTGTCTGCTTCTGTTTTCTGCATATTTATGTGTTTTATTGCTCTGCAATATTTAATTTTCTAACAACTGGTATCAGAGCCGAAGGTCTGTTTGGCTGATAAACTCGCAAGAAAGAAGGGTTCTTGGTTCGAGTGGGAGCAATGGCGGAACATGGTAAATTTAGGGTTGAGAAATTTAACGGACAAAACTTCCCGCTGTGGAAGATGCAAATGGAATATTATCTGTATCAGAAAGATCTGTACCTACCATTAAGCAGAAAAACAAAGAAGCTGACGACTATGACAGACGCAGAATGGGATATTCTTGAAAGAAAGGCACTCAGAACAGTACGGTTGTGCCTCGCGACGTCGGTAGCCTTCAATATTTTGAAGGAAAAAACAACAAAGGGTTTGATTAAGGCATTGGCGAAAATATATGAAAAACCCTCGGCCTAAAACAAGGTATTTCTTATGAAACGTTTATTTAATATGAATATGTCAGAAGGTGGATCCGTTGTAGACCATTTAAATGATTTTAATATAGTTATGAGTCAGTTAAGTTCTGTAGGGGTAAACTTTGATGATGAAGTTAGAGCTCTCTTATTTTTGTGCTCATTGCCAGAAAGCTGGAATGCTTTAGTTATGGCCATTAGTAACTCTGTCTCTGGATCTAGTACTTTAAAGTTTGATGATGTTGTCGGTGCTATCCTTAGCGAGGAAATGCGATGGAAAAGCTTCAGTGAGACATCAAGTAATGCTTTGATTGCAGAGTCTAGGGGAAGAAAAATGGAAAGAGGAAAGAGCTCGGGATATCGCAGTAAATCAAGGAAAGGAAGATCCAAATCCAGATCGGGGATAGTGTGCTGGAAATGCGGAAAGAAAGGACACCTAAAGAAATAATGTAGATCTCGGAAGGGAAAAGAAGGAGACAAACAACAAGAAAACAATCATGAAGCAAATGTGACAGGTGATGTGTTACAAGATGCTTTGATTCTTTCTTTCGAAAATTTTACTGATTCTTGGGTAGTAGATTCAGGGGCTTCATTCCATGCCACACCTGATAAGAAATATTTTCATCACTATGTTCAAGGATATTTTGGACAAGTCCGTTTGGGTGATGATAAACCCTGTAAAATTGTTGGAATGGGTAAGGTTCTTTTAAAACAAAAGAATGGAAACCAATGGCTATTCAAGGAGGTAAGGCATGTTCCAGATCTAAAGAAAAATCTGATTTCAACAGGACAGATAAGCGGTGAAGGTTGTGTGACAACTTTCACAGATAAAGCCTGGAAGGTCACCAAAGGAGCGCTGGTAATAGCAGAAGGCGAAAAGGTTGGTACATTGTATTTATGCAATGGTATTTTTAACTCTGTTAATGCTTTAACTTCCAAAGGAGCATATGCAGCATTATGGCATCATAGGCTCAGACACATGAGTGAGAAGGGGATGAAGATTCTTCACTCAAGAAATTTGTTGTCGGGTTTGAAGAATGTTGATTTGGATTTATGTGAGAATTGCATTTATGGAAAATAGAAGAGAATCGGATTTCTCAGATTTGGGAAAGAAAAGAAGAGAAAAAAATTAGAGCTTGTGCATATAGATGTATGGGGACCTGCTCAAGTATCATCTCTTTGTGGCTCTTGTTATTGTGTTACTTTTATTGATGATGCAACTAGAAAAAATTGGATTTATTGTATTCAGAATAACTCTGATGTATTTGATAATTTCAAGAAATGGAAAGCTTTGGTTGAGATTGGCACAGGAAATAAGTTGAAGTGTCTCAGATCAGACAATGGAGGTGAATATTGCAGCAAAGAGTTTGATAGGTACTGTTCAGAGCGTGGAATTCACAGAGAGAAGATAGTTCCAAGATCACCACAAGAAAATGGTGTGTCAGAAAGGATGAACAGAACAATCATGGAACGTGCAAGGTGCATGAGATTGCATGCAGGATTGCCTTTACAATTTTGGGTAGATGCTGTAGATACTGTTGTTTATCTAATAAACAAAGGGCCTTCAAGTTCCTTGATGGTGGTATTCTGCAGAAGCATTACTGTGCAAAAGGTAACCCTACCTTTTCAAAGCTCTTTGATATCAGGAGGCCTTTCTCCATATTAATAAAGAAAAAAAAACCAAGCTTGAGGCAAAAACAAAGAAATGTACCTTTACTGGATATGGTGTTAATGATTTTGGTTATCGCTTATATTATTATGAAAATCACAAGATCATTAGGAGCAGAGATGTAATATTGAATGAAAGGGTATTGTATAAGAATCAGTTGCAGGAAAAGAAATAGGAAAAAGAAAACAAAGAATACACAGTTCTTGATGAGATCACAGAAAAGGTAAAGGTGACTGAAAATAATAATAATCAAGAGCCACAACAACAACAACCACCACAATAGCAACAGGCACCTCAAACACCTGAAAGTGGTGTTAGAAGAACTACCAAGATAAGTAGACCACCTAAACGATACTCTCCTTCATTATATTATTTATTGTTGACTCATTCTGGTGAACCTGAATGTTATGAAGAAGAAATGCAGGTTGAAAGTAGGAAGAAGTGGGAGCTAGCCATGGAAGAAGAGATGGACTCTTTAATGCATAACTAGACTTGGGACTTAGTCAGGTTTCCTGCAGGTAAAACTACATTGCAGAATAAATGGGTTTATAGGCTGAAGAAAGAAGATGGAGGAAAACAGAGGTACAAAACTAGACTTGTGGTGAAGGGGTTTGCACAAAAGAAAGGTATTAATTTTGATGAAATATTTTCTCCTGTTGTTAAGATGAATTAAATCAGAACTATTTTAAGTCTTGTAGCAGCGAAAGATTTACATCTTGAACAATTAGATGTAAAGACATCATTTCTCATATAGATTTGGAGGAAGAGATCTATATGTAGCAACCAGAAGGATATGAGGTAAAAGGGAAAGACAAATTAGTGTGCAATTTAAAGAAGAGCTTGTATGGCTTAAAACAGGCTCCAAGGCAGTGGTATCTAAAATTTGACAAGTTTATGTCTAAACAAGGTTACACTAGATGTCACTCTGATCATTATGTTTATCTGAAAAGGCAAAATGATGGCAGTTGTATTATACTGTTATTGTATGTAGATGACATGCTTGTTGTAGGGTCTAACATGCAGGAAATAAATGTGCTCAAAAGAAAAGTGGCAAATTCATTTGCAATGTAGGATTTTGGAGTTGCAAAACAAATCCTTGGTATGAGAATAACTAGAGACAAGAAAAATCGCAAATTAACACTGTCTCAGAATGAGTACATACAAAAGGTGTTGAAAATATTTAATATGTAGAATGCAAAACCAGTTAGTACACCTTTTGCTGGCGATTTCAAACTTAGTAAGGAGATTTGCCCCAAGACCTAAGAAGAAATGGACTGTATGTCTAAAGTTCCATATGCATCAGCAGTTGGAAGCTTAATGTATGCAATGGTCTGTACAAGGCCTGATATTGCACAGGCAGTGGGAGTTGTAAGCAGGTACATGAATAATCAAGGAATAGAACATTGGATGGCAGTAAAATGGATTCTCAGATATTTGAGAGGTACCACAAATCAAGCATTATGCATTTGTGGTTCAAACGTTGCTCTACAGGGATATGTTGATGCAGATATGGCAGGTTACAGAGATAACAGGAGGACCACTACAGGATATGTATTTACCGTAGGTGGAATAGCTGTCAGTTGGGTTTCAAAAATCCAAAGTGTTGTTGCACTTTCAACAACAGAAGCGGAGTATGTTGCTACTATAGAAGCTAGTAAAGAAATGATTTGGTTACAAAGGTTTATGGATGAATTGGGTAAGAAGCATGATATGGGCACACTATACAGTGATAGCCAAAGTGCTATTCATCTTGCAAAGAACCCAGCATTTCATTCCAGGACTAAACACATACATCTCAAGTACCATTTCATACGGTCAATATTGGAAGATGGACAATAATGAAAAGATACACACTAGCCAGAATCTTGCAGATATGCTAACAAAAGTTGTAACCAGGGAGAAACTGAGAACATGCTCAGTTTCAATTGGTATTCAAGGATGACGATGAAGATGAGAAACATCCAGGCCCAAAGAGGAGTCATTGTCCAGCAAATGAAGCAGTGGTGGAGTTGCTACAATCAGTCTCCAAGTGGGAGATTTTTTAGTGTGGAGCCTAATTATCTTGTTTATTTTGTATCACAGCATTGGACCCCTGTACCTTAAAGGGGGCGGCAACACCGCCCGTAATTAAACGCTGCCTAGGGGGTCCAGGGGGGGTGGCTGTGACTTTATGGAGCCCCCCCCCCCCCCCTAGCGAGGGGTTTTGGGGGCAGCGCCCTCGAAGCTAAAAACAGATGTAAAATTGCCTTGTAAAAGTATAGTAATTTCTATTCAATCTAGGCCGTTCATTAGGCAGATGATCTGAAGGTAGAAGTTATGTTTAGTTTGGGGTTTTTTTCCCTAGAAGGAAACCCCTCGCTTGTATGAGGGTATTGTATTGCGGCTGTGTATTGTATGTGTATTCTCGGAGCGAGAAACAAATAGGGAGACCGTGAGAGAGAATAGAGGATATTAAAGCGGATCTCTTGTAGGTTGTGTCTCTTCATTTTGTTGGATAATAGAAAGGAAGGACTGGTTGTTTAGGGTGGACATAGCCCAAACTGGTCGAACCACGTATATTTGTGTCTCTCTGGTTTTATGCGTTTTGTGTGCTTGTGTTTTCCGCATATTTATGTGTTTCATTGCTCTGTAATATTTAATTTTCTAACAAGGAGGACTCTTGGGATCGTCAGGGATCCAAGATTTAGGAATTATGTAAAGTTGCAGCCCAAATAGTGTTGGATAAATTGAGTTGGCATCCCAGGAATGGAATAAGAATACATATCTGTAAGGATAGGATCCCCTCATCGACGCTAGCATTTGGAGATCATGGATATCTGTATCTGGTCTAGTGGATGGAGCGGAAAGGTCTACACAAGCTAGAGGATATCTTGGAATGGGATGATGATGCTTGTTGGATAGGATGGAATCAACCTCACCTTCCTAACCATCTATCTTCGCAACGATATTATTTGGTCAAATCATTAAAAGGGAACACCTTGATTGCAACTAATAGGACAAGCTGTAGTATTTGGAATGGAGTAAGAGAGACCATATACATCCTTAAGGAGGGTTATGAATCCTTAATCTCTCCAATGGTACATCCCCGAATCTCAAGTATATGGGGAAAAATATGGCATGAGGATGGTATTCCCAAAGTAAACACCTTTTGTTGGGAACTGGTGCACGACAAGATACTAACAGAATAAAACCTGAAGAAGAGGAAAATCCATGGGCCATCAAGATGTATATTGTGTGAAGCAGCAGAAGAAGAAATTTAGCATGTCTTTTGTCAATTCCCCTTTTCCATGGAAGTTTGGAGATTAGCTATGAGTCCAATCAAGCATATTCATTCTATTCCAAGGGATTGGTCTTAAATGTTTGAATCTTGGAAGCAATAATACCTGATTCATAGCAAATATAATTTGTTTCCCATCATATTTTGGGTTTCTCTCCCTAAATATATTTTTTGGTCAATAATGCTAACTCGTAACCAATCCATATTCAAGAACTAAAATCTTGATTCAACCTCTACAACTGGGAAAGCAACTCATCTCCTTCTTAAATTCATAACATCTAATGCATTTGATCTTGATGATTTTGAGAATCTATCATCGGAAGAATATGAGTGGATCAAAATTAGCAGAGTTCCTCATCGTGCCGGAAGCTTCAAACCACATATCTCAACTCCTCCATTCATAATCAGAATGCATAGTAATCAATTCAAGGATTGGTGACTCTCTCTAAGGAAATTCCAGCGATTTTTTTATAGGGCATCTAAAGGAAATTCGGGGGAGGCAAGAGTGAGCGGGGTCATCTATAACCCCAAAGGAGAAACAGTGACGAAATATGCTCAGGGCCTAGGATGGAAAAAAAAAAAAAATCAAGAATAATCCCTTTCATTATGGCAAGGATTGAGAATAGCTCAGATAAAAGGAATTTTTCGTTGTATTGTCTTTGGAGATTCCATGATAACAATCCAAAAATTGTCCCACCCCCAAAGGCCTTTAGAAGAATATCAAGCTCCATTAATAGAAAGAATATGGATCAAAATACAAAAATTTAAATCCATCTGATCCTATCATATTAAAAGGGGAAATAACACATCTACCGAAAAATATGCCAATACAGGATCAAGCTTAGAAGAGGGGAGTATTTCATTGGACGAAGGCACCCCCACCACAAGTTTTCATCAAAAGAGATATTAAAATAAATTAAATTAGGGAACAAGTGGATCATTGGGAATGGAAAAGTATTTAAAAATTTCTCTTGTCAAGGGTTAATTACAAGGCAAGAGGCTCGTGCATTGAGCAAGCAGATGAATCAGGAAGAACCTTACAGATGGGAATGAATAGGATTGAAATCCATGTTGATTGACAGGTGGAGATTAGCATTAAACATTATTAATAAGATGTCATTGGGGTCGCGATATGGTATTCCTCTTATGTCATTCCATCTCAATACGATTTCACTCAGAAGTTAGGTGAAGGATTCCCTGCAGAGATGTTTTGGTTCATCGACCAGATAATGGCTAGGGGTATTAAATTTGAAGTGATGGTCATTGGGGTAATGGGAGAAAGTGTTGGGAATGATAAAATAAGGATTATCATCCTAAATTACACAATGATATGTTAAAGCCATAGTGTCTAGAAAAATGGTCGCTCTAAGTCATGAAAGCACCATAAATGGTAAAGAGGATCACTTGTTGATTATAATGGAGGCAATTTCAGTCACGATGTCAAAGCTCGGTGAGTAGGTAACCTTGGAATCCCGTTCACATTTCTCCTTGCTCAACCGCCAATTAGAGCATTTACGGAAGGAATTGGAGTGCCTCCAACTCATGGTGGTGACCTTGGCAAAGAAGGTGGACGGTATTGAGGTAAAGGTATAATTGGTGACTTTTGGTGTCTTGAAAGTCTATGGTCCCTGTCACCTTGTCCCTCCATCTACTTATGAAGGAAATCAACCTAGCGGGTGCCAGGAGTTGACTATGAAAGAATTCGCTCTAAAAAAGACAAAAAGGATGGACAACGAGTAAACAACAAGTGAACAAATAGAAAAGGAAGCAAGTGTCTAGCAAGTATAGTCATGTTGAATGTCATGTTCTTTTGCAAAATTCTATGGAGTTTTTTGGCAATTATATAGAATAAATAATGTAAAAATCCTTACATGGAAATGACCAAATAGAAATAGGATTTATAGTGAGCATTTATGGTCTCCTATAGAAGAAGAAATATTTTTGTATGTAATGTCAATATGGCTCGTATTCCAACTAAATCAATATAATATAATCGTTTCTTTAAAAAAAAAAAAAAAAAAAACTTCTTATATTGTAAGTATTAAGTTTTAATTTAAACAAAGTTATGAAATAAAATTAAAGCAAAATATTTAATAATCTTATTATATCGTAAGTATTAAGTTTTAATTTAAAAAATGTTATAAAATAAAATAAAAATAAAATATTTATAAAATATTTTGATTTTGAAATGAGTTATGTTTTTTAGGCATGTGGTATTGATAAGTCATGGTATTGTAATAAAGCCTGAATTATTATGACATTTAGCTAATATAATATTTTTTTAGATTTTTTATTTTTTAATATAAATTTTATATTAACAATTCAATGTAAAACCACATAAAAATACTTGTTAACCAATTAGAAAAAAATAATTTACATTTAAAAATAATAAATTTCAAAATATTTAAATTAGTGTTTTTTTTTGTTTCAAAACTTCATAAAGTTTGTTTAAAATTTTCAAAAATAATTGAAAATCAAAGCTTTTTTACCAAAATGAAAAAACAATTTAACTTCCCTTCGACAGATTTAAAAAATATAGTCTTTAAGTGCGATATTTTGGAGTTTTCGGAGTATTTTTTATCGGAATCTGAATGAAAAAATTGTGGCCAAATCCTTATTTGTGTTATTTAAACTAGTTTTTTTACTACATATATGGAATCAACACCCTCAAAAACTCATGGGGAACTTCGATTGTCAAGAGTTCACATGTCAAATTTGTAATTTCAATGAATCCCTGTTGGATTCTAGACAAATTAGATTATAAAATAAACCAAAAAAATTCCAAAAAATCACACTTAAAAACTACTCAATAATAAATAGTAAATCCACACCTTAAAAAATAAATGAAAATGTTAAAATTACATAAATGAAAAGAATCATATTATAGTGAAAATGAGTGAAAATATTGAAAAAAACTGAACATAGAAATGAAAAGAAACATATGTGATTGTGATCTTTCAAGAAACCCCATGTATAAAAGATTATATGGGGCCAACTAACATGACTAACAACTCTGTGATAATTGGAACATCGTTCTTCAAAGAATCATGCATAATTTGAGCATTTGCTTATCTTGGAATCATCTTGTACTTTTAAAAAAAAGTAATTATGTCGTTACTTTTCTTTATATTTGTTAAGTTATGTTACACTGTTTTTTATTTTAAATAAAAAAGTTTTGGCTTTAATTAGTTTTGAAATTTTTAAATAAATTTTATTAAAAAATATATATTAATTAAATTTTTAAAAATAAAAAAATAATTTTTAAATTTTTAAAAAAGAAATTATGACTATTTTTATGTGGTTTTAAATTGAATTGTTAATATAATAATTATATTAAAAAATGAAAAATTTAAAAAGATCTTTTACTTAGTGTAAAAACAAAATTTATTTATGACTTTGTTTTTGACATGCTTATAGTACACTAATGATGTAAGAGAATTTATTGTTTTGGATTTTACAATAGGCCTAAATCGGCACTCAACAAACCTTGTTATAATATGTGATAATTTACAAGTCAATCTACATGTCGTATATGTTAGGCAAGTCAAATAAAACATGTACGACTTGATGATCATGTCAGTAGTGACAAGTTAAGTATGTAGAAATTATTGTGTAGATCTTAAATTGCTCATGTAATTTACTAAAACACAAGATTCAAATCTACTCTACTCATCTATTTAAAAATATATTCACGATCGAGAACACAAATCATAAACATACACAAAGATTTATCAATTATGCAACCATACATCAATCGCATACATGAGAACACAAATGTATCTAAGGAGAAAGAAACTGCTAAAAACCCCTTCAACCTTGTTTTCATTATTCAAGTGAATAAGAGAAGATCTTATAATTGTCAGCTTAATCCCAGAGCTCAACCAACAAAAGAAAAACTTTTCTCTATCTATTATGTGATGTTTAATGACTGGTTTTGGCTAGTACTTATCCAAGTTAGCACACCACACCTCGATTTCCTTGCGTTGTTCCTTGAGGAATTAGGCCCCTATTAATTATGATATTTCTCTAATTGTTTGCGCAATTCCCAAGGATGGTCCACTTGACCTCATGCACCACTTCTACCCTCAACTAGTTTACAACTTCATGTTAACTACCTTGAAAACTCCACCACAATTGGGAAAATCATATTATTTACATGCATGAGCTAATTATTAGTTGATTGATCAGTTAACTAAATGATCTCTGAGTTAGACTGATGTCCCACTACTCAAATTACCACCCACTAGTTCCTCTAACAGTTACAACTAGTTTAACTAACCATAACTCAAATTAACTAAATTAATTGCTACAACTGAAATTAACTCAAACTAGGCTCCTAAAATTTAGGAATCACTTAACACAACTAAACTTCATGCCACTAACTCAAATTAATTGAGTGACAAGTGCCATGTCACCTCAGTTAGCTACTGCAAGTTTTCTACTGATGTTGAATTTCGAATTTTCCCAATATAATTAAGGAAAAATTAAAATTGAAAATCTCTTTTTGCATTTTTCAACACTCCCTCTCAGCAAGAAAGGGATTATAAACCACCCCTATCATGCACATAAGGAATGTACTGCATGCAACACCCTCTTAATGTTGATGTTTCTACTTCAACATCTGCACCTGAGATGCATTAAAAAAAAATTTAAAAAAATTTGATCAATTGTGTCTACAACTGTCTACTGGGAAAATTGTGTTGTTGTTGACTCCATTATTGAGCCTCCTACCCTGTTGTCAACACTCCTTTGTGTTCCTCAGTATTTGACTGACATTTATCCTCCTACTATTGAATATTTTGGGACCCCATAGCAAGGTAATGATCCATGAGGAGAACATCTCAATGGACCCTACCCAAATTTTTGAAACTCTCAGACTAGGACTTCACATTGCCCCACCTCACACTTGGAGGTATGGATGCATGTGCTCCCTTTTCCCACTTAGCTCAAATTTCCACCCTGCTAGATGTCTTTGCTTGAGTGGATGTCTCCACTCTACCTCATGTCTACTTCTCCATTTGTGGCTTCTCCACAACTTCCTAAGGTTACTTTTGAGGCTCCATTTTGAGAGGTAAATCATGCTCCCTCTCAACCACCATGTCTCTAACCCTTTCCTTGCTCCTCAAGGCTTTGAATTCTTATTCTACCTCAAGTGAATACAGGTTCTTGACTTGATCTCCGGTCTACTTCACCTGTCCCATAGCTATGTGTCTCGGGAATGACTTTCCTTTCATGAAGATCACATCATACCCATGATATTCCAAAACTGCAACGGAGACAAGATTTTTCTTTAGGACCGGAAGGAACATGACATCCCTTAGCCTGAGAGGGGATCCTGAATCCCTTTGAAAGTCAACTATACCAATCTCGTTGCACTATACCTTCCGTCATTTCCAAACTCAATATTGATCTAGAGATATTTCTCCTCCAGCTCAATGAAAAACTCTCTATTCCCTGTCATGTGGAATGAGGCACCATTGTCCAAGTACCACACACTCCCCATAACAGTGCTTGTCATGCATGTGATAAGGGTGAAATATGATCTACTCATGCTATTTTTAATGCTATGTTGTTTCTTCCACACTGCTACTGCAACTACTGCAATAATGAGTCTGATCTCTCTAGATCCTGAAGTACTAACTTCCATAGGGTCACTCCTATAACGTACAACTCCCCTCACATTTGCCCAAGTAACCGACCAACCGTGTTAAACACGAGATGAAGGCAGTTAAAATCAGACTCAAAATCCTTAAGGACTTTAAGGAAGTGGAATCGACGTGGAAAACCATAACACGGACTCCTTGTACCTGCTATAAGACCCCTAAAGGTTATCCCAATCATAAAGTTGACTTGTCCCTGTGTCCCACTGATTTTTACTGAAGAAAACCCCTGAACACTCTCTTGATATGGGCAGGGGTGTGTCTAGGAGGCTCTGGACACTCCCAAAACATAACCATGTGTGCGTTTAGGGACTCTTTTTCCCAGACCTATGCATGCATCCGCTGGATTTAAGGCACTTTTTAAGCCCAAAATCCCGGACACTGCCCATAACTTCTTGTACCTTTCAGAATTCATCAAACACATGAAGACAATGCCAATGAACCAAAAACTGACTCCAGGACTAGGCCTGGCCATCCCCAACAAGGACTGAAATTCTGCCAAAAACTTGGCATCAATGAAATCTATAGGTATAGGATAAAAGAAAAATCATAAATGACTGAAAACACTTATGAGACATGACAAGAAGAATCACCACCCTCTACCTTGAACTAATATGACATCAATTAGGTCTTTCATCCATTAATTTAACATTTACAAGTAAATACATGAAATAACCATGACTTGAACTAGTCAAATAACCATGCTCATAACCAACAAAAAACCATGGAAATAATAGTGAAATAGCAGCCATTAAATCCACACATTAATAAGTACAAAATGAAGAGAAATTAGATTTTATTAAACATAGGAAACAACCGACCAGGTTCAGGACTTCCACGTACCAGTTGACCATAGACATGGTTGAGCCAAATCTCTCTTCATCCATTCACCCTCGTGCCATATTCCAAGCATGAACGTTAGATCTCATGGATAAACCAATCCAAAAAAACCAAGGGAATCGAGAGGTTAAACCACCTCCACCCTCACCATACCGTGATCACACCAAAACTGGTGCTTCGATCACAAAACCAAACCAAGTTTGGAATGCCTCCGGAAATCCATCACTATCCTTGAGGAATTTTTTGTCTCCTTATCTCTCAGGCTCTACCGCAATCCAATCATGGATCACAAGGCCCTAAACCAAGACACCACCCTCGGGATTTACCATGTATCCGGCAAAAACTGGTCAAGGGATTCCTAGTCCCTTGGGAATTTTCCTTGAGACCACCTCCTCCCTGGATTTTGAAATCCATCCGACAATTCCAAATATCAAAACCAAGATCAAAATCCCAACACACCATGGAATTTGGAAAAAGGAAAGGCAAGGCTGAAACCCACTGACAAAACCAAGAAAAACCATGCCACCGACAACAAGAGAACCAAATACCAACATGCATAAATGTCCAAACCAACTAGGAAATCACACATGCAATATGTTACATGCAAGTATTTCTGCTAAAGTTGCTAAATATTGCTCTTCCTTGCTTAATATTTACTTTCCTTTCCTTTCCTTGTCATTCTTTTGCTTGCTTTCCTCTTTCTTGGTTCAATGATAAATTTCTCCAAGATAACTAAGTATCCAAGAGTGTGAAAGAGAGAGAGAAAATAGAATTAGAGTCATAAGTGTGAGAAAAATAAGCTTGCCAACTGATCCTCAGAAGTCGTTTTTTCAACGAGGCCTTTGTTATTACTCAGTAATTTCTCCAGGTTCAAGAGAGAACTCACCGAGGTAACCACATACCAACTTCAAACTCTAGGATCTAGCCTTCCTAGGGTTCAGAGAGGGCTCTCCCTTTAAAGTTTAACTTTGTTTTAATTTATAAATATTAGGCTAGTTATGAAAGTGCAACTTCGGTTTTGTTTTGGTAGATTTGGTGGGGAAAATCACTTGAAAGGATGGATAGTGGGAAATCTATTTTTCCATTGGCCCATGGAGTCAAAATCAAGCAAACAGGACTAGGATCAAGGGAAAAAAGGTCAAATGTCTTCAGGGTAAGATAGATAACCCTTGGAGATCTTGGAAATTTGTTTTTGTGAGGTGGTATGGTCGGGATAAAGGGCACTTAAGAATCCTTAAATCTAGAAAAATAAGTAGTAGGAAGAGGTCAAACGAGAGAGGGAGCAATTAAGGGTTCCCTACACTGGAAATCAAAGGAAAACATATAAATGATAGCTAGTTAAAAACAAGGTGCTATCAACATATCCTATAGTAATACTCCTAATTATACATTCATATTTAGCATAAACATAAATGGATGCATGTAACAATGAAAGAAAACAATGACAGGTGAAGAAAATACTTCACTCCAAATAGCTCATCACAAGAATCCTTAAGTATGATGCCAATTTGCTTTGATCCAGCCTGCTACTTGAATTTTTGACACATAAAAGCTTTAAAGTCCATGAAGAAATGACTACAACAATCCCAGCAATTTTATTCCACCAAAATACTTCTAAAGATGAAGTATTTATACATAATGTTTTACAAAATATCCTAGAAGACTTCTAGGAATTATCATAGGAAAATAAAATATCTTTACAATAAAAATAGAGACAGTTGCTTAACAAATCAGCAAGCTGTCACATTTTATCCATAAGAAATAGAAACAGTTTTTAGGATAAAGCAGGTGGCTGCCTTGGTGTCCTCCTTGCTAGCTCTTAGATATTTTGTGAATTTGATTTGCCTTATCTTATACTCTTTCTTGGATACTCTTTATTCACTAATACTCTTTAACTGATACTCTTTAACCCTTAGTCAAAAACTGTTTACTACTGTAAATAAAATATGTTTTGATTGTAATTCTGAAAATGATTTTTTATATTCTTTTCATTTGCTTGTTTTTATCGTTCACAGTAAATATATGAGTGACTACCAATCTTCATTTTTAAGAATTTGAATATTCTTTAATTTCCTAAAATTCTCATCAGCTTCTGTATATCTAGCAAAGGTTGGCTTGATGACAAACAAGTGTTTGATATCAAACTATAAGTAAAATAAATCTTCAAAACTTTTTAGTAACAATTTTCCTGTGGGGATGCCTTGACCTGTTGGCTTATTTACCTGTGCCTTGGAAAATTCTCTTATCTTCTTATCATAGTCATTTTTAGGCACCAATTTATCATTAATAACTATGATATTAGGAATTCATTTTTGCCTCAAACTTGTGAACTTAACCATGAACCTAGTTATGGCAGTATTCATGTCTTCACATTTTTCTTCAAGTTGCCTCATCAAATTTCTCTTTGTTGTGATTTTCTTAATTTCTAGGATAGTTGCAGTTATGTCTGTTATTTTTAGCTCTTCCAACTCCTATCTATTCTTGCTATTAAGGAAATTGATTAGCCTTACAGCTTGTTCTGGTTTGTTAGCCAAATCAGTTTGAGTCTTCTGAATTTTTGCTTGGGTTGCCAATAATAAATCTCTTTGCTCAAAAATTACCTGAATTGAAGACCATACATCATGGATGGCTTCAATGATATTATTCCAAAGGTAATTTTTGATGTATGATATCTGATCTTTCAAAGTTAATTCTTTATGCAACTTTTTTAACTCTTCACTCAATCTGCTGGCATTTTGTTCATGTATCTTAGCATTTACCTGAGCTGATTTATTTGATTTTTCAAGATTTTCAACCATTTTTTTCAACCTGTTAATCTCATTTGTCTTTAAAGACATATCTTCCATTGCTTTTACTATCTTGCTGGCATCATTTGTAGGTTGTATTGCTGTGGTAGATGATTCAGTGGCTGATGTAGTGGAAGAAGTCACTGGCACTATATTAGCCAGTGGTTCTTTGGGTGCCAACTTTTCTCCTAAAGTTGAAGGCATTGCTGCAATGATAACTGGAATGACTGTAGGAATCACTGGTTCTTTCACTGTCTCATTTTCTTGGACAAGTTTGTCCATCTGTATTTCCATTTCCTTAACCTGGGTTGTCAACTGAAGAATTAAATTCATCATTTCATCCTTTTCATTATGTTCCTGTATGACTTCTTTTGTCTGAGGATGCTCACTTTGAGGAAGTTTGAGTTGTTTCCTCAAGGCTTCGATATCCTCATTTTTCTTTTTCAACAATGCTTCTGCTACTTTGATGTTAGTAGGATCATATCCTACCTGCAACACTAATTCTTCTAAGGCTTTTATCCTTAGATCCTTGGCATATAATGAAGCTTTGTCCATCTTCATTTGATCTTGCATATTGGAGATGGTATTTTGTAGCTTTTGAGCACTCATAGCTTTTTTTGTAACTATGGAATACAACATCTCTGAGATTTGCCTGTGAAACTCTATTTGATCTAATTCATGAATACTATTTGTAGCTACTTCTAGATCAACTTTCTTATAGTCAGCAACTGTCTTTGGAACTGATACTATGGGCTGTAATACTGACATAATCAATTTTTTACTTGAGAAATCAAATGCCGATAGGAATCTGTTTTGATTACCTTGCTTTTGTTTCAAGAACTGAGAGTAAATTTCAGTTTTGATTTCCTCATTCTTTAGTGTAATTTTCTTATATTTCTCCTTAATATCCAAATCCTTTTCCTCGGCTGCCTGTAAGGAAGAAGCTTCCATGATTTTTTGTCTCTCCATCAACTGTGTGTCTTCATTATTGATTTCTTCATTCTGATTTGGCTCATTGATGATTACAGTAGCTACATTTGTCTCTGGAAAACCTATGTTGGTATTTAAAGGCTTTGTTTCTTCAACATCTATTGTCACTTTTCCTTTACCGGCTGTATCTAATTTATGCCTTTTGTTATAAATGATCTTGAACTTTATTTCTGTTGTAGTTTCTGCCACATATGCTCCTTCTTCCCTTATTCTTTTGGTGGACTTCTCTGGTTGATTTGCAGTCTCTAAGGTGTGACTAGTATTACCTTTTCTTACTGCATCTATTAAGGTGTTTTTAGTCCATTCAAGCTAATTGGAAAACTTTTCTATTTCTGGTTTAGCTTCATGGATAAAGGGTGTTAATTTTCATTTCATCCTTAGCTTGCTCAAGATCCTGTGTGGATCATAGTTCCAACGGAAACTCTCTTCAAATTTATATTCCAATAGTTGATTTGTTGCTTGTTTTTTTGCATCCCTGTGATTGCATATGAATGGCCCAACTTGATTTTTAAGTTTGAATTGGGTATTCTTCTTAGCTGCCATGAAATTAATTGAATCAGAGTTTAGGATCTACCTGATATACTCCAAGGCAAAGATCCTCATTGAAGGATGTTTGGATAACTTGTAAGGTAACAAGTTTGACCCAAAGACCTTGATTTCAATATATTTCTCATATAAATACCAGTCACCAACCTTACTCTGCTCTGATAACTGCAATATATTCTTCATTTCCTCATTTATTCTAGGCTGCTCTGTCTTGGTCAACATGGTGATCACTGGATGTAAAAATAACTCTGAAAACTCTAAATAACTGAAATCTGTACATTCTTTTCTGAGCAATGATGTCCAAAAAATGACAGATAAAGGATTTGCCCCTATGTCAAGTTTTTGAAGAGTGATTGGAAAATTATCTGAATGAAAGTACAGGAACATATGGAAAAGGTAGGAGGTATATCTAAACACTCCCTCTATTTGCAAATTTGTCAATTGATAATGAATACTATCAGCAATGAAACTAGCATAATCAAATATTACTAAAGGTGGTTGACCTGGAGAAAAGGTGGACAAGAATCCCAAGATGGATTCATTAGTGTGTTCATCAGTGAAATATCCAAGTATGAAGGAAAGCATGGAAATCACATGTCTTGAACCTTCAAGAAATTCAGCAGTAGAATTTTTTGAGGATTTAACTTGGGAATTTCTACATGCAGAGGCATAAAAGTCTGAAAAATCATGAACCTTTTAGGAAAATATAGTCCAATATATAGCTTAGTGAGGGCCTCTATGGGCAAAGGGACTACTTGGGGATCAGGCTGAAGCCGCAACATTTGGTTAATTGATTCTGCAGTGATGGTAAAAATGACTTCTTTACTGGCATTTACAATAGCTCTTTGTTCAAGAATATAGTACTACTGACACAATATAATAATCTCCTGACATGGGTGGTCAATGGGACAACATATTTGGGAAAATGGGATTCCCAAATATGAACTTCTTCATGATCATCTAAAGACTTCTCATAGCACCAGTTATGGATATCTAGCAGGTTGAATTCAACTATGGGATCTGCTATCTTGTAATCAGTATCAGCTAGGGGAATGTGTTCAATATCAACAACTAGGGGTTGTAATGGATTGACAACAATAGCAGTACTTGAAGTCATGGCAGGAGTAGGTTTAGGTGCTTTAGAACCTTCAGGCTATTTGCACTCTGTTTTTTAGGCATTTTTATCTACTTCTGCAAGTTTAGACAGTTTGCAGAAGTAATTTTACTATAGCAGAGGATTAAATGGGAAAAAAAAGCAAAGTACAATCTCTTCTTTGGGTTTTCTGTTCAATTATGCTTGTAAAAGAGGTTTGGAGGCTTTAGAACTGGTTTTTAAAACATAAAACAAGGGTTTCTTGAGTACTTGATTGAGAAATATGGCTTCAGGGTACCTACAGAGGTTTTCTGGCTTTTTTAGAGCTTGAAATAGACTAATAAACTGTGAAAACTCACCAATTTCTTCAGAAATGGTGTGCAACAGAGAAACGGGGTTTCTGGGAAAAAATTTCCAGAGATTGGCCTGTTTTTGGGACTTTTAGGCAGTTTTTAATCGATTTTTTTAACTTTAAATGTGTTTGCTTTCTTTAAAAAGGTTTTTCAACTTGATTGCAGGTTCAAATTCTAGAAAAATACCTGTTGTAATACACGTATCGGGCTTCAGAATGATTTTTGAGGTTTTTTGAACAAGTTGGAAACTTCTGTGAATTGTTTAGAGTGATGTGCAGCTCCTCAACAGTCTTCAGAGGTTTGCAGGGCAAATATTGCAGGTTTCGGGCATGAAAATGGCAAAAAAAGGATTGATAAGGGTGTTTTACAGTCGGGAAAGCTTTGCAGAGGGTTTAAACGTGCAAGAAGAGAATAAAATGAATGTATTTCAAAGGTTTATTATGTATCTTGGTCGTATTAATCTAGCATTGAATGCAGGTCGCATCAGGCGGGAGGAGTGGTTTCGGGATTTCAACGGATCTAAAACCGATGGTATCGCGCGGTGATTTGGTGGTAAGAAGTTTTGAGCTTAACCCACGCAATCCAATGTTTGAAGGGCACGTGGAGGAGAGATATTATAATGAAACCATCCATTTTGCGCAGGTTTGGTGGTTGGATTAACGTGCATCTTTTCCACGCGATTTGGGATGTCAACTATTGGATCTGAGAGTTGAACATGAACGACCCAGATTAGTTTGGGAGTTGCGTTTGAAATGGGAGGTGGGACCGGGCTAATTGCATAAGTGGAAATGGTTTTTAAACCTTATGAATAAGTATTTAATTAATTCAAAACATTGACTTATATGAATATAGGTGGGGGGTAATGTTTTATTTTAAAACATTTGTAAAATGTTTCAAATTTTATATGCAGGCGCGGTTGTTATATATTATATAGTTTTAAACCTTTTAATAGTTTTCAAACTATATGGGCGGAATTATTTCAATAACGATAAGTTTAGACCAAGGGGTTTGTAGGGTGGGGTTTATTTGTGCACATGGGGATAATAATCTTTGGTCAAAACATAAAATAGTGGGTTTTTTTGGGGGGTTAATTTAAATACAAGAGTTTTAATATATATGGGGAGGTATTTTTAGGGATTTACTACAATAAGTTAGCTGTCAATATGAATAAAATAGATAGTAAAAGGAAAAAAAACACATATTATCTCTAAGTAAGTATAAAAATAAAGCATTGCTCATCTTTTATATTACTTCACTAGTACTTAGGATAAATATATTTTGAGGGTTTTATGAATGTTTTTGAAAATGAATGAAGTTAATTATTTTAGGGTTACAATTTTACTAAGTAAGAATGTGTTTTTGCTTAGGAAAAATGGGATTTTATGTATGAATGAAGGGTAAATGTAGATGAATGAGGGTTTAAGGTAGGAATTCAATATTTTTAACTTATCAGTCATCGAGCCTTGGGTCCGGTCCCAACAAAAGTCAGAGAAATGCTCTGAGCCTTTTTTACTGAAAGTTTAGAATACTAAATACCTATAAGGGAGGGGAAATTAGTGATTTTTCCCGATGATGTCTTATTTACATGATTTCGCAACTGCTTTCTACCTACCCAACTTCATTTCTAGCATTTTTTCTTCATTTTGTAGGTGCATTTAGACTTGCAACCTTAAAACATTTTCTTTCAAAGCATAAAACTATCTAGATCTACCTTATTTCATCTGAGGGCTCAGATTAAAATGTTGATCTCCTCATTATTCTCTACCTATCTACTGATTTGTAAAGTTTAATCTGTTTGACAAATCTTTATTCACTATCTAAAACATGAAAAGTTAAGATTAAATTGTTTAACTAATCATGGATTATGGCATTTAGTGACACTCTGCACATAATCATTATTCTTGCAGTAAAAATAAAAGTAGTGGCATTTGGACTTGCTCACTTTCAGGTCTTATTTTTATCTCTTTTTTCTTTTGGGGTCTACATTTTTCTAAGTCCTTTGATCTTTCTTTTAGGACTTTTTACCCTCTTTTTCATTTATTATTATTTATTATTTTCAAAATATGGGAAAACAACTTGCAGAAAGCAATGTATGTACATATTTACAAGACTATCAAAGTTAATTCAAAAATTATGAATCATATATTTATAAGACCCTAACAGCCTCTATTTTCTTCATTTTCCATTATTTTCCTTCATTTTCCTCCTCACATGCAAACTGTGACCTTTCACCTTCATTTTCTCCTAATTTCCATTATTTTCATAAATAAAATGTGAATAATGCATCTTGCCTTTCCAAAGCCTTTTCCATTGCCTTCGTTAATTTCCTTTAGCCATAATAACCGAAATGAACACCCGCTGGGATTTCTTTCTCAACATTCAGCTTTGAATAAGTGTCCCTTGACCATGGTCTTATTTTTTTGTCTTTAATAACTTTTATTACTTGAAATTTTAACCCGGGTCTATTACATCTCCCTTTGAAAATAAACTCCCTATGAGTCTCTATCTCTCTTTGGGAAATCTCGTTGCTCCTCAATCTACCAATATCAATGATCATGGCTCCATTTTGTGTCACTAAAAATTGGCTCATTGATTGTCCCACTAGAAGCCTTCTAGCTCCATTAAGAATTTTTCCCATTGGGTCTTTTAGTTATGCCCTATATACTAGGGCTCCATAACTATGCCTCCTAAAAACTCATTATTTCTTCAATGATCATTGTACATGAGGACTTCAAGGCATGGTTCTAATGTGAATCATGCTTTGATACCATGTAGAAATTATTGTGTAGATCTGAAAATGCTCATGTTATTTACTAAAACACAAGACTCAAGTCTACTCTTCTCATTTGCCGAAAAAACTATTCATGATAGAGAACACAAATCATAAACATGCATAAATATTTATCAATTATGCAACCATGCATCAATCACATACATGAGAACACAAATGTATCTAAGGGGAAAGCAACTGCTAAAAACCACTTCAACATTGTTTACATTATTTAAGTGAATACGAGAAGCTCTTACAATTGTCAGCTCAATCTCAGAGCTCAACTTACAAGAGAAATTTTTTTATCTATCTGTTATGTGTTGCTGAATGATTGATTTTGGCTAGTACTTAACCAAGTTAGCACACCACGTCCTTATTTTCTTGTGTTGTTCCTTGAGGAATTAGACACCTATTAATTGAGAAATCCCTCTAATTGATTGTGCAATTCCCAAGGATGGTCCACTTGACGTCATGCACCACATGTATATTTATTTGGGGTAGCATCGGATGTGATCTAAGTCTCAAAATTTGCAGAGATTCTTAGACACATGTATTCCAGATAACCCAGAAAGTTTTTGGGGAAATTCCACCTGGATTGTATTTTATTAAAATAATTAATTATTTTTAAAGGGAGCCTAATTCTAAACTTAGGAAAATAAAATAATTAAAGTGAATTAATAAAATATGGGTGTGAATGTTCTAGAAAAGGCCAATCAAGTCAAAAGTTAATCTTAGCCATTGATTAGAGATCAAATATGGGTCGTTGAAGTTTCAACGAGAAGACTATAAGAATGGCTTGAAGGGTCATTTGGAAAACACGTTTGGTGAAGTAAGAATCAAGAGATTGATATCCTTAGTGAGTAGTGCTCAAGGAGAAACTTAGATAGAGAGATATTTTGTAGAGAGGGGCAATAGTTCTGGTTGGAGGCATTCCAGATCCAGAGTGAATAACAGAGGAGGTAGTGAGAGCCATAGTAGCAACGCAAAGCCAATGACGCAGAGCTTACGCAGTCACTGCGCAAAGCCTGAAGGGAAGTCATATTTTTGCTGAGAAGACAGTGTTGGGCTAGTGCCAGATCTCAGAGAGATTTTCCAGAAGCCAGAAGGCCTCAATTTCTAGCCATCAAAGAGACAGAGGGAAGTCGTAGTTGTGACGCAGAGGCAACGCAGGGTAGTCTGTTTTGGGTGTTGATTAGTGTCACGTTCTCGTCACTACTACATTTGGCAGAAATTCTGACACTTGGTTCCGACGCTTTTGACCAAATGTCGGAAATTTCCCCAAATTTTTTCCATCCCGCCCAAAACCGTCGCTATACTAACGTTTATAGAAAAGTGTCACAATACCGACACTTAGACAAAGTGTCGCAATTGCGATGTTTGGAGGAAGACGTCGCAATTGCGACACTATGGCCCAAAGCGTCGCTATTGCGACGACTGCCTCCAAACGTCGCAAGTATGACACAACGTCTAAGTGTCGCAATTGCGACATTTGGAGGCAGCCATCCCAGTAGCGACGCTTTTTCCGCCATCGGTATAACGACACTTATATGCGTGCTACATAAAAATACGAAACTTATATGCGCGCTACATAAAAATATGAAACTTATATGCGCGCTACATAAAAATACAAAACTTATATGTGCGCTAGATAAAAATGATTTTATTGTTTCGTATCCGTCGCAATAGCTACATTAACGTTTGATACACTACAAGAAAAAAAGACATTGGTGAGGGGCGAAAATGGTCACCATAAGCTCATTGGTGAGGGTCAAAAGAGCCTTCGTCACCAAAAATTGAACGTCACCAAAGGTGGCGTCGCCGAAAGTATAGGTGTTGTGGTGACATTCAAGGTCCATCACCAATAATGATTTATAGTGACAGATAGTGACCGTCACCATTTCATATGAGCAATGGTGACGAACAATAACCTCCGTCACCAAAAACCTGAACGTCACCAAAGGTGGCGTCGCCGAAAGTATGTGTTGTGGTGACATTCAAGGTCCGTCATGAATATTGATTATAATGACAGATAGTGACCGTCACCATTTCATATGAACAACAACGATTTTTTGTGATGGACCTTTCATGGCCGTCACTATTGGTGCATATATATGGCGACGTTCATTGACCATCACCATAAACTCATTGGTGACA
This sequence comes from Pinus albicaulis, assembly GCA_034641835.2. Lineage (NCBI taxonomy): Eukaryota > Viridiplantae > Streptophyta > Pinopsida > Pinales > Pinaceae > Pinus > Pinus albicaulis. Next base: position 599,683,634 of record CM076580.1, read on the forward strand.
TCAAGGTCCATCATGAATAATGACTATAATGATAAACAGTGACCCTCACCATTTCATATCAACAACAAAGATTTATGGTGACGGACCTTTAAAGGTCGTCACTATTGATGTGTATATATGGTGGCATTCGTTGACCGTCACCATTTCATATTTTGGTGAGGGTCGAAAAATGTCACCATAAGCTCATTGGTGATGGTCAAAAGAGCATTCGTCACCAAAAACTGATCGTCGTCATTCCCTATGAATATCAGGGCACGATGGAATCGAACCACCAACCTCCTACTTGTAAAGCAGGTGCTCTTCCATTGAGCTAGCACCCTTTAAAGAATTAGACTTTAAACTAGAAATTGTCCCTAAAGGTGCAAAGATACACCAAAGGAATAGAAAATCTAGGAAGATCAAAAGTTGCTAGAAATAATATGCTCAATATACATAATAAAAAGACAATAAGAATAACTTTTGATATAATCTAACAAAGCATATACTACGTAGGAGAATAACTAGAAAGCACAACTAGAAATTTGAATCACAACATAACAATATAAAAGAACATGCAACAGGAAAGGAACAACTCCACAATTTGAGAAATATGAACAATCCATGGGCCTGTTCTTATATATTGATATAGATAACGAAATAGAAATCTAGATTTATGAAATTCAAGTATCACACAAGAATGTCTTGAAAAAACATCAATATGTAAAATAGTATTTTTTGCATTTGGATTTACCTTGCAGAACCTCAGGAAAAAGTTTCCACAAAAACAACAAATAAACATAACAACATGGACCTCAGGAGCACTAGAGAAGTATTCAAATAAAATGATGAAAAGTGTATCTAGAAAGAACTGAGAACCCTTTGAAGTAAACCACACATTTATCATCGTGACTAGTACACTTGCCAAAAAAGGTAAAAATAAATTATGAACTATTCCACCAAAAAAGCAATGAATTTTTCCACTAAAATACAGTTTCAAATAAATCACTAGCATGACGCTAACTTCTCTGCAAAAATAGGGAAGTTTCAAGACAATGTATAATAGCTTGCATGGAAATCGTGTTGATAAAACCTTCCAAGGAATAAGACCATAGCAGTCAACAAGAGTGCCATCATACTTAATACTATCAAAGACTGGTCAATAGCAAAAGTGAATTGACGGACCTTCATAACTGGCATTGGTTCCTTATCCTTCATCCAACCCTAAAATTTTAGACCGAGGTTAACATTTTGAAGGAAAATTAAGAAAAGTCACATGATCTTGTGAAATAATATTTTTATCACTACCACCAACTATAATGCAACAGTTTTGCACAAACAAAACATCCTTGTCTAAAGTGAAGTAGTCAATGATGATTAAGACTAATTGTGGGCTTAGAATTGTTTTTCCATTTTTTTTTTTGAATTGTTAGAATTAATGTACTTAGTAGTAGAGGCATTCCCACCACGGATTGGGAAGTCCACAAAAACCACTTATGTAACTGAGATTGTTGACTATAATCATTTTAACCTTCTCCTTCCTTTTGCTCAGCCACTGAAATATGTGTTGAGAACTCTTTGCTTAAGACATCCCTAATTAGAATGGGTAGACCATTAGTGATAATAACAATATTCTCGTAAAATTTTCACTATCATTACAATTTATTTTGGGCTAAAATTTAGACTTATGGGTATCTTTGTCATGCCTTGTAAAGAAATGAATATGACAAGGGGAAGGAGCAGAAGAAGAGGGATTAGAAAACATCCACTGAGAGGAACTTGAATTGTTGTCAATGATGCTCCATCTTTAGGGATCGCTTTTGTAACTTGTTTCAATATTCAAGGCAAGCCAGAAAGCCTTGCTCCAATGAACTAAGTGCATGCAAATTCCATCTTGTGTTGAATATGAAACAAGAGACACTTGATAAAATTGAAACATTAATCCCCGACGATGAATTTTTCAATATACTAATGAACAATCAATAGCAGAAATTGTCAGAGAGGTAGCCACTGCTAAGTAGCTCCTTCCTAAGAGGTTAGAAACATTGTCTAATAACTAGTTTGTAGAAGCCATCGAAATCACCCAACAGGTACCACATTGCACACAACATGTTGAGTTGTGGGAGAAAGAATCTTAAATTAGAATGCACCCTTTTGCGAGAGTAACAGCATTTTGGAGAAACAAAAATGCCTATGATAAGTGATATACCTGGTGGAGGTATAGAAATGTTGCCAACAGATCAGGAGGTTGGTCCAAACCCCAAGAGATATCTAGGGAACAACCCCAAACCCGAGTAGCTCTGAGGCTATGGCAGAAACATTGAGAAGTAATGTGAAGGCAAAAGTCTTGCAATCAGACTAAACTCATAGGATAAATACGAACTAAGAGTGACAAATTTCTCGACAGTTCCTTAGTCTAAAGAGGCTAGAAGCTCATGCGACACTACAAGGTTATTTTATTGGGCAAAGAGAATGGTATGTGCATCTTGTAGATGCAAACTGCTCTTGCACATGATGGGAAAAAGGGCTTGCAAAAAGATGCCCTATGTGCAGCATCAACGCACACAACATTCTCTTTTTCCCAATGCACTAACCTTCTAGTTGGGGCCAAATAGCACTTGGGTCACAGTGGCAAGGCTTTCAGTAGCAGGCACATACCAAATCTTCCACAATTTGCGCTATCGTACCAAAACTATATCTTGGACCTATGCTAAGATGTGAGGTGTTTCCATTGCAAGACTTCAAGCAGTGTGTTTAGCATTCAAAGCTGACAAAATTGAGAAACACCTTGACCAGGGAGAAAGAATTAGAAAGAAACGAACAAATAATAATAATAACAAATCTAGAGAATTATAAATAGGAAACCCTGCTATCACTGCACTGGAGGTGCAGTCCTTCACTTTTTTATTTTTCATTATAATTTGCACAAAATCCCTCCAATCCCAACCTGTCACATTTTTGCATTTAGCAACAGTTAAAGAATTTTTCATTTGGTCACGTATGAATCCCAATGGACGGATGGTATTACATATGCCATACATAACAATTAGGAAGCCAAAACAAGTAAATTCAATGTTTCAATTGTAACTTCTTATCAGGAAATGTTAGTTACAGTAACAGAAATGGTATGCCAATTGCTGATCAGGAGCTCAAATCTGAGCTTGGGAAAAAGCTCAAAAATGAAAGTGCTCAAATTGAATTGGAACCTGAGCGACGGGATAGGCCTCGGCGATACGATCCCAACGCCGTGAACGGCACTGAAAACCGACGCTGTATGAAGAAGTTATTCAACTTTGAAGTTCTTCAATTTCAGTTAAAAAAGGCCAGTTTGACTTTAGAAATTGGGAAATATTAAAAAAAGAATATTCTGGGAATATTCCTCAGAATATTCCTTGGAATATTCCATAGAATATTCTACAGAATATTCCCTGTGGACCAACCGTCTTGTGACAAGTGGCAATTTACAATTCGTTGTTGAATTTACTGTGTAATTTTTGGTCCAATGAAGAGCTGCCACGTGGCAGGCCCGGAGGCCGCCACGTGGCCCCAAGTCACAATTGAATGGCGGGTTAAAACTTTGTTTAGCTCCGGCGGGATTTGAAACCGAGACTTCATTGCTACTACCACAACGCTTTGCCAATACACCATGGGCTTACGACTTGACATGTGTTCAACCCAAATGCTAAATAACACATGCTTTAATGTGGCAACGTTCAAACAGTTAACGGTTAGCGCTTATTGCGCATGTGAACGCGGAGTTTGTTAACTGCAACATTTAATGCTTCCGCCAATTTAGCGCCCGTTCCCCCAAATTAGGCGGATGTGCCAGTTTAGTTCAGTTAACTGGCAGTGTCTCCACATTTAGTGGAGCTTGTTTAGGCCAGACTGGCAGTTAGTAAATATGGCATATCTTTCACATGGGAGATCCTTTTGAGAGTGAATTTTTTTTTGATTTTGGGTCTCTTCGACCTTCTGAAGCCATGGGCACAGGTTTCATAGCCATCTGAGGTCGTTTGCAGGTGATTTTGCTTCGTGGAAGTTCCAGGAGCCACTAAGGCCAAATCAGTTTGGGAGCTGCATTGGGAATTGTGCAGCCAGTGAATGTGGAACGAAGGTCATTCCTGAAGTTTTTCAGCATTCTGAATCCATTTCTACAGCTCGTTTTTCCTTTTGAGGCATTCTTCTCACTGTTTAGCTTCAGGGAAGCTTTCAGGGCCACCAGGGCCATTTCAGTGTTGGAGCTGTTTGGGGGCTATGTTCATCCATTTTTGATGATTCAAAAGCCTATTTCTGCTATTTTCGACCTTCTGAGTCTAATGGAAGAGGTTTCAGAACCAATTGAGGTCATCTTCACCTCGAAATTCTCCATGCAAGTCTAAAGGGCCACCAGGGCCAATTGGGGAAAGTACTGTATAAGGTACAATTTCACTGTTTAGTGTTGTGAAAGAGCATGTTTAGCTAATTCCTATCTTCTGATTCTGTATTTACAGTCAGATCTGTCTTTCGAGACACTCATATTCTTGTATTAGCCTTTGTAGCATTTTTAATACAAGAGGACAAGCCTAGTTTGAGAGGCTTGATCCAGCAGATGTAGCCCAGAGGGGGGGTGAACTGCTTTATCATTTGATGTCTTTATTTGCTGAAGATGATATGCTAAACAAAACTGATATAAAGTGTTAAACAGAAAATATACATAACTTGCATACACACATAATCACCTACTCAGCTGCAAAAAGTTATTTGTCTTATTCCGCAAGACATCAAACTTCAAGTATGTGTATGTCAAAGACTTCTAAGTGATTACTTCATTATTTCTTTAGGCAGAGCCTGTAGAGGGCCAGATAGCCTCTGGAACTCATCCTCTCTTTAGAGGTGACATGTCCGGTGAATGCCCCTACAGTCTATCTCTGTATAAGAAATAAGAAGTTTTCACATTTTCAAAGGTCACTTGGAGTGTATAGCTCACATTTGAAATTATGGGAAATGGATACCTTGCACCCTTAAACAAGTACATTCCATTTTCAGATCAATTGCATAAGCCATATGTATTGCCTGTGGAAAGGCTGATTGTAATCCCTATGTGAGACAAAATCTCAATAAATAGCAACATAAAGAACTCATATGCAGCAGAATTGTTGTAGAAATTATTTTATAAATGGGAAAGGTAGTGAATTATGGAATAGCATATCATGCGTACTACCTATTTAGTTGCTTACCCTGCAATATCTACTATCATTTTCAGTTCCTTTATTATTTGGGTACACTTCTCATTTTATCTAGAATTACAATGAGATAATTGTCCAATAGTTGGTCATATTATAGTAGGAACGTCACCAATATAGGAAATCTAGTTTTTGACTGAAAATGAGAGCAGGGCATAAGGAAAATAATTGCCACAAGGTAAAACTATGATTGACAACTTCTTATTGGAATGTATATTATTTGGATTTAAATACAAACTATGATTATTTTTGTTAATTTTGTGGATGTTGGAGAATAGACATTCAAGAAAGTTTGTCACTGTAACACGTCTACAATGTAGCTGTAGATCCTTTTTCACCTTGGTTTCTATTTTATGCAATGGCTTGCAGTGGTAGCATGATGCATGCATTAAATATTTTCTTCCAATGTTCTAGTGAACCTGGTATTTTCAAGAGGGTGATAACCTGTTAGGAAAGAACTTATTTTTTCATAAGAGGCATTCCTAGAAAAAATTGGTCAAGAGGCCAATCTGCAAGACAAAATTATAATATATATTGTGACCTCTCCAAAGCTTGAAACTTATTCACTGGTTGATACTTCACTAGTCAGTCAATAATGCAGCAGCCTTCAGAAACCAAAACATAGTGGTGACTTGCAGGTCATGTTTGCATTATGCTAGTACAATCTTAGTCTATTCAGAGGCCTACCATATGCAACAAAAGAGATTTGTAGAGAAGCTTGCCATGTTCACTATTGGAATTGTAGGATGTTAAAATTGGAAAACCAGGTCCAAACTCCATGCCGTAATGCTCAGATGAAGATATCAATATTTTTATTGGGTTCCTCTTTCGAAGAGGTGCAAGATCGATCTAAAGATCATCTTAATCCGATGACCAGAACATTTATTTTGAATTTATTTTCTAATATATTCATATATGTGCAGGTCGTCTTTAAGGTTTTGTACCCCAACAAATGTGTCACACACCCTCAGTGATTGGTATAAATAGAGTCAACGTTGGAGGACATTTCACTCATCTCATCCTCACACATTTTCTCTCCTCTTTTGATTGGTTCGAGCTCCATAGAGGCATTTTTTGGTTCGTCTGTGTTGCCGTTGTTTCTACCGTTGTCGTTGCTACCGTTGTTGTTGTTGTTGCTGTTGCTGCTACCGTTTCCGTTGTCATTGCTTCCATTGTTGCTGCTATCGTTGCTGTCATTGCTGCTGGTGCTGCTGCTATTACTGCTGTCTAGGCAGCATTGACTTTTTTGGGGTTGAATTTGTGTTGACCATTTGGCTGATCTGAGGGTTGTGTGACATTTCTGGATAGCCGACCGTTTTGAGACTTTGCTGGTTGAAGCATCCTGTTTACCGTTGTAATGCACCAACACTTTTATATGTTTCTGACTTGTCTTCTATTGATCTACTGGTATGTTCTATCATCATTTTACTTTATGGTTTATGTGATTGTTGTCTAAACATTCAAGAGGAAGTAAAGTTGCATCAAGCATAGAACATCGATAAAATTTAACATGGTATCAGAGCTGAGGTGAAGACAAGCCCTAATTTGTAGCAATCACCAAAGAGAAAATGGGTTCCACAAACTATGGCTTCAAGGAGGATGACAAGTTGACTAGGAAGGGTGACTTCCATGCTTGGAAGATGATATTGGATCTAAAATTGGAAGACCAAGATGTCATGGACTATGTGCAGGGTAGAATCCAAGAACCTCCATCCACTGCTACTGTTGTTGCCAAAACAAAGTATAAGAAGGGGGATATCAAAGCAAAGCTGATGATCAGGGAATCCATTCATAAGAGTCTAGTGGCCTACATCTTTGAGCTAGGCACATCCAAAGAGATGTATGATAAGTTGATCGAAATGTTCAAGGCCAACAATGAAAATCAAGTACTATTCTTCAAGAATCAATTGATGAATCTGAAGAAAGGCAGGATGAGTTTGTTCAATCATACTTTCTAAAGCTGACCGAGATCAGGAACAATCTGCTGGCTATTGGAGAGACAATAGCTAATTGAGAGATGGTACTCACCGCACTTGGAGGGCTCCCATCCGAATGGCATGTGTTCAACACTACCATTCTCAATAATAATGTGGTACCTGACTTTGACGAGGTACTGTCGAGATGTGTTCAAGAAGAGACAAGAATGAAGGAGTATGAAAATGAAGGAAATGTTGTTTACGCTGCTCATTCTAGAAAGGAGAACTTTGGTGGTCCAAAGAACAAAGGAAGAGCAGTGGCCCAAGGAAAGAAGGGCAAATGTTACACTTGTCATAGGCCAGGTCACTATGCTAGAGAATGCCCTTTCAAGAAGGATTCTCCCGATGGTGATGACAACAACAACAACCGGAGGAATGGCAATCAAAGGAAAAACAGGTTCAAGGGAAAGAGGAAGGCTCCCTCCAACGGAAATGGCCAACCTTTCAAAAGGTCAAGAAATTCCAGGTATGAGGAATCAAATGTTGTTGATGATAAAAGAAATGAATTAATTCTTGTATCTGCCCTCTCTGCTGCATCTCCACCCGACACTATGGATGTCTGGTTGATAGATAGTGGTGCCTCAAGGCACATCACTGGGTTCAAGGAAGCACTTTCTGACATGGTTGAGAAGGATACTAATCTGGAAATTATCCTTGGAGATAATGCCACATATCCCATGAAAGGGACAGGGACTATGACCCTCCACTTGTCTCAAGGACAAGTCCTCTGCTTGCAGGATGTACTCTATGTACCAAAGTTGAAGAAGAACCTTGTGTCTATATCGGCCATGGAAGACAAATGTTTCAATGTGGCATTCATTGATGGAAAGGTGCGCATGTGGGAGAAGAGCTTCAAGGAAGCTATCACGGTTGGGTTTAGAGTTGATACACTCTACCAGGTTGGAGGAAGTCCACTGGGAGCAATGAAATGTGATACTATCCGACAGACTGAACTATGGCACTGAAGGTTTTTAAACCTTCTCTAAAAAGCCCTTCCCGAAGCAAGGAAAGTAGTGACGGGGATGCCCGAGTTCTCAAATAATCATGAAGGTGTATGTCAGGGTTGTGCCAAAGGAAAAAGGGGACCTTTCCCCTCAAGCGTCACAAAGACATATGATGTCTTGCATTAATACATTCTGATCTATCTAGTACACTTCCCATAACATCTTTGGGAGGATTTTCTTATTATATGAGTCAAATGAGTTCAAGAACCTTTTCAGAGGAGCTAGCATCAAGAGGGAGACCACAATGTTTGTGGGCTACAGCAAAACTTCGAAGGCCTATAGAATCTATGTGCTTGGTCAAAGGGAAGTGAAGATATTCCACAATGTCACCTTTGATGAAGATGCTTCCTTGAGGAAAGTAGTCAATCTTTCGAGATCTGAGGAAGATCATGAAGCAAGGCCTGGAAATCAAGAAGAACCGAAGGATGAGACGATACCCGATACTGAAGGACCGATGGACCCGATTGATCCACCTCCTTCACTAGGGAAGAGACCATCATGGCTCAAGGACACTCTCGGGGATGCTGAGGGACATATGGCCCCAAGGGGGACATTTCGTGAAAGCAAAAATCTGAGTAGATACCAACGGTATCTAGCTGCCATGAGTACTATTGTACAATCTGAGCTTGGATCTTTTGAGGAAGCCGTAAAGCATCAAGTCTGGAAGGGTGCTATGCAAGAAGAGTATGAGTCCATAATCAAGAATGATGTCTGGGATATGGTTCCAAGACCGGAGGACAAAGCAGTTGTCACCATGAAATGGCTCTACAAGATCAAGCATGGATCTGATGAAAGTGCGGAAAAAATCAAGGCAAGATTCGTTGCATGTGGCTTCTCTCAAAAGAAAGGAATAAACTATGATGACATATTCGCACCTGTGGCATCATATACCACCATTTGATCTATCATAGCCCTTGCTACTACGCAAGGATGGAGTCTTCATCAGATGGATGTGAAGACAGCATTTTCGCATGGTGCGATAAAGGAAGAGGTGTATGTAGAGCAACCTCTGGGGTTCGAAGTCCAGGATCGGGACACTCATTTCTGCAGGTTGAAGAAAGCCCTCTATGGGATGGGCTGAAGCAAGCACCCAAAGCTTGGTACGAGAGGATAGATAGCTACCTGATGAAGCTGGGCTCCACTCGTAGTAATGTTGATCCGAACCTTTACTTCAAGGTTGTCAAGGAGAAGCCTCTCATTCTGGTGCTGTATGTGGATGACCTCTTCCTGATAGGTGCTGACCCTCTTATTCATCAGTGCAAGAGGTAGCCCGCTGCTGAGTTTGAGATGAAGGACCTAGGACTGATGCATTACTTCCTAGGCCCAGAGGTCTGGCAGAGACCTGGCAATATTTTCCTTTCTCAAGGAAAATACATTGTGAAGCTTCTAGAAAGATTTGGTATGGTGGAATGTAAGTCCGTGTCGACACCAATGGAGCTCAACTTTAAGAAGTTGAGTGGCAGCGTTGCTGGGCCTGTGCTGGCAAATTCTACTGAGTATCGTCAACTCGTAGGGGCCCTGATGTTCTTAGTGAACATCCATCCGAACGTATGTTGTGCAGTGAACACTTTGAGTCAACACATGGTTGATCATAACATTCACTGGGTTGGTGCCAAGAAACTCTTGAGATATCTCTATAGCACGATAGACCATGGGCTGAGATACACTGCTAGGATTATGACACTCCATGGATATACTGATGTCGATTGGGCTGGCAGTGTGGTGGATCACAAGAGCACATCTGGATGCTACTTCACACATAGATCTGCTTCGGGCAGGAATCTGAAGTCGGTTGCCTTGATCACCATTGAGGCCGAATACATTGTAACATGTATGGCCTGTTGTGAAGTCACTTGGTTGCGAAATCTCTTCAGTGAGTTGTTAGAGCATGTGCTAGATGCCACTGTTATCCTTTGTGATAACCAGAGGGGGATTCTTTTGTCATAGAATCCTGTGTTCCACGAACGATCCAAGCATGTTGATGGCTAGTACCAATTTATCCGGGATATGGTACAACGAGGCACCGTAAGGCTTGATCATATAGGAACTGATGAGCTAGTTGCGGATATTCTCACAATGCCCTTGGGGAAGGTCATGTTCCTAACCTTCCGTGAGAATCTTGGTATCGTGGAACAACCCTATTCTGAGGGTTCTATTGGATGATGAGCTTTGGGAGCTCTGGGGGGCTTTGGGGATAGCTTCTCGGAGCTATAAGCAACCACAGGGCTAGGCTTACCTAACCTTGTTGGTGTGCTTGGGCCCCACCGTTATGATGATTGATTTGGTTTGCCTCTCATGATCTGTGCCCCGTATGCATCCTACCCATTTGAGTTCCGGACTCATGGGAAGTACCTCTCATTTGGCCAATGAGGTGGGAAAAGCTAGAGACTAGTAGAAAAGACTGATGGACGCATCAGAGATTTCCGTAATCTCTATCTAGGATGGCATGGTCCAACCACTTGATCTGGGATCAAGTCTAGTGAGGTTTCAAACCTCCAATTTACTTTGGGTCAGATAAACCAACTTCGGGTTGGTATGAGACTCTTTATGAGTCTGATAGAGGTTTCGAACCTCTGGGCTGAATCTCTCAGCCGGGAATGATGTCTTTGTGATTGACCCACTTCTGTTCTGAAATAAAGAGTCCAGCAAAGCAAGTTACAGCGGGATGACACACGATGTTTGATTGCACTGGTGGGATGGAATTATCCCTAGTTGAGAGGGAGTGTTAAAATTGGAAAACTAGGTCCAAACTCCATTTTGTAATGCTCAGATGAAGATACCAATATTTTTATTGGGTTCCTCTTTCGGAGAGGTGCAAGATCGATCTAAAGATCATCTTAATCCAATGAGCAGAACATTTACTTTGAATTTATTTTCTTATATATTCAAATATGTGCAGGTCGGCTTTAAGGTTTTGTACCCCAGCAAATGTGTCACACACCCTTAGTGATTGGTATAAATAGAGTCAACGTTGGAGGAAATTTCACTTATCTCATCCTCACACATTCTCTCTCCTCTTCTGATTAGTTCGATCTCCTTAGAAGCAATTTTCTATTCGTCTGTGTTGCCGTTGCTGCTACCGTTGTCGTTGCCATTCCTGTCATTGTTGTTTCCGTTGCTGCTACCATTGTCGTTGCCGTTGTTGCTACCGTTGCTGCTGTCTGGGCAGCATTGACTTTTCTAGGGTTGACTTTTTGTTGACCGTTTGGATGATCTGAGGGTTGTGTGACATTGTTGGATAGCCGACCATTTTGAGACTTTGCTGGTTGAAGCATCCTGTTGACCATCGTAACACACCAACACTTTTATCTGTTTCTGACTTGTCTTCTATTGATCTACTGGTATGTTCTATCAGCATTTTACTTTATGGTTTATGTGATTGTTGTCTAAACATTGAAGAGGAAGTAAAGTTGCATCAAGCATAGAACATCTATAAAAATTAACATAGGACAAATGAAATAGTTAGTTTATATATCTTCAGCGATTTTGAATTAGGAAAGAAGCCCTTAAAATGTACATCCATCATAAGACTAGGCCAAGTTCAATCTAGTCAAGTGTGTTGCTGCTTGCACACACTTGTTATTTATTTTTCCCGTCTTAGGCCTTAGCAAACTGACAAATTAAATGTATAAGAGTTCCCAAAATAAGTGTCTAAGTGAGATGGAAGACATGTGAGAAAATTCAAGCTGGCCTATCCATGTTCACCCATTATTGGGCTACTTTAGGATTAATAGTTGAGGAAACTTTTTCAGCACTGTGGGACTAAGAAATTATGCCAACTTGTAAGATTAAATAACATTGCAACACCATGAGAGTCATCTAGAATTGTTGAACTGATGCTGACCAATTTAGCATATTAGTAGGAGACAACTTACCAACTTCTTAGTATCATGTTGCATGAAAAATTGACTCAAACCTAAGTTTTTGAGGCAACTGATATACTACCCAAATCATGTCCTTTAGGAGACAAAGTTTGCACATTGAGTGTGTGAGAGAGCGAATGGGTATCATGTTCACATGGATTGATACATTAGTCCAATTTATATTTTATTATATTTTCCTAAAGGCTAATATCAATAAATGCGAACATGAGAGTGGGTGCCCTCACATTTGAAGAGACGAATCTAGAGGGATTGTGTTAAAGACAATTTAAGTTAATCATTTTACCCTCATGCTTAATAGAAATAAAAATTTCATATGATTCATGTCATATGCGCCCAAGGTTTGAAAACACTAAAGTTTAAACTCCCAACATGTCCTTTATGAGAGTGGGTGCCCTCACATTTGAAGAGACAAATCTAGAGGGATTGTGTTAAAGACCATTTAAGTTAATCATTCTACCCTCATGCTTAATGGAAATAAGTATTTCATATGATTCATGTCATATGTTCCGAAGGTTTGAAAACACTAAAGTTTAAACTCCTAGGATCTCATCATTCCCTCTAGTTGAAGGAAGAAGAAATTTGAAAAGAAACATTGAACTCCTATAGTGACTCATACCTTTCTTATTTCACCTTTGCACTTGAGAATTTGATATCTTAGGATTTGAACCTCAAATTAAGTGGTAGGTTGAACATATAATTGAGGTTGTTTGACCTTTTGGGAAACTATGCAACGATGAGTGCTTTCTATGTCCAAGATTATAATGATCCATTTTAGATGAATCTCTTAGCTTTCATTGCCTTAAGATTTTTGAATATTGATCTTATTAGAAATTGTAATTTAAAGGTAATTGTTATTGCAAAATCTAGCACCCCTATGGCATCATAGGTATGGGCACCTCAACTTGACCTATCTCTCTTAGTTGGCATGAGAGAAACTAGTAGATGGACTTCTGAACATTTTGTAGAAGATCCACAGAGTTTGCAGAGCTTGTCAGGCAAGGAAGCTACGTTGAATACCATTTTATGAAGGACAAGCTTGGAGAGTGTAGAGGGTCCTTCAGTTGGTATTTTCAGACATATGTGGACCAATGAACATGACATCAACCACTAGTGCTAGATACTTCCTTCCGTTTGTTGATTATTTCGGTAGAAAAATGTGGGTATATTTTATATAATTAAAATATGAGCGTTTAATGAATTTCAAAGTTCAAAGAATTAATAGAGAAATAGTTAGGTTGTCACATTGCCTCTCTTAGATATGATACTGGTGGGGAATTCTACTTAAAATGTTTCAATAAATTTTGTGCTAAACATGGGACCAATGAACATGACATCAACCACTGGTGCTAGGTACTTCCTTCCGTTTGTTGATTATTTCAGTAGAAAAATGTGGGATCCAAAGACAATATGGGATGAAAACACCTTTCAAGACCTTGTGGCAGGCATACAAGAAGAAGAAGCTCCCACCCCTCTTGAAGATGATAACAATATCACTAAAAGGGACCCTCCAAATTCACAAGATTAGTTCATGATGGATAGGCTTCTTAGTGACCAACATAGCCCCATAGCAAACCCCATCCTAATCAAAGAACTGGTATGTGTTGATGTATGTGTCCTAGATTCTATGAAAGATTTGCATGAAAAAAAGGAGCATGATAATAATTTTCACCATTGTGAGGAGGCTAGTCATGATGTCCAACATGACAAAGCAATAAACATAGGAAATGAAATTTTTTTGAATAGTTCCACCAATGATACAAGATATATGTAGTTCTAGTCGGATAGAAACCATGTTTCTACCCAAAAGGATCAACCATTTGAAAAGTATGATGAATATCATGCTTCCCTTGCTGATAATTTAAATCCTAAAAACACTTTTGAGGTCACAGAATTATACTTAATCACACTAATCCTATTTTTTCAAACAGTGAAAGTAAGGGAGTTGCAGACTTTCATGGTAATATACTTGGCACCTCGACATTCCATTGGGAGTTTGAGTAGAGCAGTAATGTACCCCCATGTTGCACTTTGATTTTAATCATGATCGTGTAAGAAATAAACGGAAGTAATCATGGTTTCCTAGAGTTTGAGGTCAATAAACTTAAAGGGTTTTTCAAAACCATGAAAGTAATAATGTGACCCTCGTGATTATCTGAGTGAATAAATAATTAATTTTATAGTTCAACCCTCAAATATCCTATATCATGGAATCTGATGGCCCCCCTATTTTTTATGCCTATGATCTAAATTTATTCCTCAATACTGATGGGATAGGGAAGTTTCTCCCTTTTACTGTCAATACTCATCTAGAAGACAAAGTTATTGACATATGTCTTGAATATTCCATGGTAGAAAAACAAAACGTATGTTATAAACACGCAATTAATGAAGCTCTCAGTCATACAGATCCATTTCCACCTCTATATGGCTCTATTGTTGACAATAATGAAGTTGGACAGCCCCAGAAGATTGATGAAACCTATAATGAAACCCTCAATGATATTTACAACTACAGTGCTAAGAATGAAAGCGATTTCAAGAAAATCATTGATGAAGAATACGGGCCTGACCCAAATAAAAATTCTCTCTAGATCACATCAAATGCAAAGATATTCTCTTCTCCATGAACATGTGGACAATCATTCATGCACTAGATTTTTACAAGGAAATGTAGACAACGAACATCTAACAAATCCACATGAAGTTGACATTGAGGGACAACTTTGGGGCCTGGAAAAGGTGCATTCTGGAATGATCAATGATATAGGTCAAAATGATCTTGAAACCAGCAAGAGGACATTTTCTCAACGTAGTCATAAACAAGATTTGGCTGCTCCAACCACTCAGCTTATGGGGTACCTTTCAAAGTGTGATTCACATCAATACGATCTATATATGCACAGGTAACCAAAAGCATGAATTGCAGAAATTTTTTTTAAAAAAAGGCTACTAGCAGGAGTAACAAGTTTGGATATGATCATGAGCCTTATAATATTTTTCATAGGAAATATGTTCTCTAGCACATTGAGGATGTGGTTCATCCTGAGTGGACTATTTTCTTGGTTCATTGCATTGGTGTCAACACCGTGAGTGAAAGGGCTGATGCCAAGTTAAATATTTGACTCAACCATGTTGGAACCAAGCAACCAATGGTTCACAACTATAGGCCTATTGAGTACCATGCAAAGATAGCTAAAGGAGAACATTCTAATGCACAATCTAGTGCTAGAAACCCTATACAACCCAGTCAAGAAACTGAAATATTAATTAAGTGCAACTTATATGAAGTGATCCCACAAATGGTTGTAGTTGTAGACATGTACCTGACTACTTTGTATAAATATCCTAGAACATAATCGACGAATGAATTTGTACCCACTTTTTTGCATGCTCTGGGGGACAGGACCAGTTCTAATATAATTAAAAAATAAACAATAATTGGCAAAGGTGATCAATGTGAAATGTTTTTGAAGAGTGCTCTTCATGATACTAGAAGAATAGCTAACTAACATGATATTTTGTATCCAGAGGAACAATGGGACCCAAACCCCTTGCATAACTTTGAGTACCTTGTCCACATTAAAAGAATGGAAAGCATTTTAAGCTTAAACAATTTAGAGTTTTCATTTTTAGCACAGAAGGGAAGGGTGGTCGACCAAGAGTCAATAATGATGTGGAAACCATCTTAAAATAGCCTAATAGACAAATAAAATGTGCTTGTACTCTAAAATTACTTAGTGTTTGACATGAGATTGAGAAATGAAAATTGGATTTTGGAAGTATTTCACATGGATCAATGCTGGCCCAAAAAATTATTGAATAGGGGTCAATTTGATATCACAAATGCCACAAGTACTTATTTTTGTGGTTGTTGCATCTTACTCTGGATTACATAGACCTTGCAAACCAATACAACATAATTGGGTCAAGCATGTTATTAGTGCAGTATTGTCCAAGAGAGCGAAAAAAGCGTGCGATTACATTTTATAGGGTAATTGTGCAGTGTTGTTCATAAGTCTGAGCCAACCATAGCCTTTAAGGTTAATATTAGCCCTAAGCAGAGGGACCAAGTCTACTGGAGTTCGACAAACAACCTGATTTCTTGAGACTAGCAGAGACATTTCCAGGTCTGTGGTTATCTCTAAGATAAGTCAAAGCCCTGTGGTATGACAGGATGTGGCTCTAAAATTTACAAGCCTGCCAGTATTTAGGCTGGCTTACATTGGTAAGAACTCACTACAAGCAGCACTTTGGAAAGAAAAATAAACAAAAAAATATTGTCCACGTGGATGCATCATACAAATAGGAACTACAAGGGCATGCACCAACTATTAATTTCTTATTTCAAAGGAGGCCATATTCGTAAAAATAGTATTAGTTATGAATGGGACACAACATACTCTAAAGAACCGTTGCCTAGTCCAGAGGGAATCAAGGAACTAGCAATTTCATGCATTAATATTTCCTCTACATCTCTCCTATTTCCCATGCTTTAAGCACAATTGGAGCACTAAGAATCACATAGAAGTGCAAATAGAGTGCATATGAACAATAAACAAACCTGTATAGAATGCAAGAAAATTCCAGTCTCAACATCAAATATTGACACAACATTCTCAGCCGCTGCAGCAAGGTACCTACCAAGACAAGGCTGAAATCGCACTTGACTCATTCCACCCTGTAAATCACCACAGTTTACCCAATCAGCACAAATTCATGCTTCAAAGACTTGTTTCAATAATAAAATGCATTGCTTAGAGTCATGCCAATTAATATTTTCAATGAAAGCTACCTTGAAATATCTGGTGCATGCACCTTGGTTAACACTCCAGTAACGGACTTCACTTTCCCCATCACAAGAGAAAATAAGATCTTCATTGTTCAGGTGGAAATCAAGAGACATTACAGACCCAGTATGACTAGAAAAAGTACGTAAGGTATAGTTTGGCTGCAAGATACAAAAGAATGTTTGAGCTATTAGACAACAAAAATACAAGATTAACCCTAATTTTGAGTGAATAAACCAAGCATCGTTAACATGTACAGAAGGTAAGTAATACAGAAATTGAAACAAGAGCTGTACAAGCTTCAAATCAATATTCATTTATAGAACTTGTGATCTGTCAGAAATACCCTAGCAAATATTGCATACAGCAATCACATTCATATAATCATTCAATTAATGATGACCAGTCAGCTTTTTATTCAATTAAAATATTCATATAGATGTTACATTATTCATTTAATCATTTCATCTAAGACATTTACAAATGGCCACAGTGAAGCTTGAAAATGCAACTACTCGTACAAGTTACATGAGCTGGACTATAGGGATAACAGAGTTTAGTCTTTCTTTTAAAAAAATCCAAATAGAGATCATCATTTTTCTTTAAAACAAACACAATGTTACACAAGGATATGATGCCGAAGGTAAGGGACACGCTCCCCATGCTCCCAACACTTTTAGGACATGGGTAATCCAAAAGGGGTTGTTTCCCCATAGTAAGGAACATCCCTCTCAAAAAATGAGATTCTCCCATACTCCCTTTTCACCGAAGTCCTATATTTCCAGGTGTGATAGCGCTTTTTGCTATCCCTCTTGTAAATAATGCTATGAATTGTAATTCATGTAAATGATGTGGAAATGTAAACATTGACTGGGATGAGAGGAGTAGGCACGGATTCAGAGATCTGAGGATGAGTTGTTGCTTGGGAAGTGGTTAAACTCAAGGATATTCATTTAATATGCCATCAGTTTTTTTTCTAACTGGGTTTAATGGCCTGCACAACAGACAGGGAAGTTGAGCATGGGCTTCCCAATTGAAGGACAAGCCCATACCACCTCTGCCTTCGAGGCACGTGTGGTGTGGTCTACACACAAGACGCAAACAAGGGTCAGCGGAAGAAAAGACGCCGACAAGAGAGAGAAGATAGATGGACAGAGGAAGTAGTTGGTGAGACTAGGAAGAGAGGCGTCGTGGGCTCAGCAACAAAGGTTCAAGCAGGCAAGCAAGGTTCACTCATAGAGAGTATGCTAGGATAGGCATACAAGATTGTGAATTGATATCGAATAAGAAAGGAGATCAAGGAGTAGTGTAGGCGCAAGAGCGAAGTATACAGGTGGAGACACTTTGTTTCTAAATACCTGTGGGGGAGCGGATGGAACACATTGTGCTCTGGATTCCTCTTTGGCAGCGTGGAGACTCTGTGAATTTGGCTACCTACAGGGATTTGCAGGAGGAAGTATTGTATGCTCTGGATCCCTGTTGAGAAGATGGAGACATAGGGGCTATGGTTCTCTATATTTATTAGAAGGTGGAAGCATTGTGGGCTCTGGAATCTCTGCAAGTGGGTGGAGACACTGTGAACTCAGGATTCCTGTATGAATTGGTTGATTGGCATCAGTGTGAAGTCCCTTGAGCTCGGGGGTGATCAACTACAAGAAAGATTGCAATGCAGTTGACCTATTGTTGGGTGAAGAGTGGAAGTCCCTCCCTCAATTGGCAATCATTTAAGTTAACAGATAAGTATTTTTACTTGTAAATATCTATGTTGCACTATTAATGATGACTGATGTGGTTGTGTTATAGCAATGTATGTATTAGCATTGTTATGAAGGAATGTGATATCTATGTCTGTCTATAATAAGATGTATATGTTAATGTTCTCATGGTTGTGAGGGATTGCAAATCCCTGTGGTGATTGATACCTTTACCTGAATTGCATGAGCATGTATGGTTGCTTGACATACTCAGATATCTGTTATAGTGTGCAGTATCCATTACTGGAATAATCATGGATATTTGACTGGTCAAGACTGATGTTTGTCTTTACATTGCAATGTATGTTTATTACTGGATCTGGTGGAACTATGTATTCTACTCGGTGGCATGATACGTTATTGTTGAACTTGTATTCACTGCATAACATTAATTATGGATGATCTGTTAATAGGCATGTTGATAGTACAATTGCGCATATCATGGATATAAATGGTGTTTAGAGTGTTTGGGTTTGAATGAAGACTTCATTCTGGAAGATATCTATGTGCAAGGCCAAACTTGTATTCGAGGCCATGTAACTCATTAATCTTATAAAGAGAAATTGTGGAAATCGCAGAAGGCAGAGGACTTTACTTAACCGTGAGATTTACCACTAATCTCTTTGTTAATTTGATCACTTAATGACCTATCTTAAGTGCTAATACTCGTCGCACCAAGGGATACATGTGCCAACTATGGAGATTGGCGCAGACTCGACAAGTGATATGTATATGACAGTAAGCCTAATGTATAACAATGATCTTGATATTTATGATATATAACCTTGATTAATTGGCAACAACCTTGTTATAGGGCAGTCATTCTTGTTATATATGCAGTAACCTTATTACATAACAGTAACCCTTGAGACTATGGTACATAGTAGAAATTAGGTCATATAATGGTGATACATATGGAAGTATGATAGTGATTAAAATGACAGTTGTCTCCACAAGATCTAAGCTCTGCTATATACCCATGTGATGCGACGTAATCTAAGTTATGGCAACTATTATCATTCTCAGTAAGAAAGAAATGTGACAGTGATCCTAACTCAAGCCAATGATCTTAAATGACAGTGAAATGTGGTAGACGTGACAGATATATATACCCTTGTACATTGGTGCAGTGGAAATCTCAGTTCAATCATGTCAATGCACATTTCAGTTCAGATCTTGTTAAGGCTAAAGATGATCAAGTTCGGTGCTTCGTAAGATCTCAGTTCAAAGTACCACCATGGCTACAGAAAAGAATGAAGTGCAACTACAAGTTGAGTCTTTGTTTGAGCTGCGGGATCTACCTGAATCGAGGCTATGGGTATACATATGTATCTAGACCGAGCCCTTATTCAAGCTACAATATGTCTAGATAAAAAAGACTTGTGTGTGTATATATATATATATATATATATATATATTACAATGTAAAGGATAGTGGTTCTACTTCACGTAACATTTCCAGTTGAAATGATATCTACATATAGTATGCATTTTGATGACACCTAGTGCTCAGAATAAGAGATAATTTTCATCCTGATAATTTTCATCCATGATGATGCCAAGTACCAATCACGTGCCTTGATAGATGTTCATAGTGATCCAAACCTTAAGTGCCAATGATGATCACTTGATGACATATAAAGGACTATACATAAATTACCACACTTGATGATGTCACAGGTAATGGCTCTTGATGACTTGGTTGGCGGCTACATGATGACATGGATGCTACACTATCATGATGACATGGATAACATTGATGACTCACATAATGACACTATGACCTCTTGTTGTCCCAAATTCCTAGAACGGTCACCAAGAAAAATAAATTTTGGCACTTTGGATGTTATCACAATAAGTCCTAGACCATCTTGATGAGAATTTTTTCCTCTTTCTAATGAGCCCTTACTTTCCCCCAAACTCCCGGTGGTTGATGAGAAATTGAATTTTTAAGTTTAAAAATATATATTTAATTACTAGCCGAACTACAGGCTACACTCTGATATACATGTCGGCCTCACTCCAAAAGGACGTATACCTTCATTTCAATTCGAATTCATATAAATAGAAGAGCTGACTATCACTTTTACTCACTTATTTCGGTCAAGAATTTTAGAGGTAATACAGTAACATGATAAAGGAGGCCGAGAAGGATATATTTGGGAAAAATAAAATGTGTTTGACACTTTAAATTTTGATTACAACAGAGATCAGTTCTTTGGAGGCTCGGACCTTCATTTGTAAAATCGTGCAACAAATTTTCAGAACCTATATTACAGACACGTGGTGTCATCTTCAAAACTCAGATTGCAGAGGTAAATTTTCAGATGACAAAATTTCTGATTGCAGTCTCAAGCTACAACAGTTCGGACTTGTCTAGGAGGCATAAATCCTCGTTTTGTGTGGAAGGCTCAAAGATTTGGAGCACTATAGCTTAGGAACAGACGTTTATAACAGAAGCTTGGACATGTAGCTTCATCACATCTGCAATAGTAGCACTTAAACTCTCGGATCTGTATATTTCCTCAGAATCATTGATAGAGAAGTCTTGGAACTGTGTTTTCAACGAAATTCAGGCCTATTGCATTTGAAAAAGAGTTCAGATCTGTGGTGTAATATTCTGGATAGTTTGCAGTCCTATGTTTGAGGCTACAATGTTGTAGAAAATAATACCTTGAGCAGAATTAAATATTTCTCAGATTTCGAGCATTCTTGGATCTTGTGCAAGCTTATTGAGAATTGTTAAAACTCCTTGTTAAATTTAGACCTCTTAGTAACAATTTCTTGCATAGCTTTGTTGAGGGCACGTTGTTGAATTATCTTACACTAAAGCCTTACAAGGAATTATCAACACTCATAACATTGATCCTCATAACATTAATCCAATGTTGAGTACAACCCAAATGCTCACCAAGATTTTAGGAACGATCCCCATGCTTCTATGACAGTGAAAATTTAAGTGAAAAATTTGCAATGTCTTCAAAATAATGAAATGTGATGCAAAACATTTTACTTTTATTATCAAATACAATTATATATATATATATATATATATATATATATATATATATTACATATCATTTAATCTCTCTAAAATTTGGAGGTTGTCTCCACATGCTCTTTCACTACTGGATTATAGAAACTTGGAAGAACACATGTAACACCTTGTACAAAGGGCAGCTTGTTAATGGGATGACAGTGGCAATCAAGAAGCTCAAAGATGAATTAGAAGCAGGTTCCCAAAGCTGTTTTATGGCAGAGTGAAAGACACTGGGTAAAATCAAGTATCGGAACCTTGTGAAAATTATGGATGTAATTTCTAATTGGGATGTCAAAATCCTTATACTTCAATTCGTGCCCAATGGTAGTTTAGACATGCATTTACATGGGATGATTGTATGCTCATTTCTTAACCTAAATATGTGGTGAATATTTTATGGAAGTTTAGAATATAAAGCTATAAATATTGTGCTATGCCTTAAGGGGAGTGGAGCTACACTTTATCAATAACCTGTTGGTAGACTTCTTTATTTGACTAGTAGACAACTTGATATTTCCTTCATAATTAATATGATTTCTTGGTTTATGTAGGATTCATAAGAAAGTCACCTTAACACTACAAATACACTTGTAAGTTAGTGTAATGTATATTGGCATATAGGCCTTGTGGATTTGACATTTCATGGGTGAAATTTCAACAAACCTTTGGATCTTCTAGAGATATTATGTTAAAAACTTATATTTGACTAAGAATTTCAAGTCATTGGGTGGTTGGGATTTTAGTAAGAGACCAATTGAATAGTAGACTAAACATTGGTCCATTAGGTGGTTGGGATTTTTATAAGAGACCAATTGAATAGTAGACTAGGCATTCAACTAAACAGGAAATGAAAATAGAATGATTCAATGATATGCAAAAAAAAGACAAATCAAATAGTTGGTTATGATCTGATTCTTAAGTACAACCTATGTCCTTGTTTCTTAGGAAACTTGCACCAAGCATTCCACAACACTGCCATTATAAGCCTGCTCTTTATTTGTAACTTGGGTGCTTTCTGAACATCTATGTGCCTAAATTGGTTTTGTTAACATGCGTGCTAGTCTGACCTACTCATTGTTGGGTGTATCAGAAGCGTTTCCTCTGCTAAGCAATAGAAAAGTTTCCACTGCCCAGTAACAGTAAAATTTCCTTTACTCCCTACGCGCTTGTTTACTCAACTCCACTTTGTCTCATTTGCGTTCTACTTAACCTAGTTCCCACTCTCTCTGCATGAAACCCATGCGATCCATTTATGTAATGGAATTGTGGTAACAAGAACTATAATCCACTTATACAATAATAAAGTTTCTGCCCATTTCGATCAGTAGCCAACACATTTTTCATCCCAAAATATTTGTTTTTCACTCAGTTTTTCATATAGGGCTTTTATTAGAGCTTCAACCATGGCCATGGATACCTCGCTTTTAGACTAGCCTATCATCGCACCAGAGGAGTCAAGCAGGGTAAGGAATGTGGAGGTAGTTTGACCACATGACAAAATTTATCTCCATATTTCACCAAGCAAGTTGCACACATCTTTGAACAAAGTTTAACATAGGCGTGTGCTATGAGTATTTTAGTGGTCGTTGAATATTGTTGGAAATTAATGGAAATTTTCTCTGGTTTTGAAAGGTTGTTTGTGGAAAAAACGTGCGGATCCTCTGCAAATATTGATTTAGCTTGAGAAGATTGACAATGAAAATAAGCGTGTTGTGACATCAAAGAAAGATGAATTGTTGTGGTCTCTTTGAAAAATGGCCATTTTTCAGTGCAAAAACGTCCCAATAAATGCTTCCAAAAAATGGAAACTGGGATTTTCTCCTGCACTGTCCCATCACAGTAACAATCAATGCCCTCCCTCCTCTCTTCAAAATATAAAAAAAATAGATCACTATTTAGAGAATCTTAACCCTAGTATCATAATGTCAATGCAAAACCTCATTTTCTCCAAAGATTAATCAAATTATAAGAGATATGTTTTCCATCAAGAATTTATCCCGTTTTTACCTCTTTAGACTGAAATCATGATGTAGTTATGATGATATAGTAGAATGAATATTAAATAGCATTATATATTTTAAAACTAAAGATAGTCAGTAGACAAATAGAATTTACTACCAACTCAAAATGAAGGAAAAAATTATCCATCAGACCATAAAATACCTTTAATTCATCACATTTACAAGTCCTCAGTTGTGTAAGTTGTGTCTCTGCATCACCCACATGATCCTGAAGGACCTTCCTATCAACACTTATCTTAGCAATTTCTTCAGCTTGCTCTGAACGAATCCACTCTAGTTGATCCAATCCCACCTCACATAGGAAATGTCGGGCGAGAATATGGTTCTCCCACCTCACCAACGTGGAGATTCCTTGGATGGCCTCGATCATGGGACCTTGCACGGTCACTGTTTCTTTGGATGCTCGATCGTGGGACCTGGCACGGTCGTTGTTTCTTTGGATGCTCGATCGTGGGACCTGGCAGATCTCTATGAAATTTCTGTCGAATTTTTTTATTTTTAAACAAACCCAAATCAAATCGGTGGCTATTAAGAGAAATATGGGGTTTTGACGAGTTGAACGCAATCAGAAAATAGAAAAAGAAAAATATTCAACTTGGTGATTTCCGGAGGTTCATTTTATAAATACCTGGTGAGAAGGTTGTCGACGAAGGTGAGCAACATCTTGAGATCACTTCCCCTCAGAGGCCAATTGGGCGTGCATCTCCACAACTATGGCATCAACCAGCTACCTCAAATGATGCAAAGGAGTAGAGCATCCCTCTTCGAAATCGGGCAGAATGCTCACCACAAGGTTCCCCTTGCTCATGCTCCTGAAGGGTGAATTTTTTTGCAGGCCGAAATCAAACATTATCAAAAAATTAAAAATAGAATCGTTCGCTTCAACTGTAGTTTAACCTTCCCTGTCGGCTATTTTTGGCTGGTCATGCAATTTTTGTTTTCTTTAAACCTTCGACATGCCATACATGCACAAGATCCATCAAAATGTAACAAAAACATAAATTTTTGACTCCTGTAACAAATATATGTAGAATTGAATCTTAGACTAATGCCAGAGCAAGGCTGAAGGGCGGAATTTTTTGGAGGCGGGAATCAAAATTAATTAAAAATTAAAAATAAAAATAAAAATTATATGTCAATAATAATATTTAAAAAAAAATTATATATAGTATTAAATTAAAAATTCAATATAAATAAATAAGATAGTAAGATGCATATAAATTATTTAATAGGAAAAATTCAAAAACATAATTAATTAGTATTAGAAATCACTTTTGGAATTAAGGTGGGTTAAGTAAGTCATTTATCTATGACTGTTTCCATTAGAGGTATTCTTAACTAACTAATTTCTCATGATTTTTGAATAGTCCACTTAGCACTCATTGTATCGGGTGATGCTACTTAATGCAATTGAATCCCAAAAATGATTTCTAATATAATGCACTATGGAAACCCCTAATACTTAAATTAAAAGACTCAAAAATAAATTTATGTGGTTTTTTCTTGTTTTAATATAGACATAAAAATGTGTGATAAAATGCCCTATCTTAAGGTTTGATAGTTATTAATTTTTTTTGGTCTAAGCTTCCACCTATCATAATGAGGCTAACTGCCTAGATTTAGCATTATGGTATTTTGCTTGCTCAACCCATTAGGGTTTTGATGAGACTCTTAATTGATTACTCTTGTTTCCCCCTTTTTGTCGAACTCTGATGCTGTCCACATTCGCACTTTACATGTTTCCCCCACACATGATGTGTTGTCTGAGATGTTGACCTTAAGACTACATTAGGGTTTTGAAGGTGTTGCTTTGGTGATGTGCCAAGAGACTACCATGACTTCAAAACTTATCTTTCCCTAGCATGTATCACAACCAACAGAAGCACTACATGTGGACAAGAAAGATTTCATTATTGGCTCCCCTTATCTTTACTATACTAGGGTTTGTAAGAAACCCTAATTTGGCAAGAAAGTGGCCCCCTTTTTGTTTTGAACCTATGCTTCTAAGAGGATAGTCTCATCGACATTGCATGACATTGCACGACACCATGGTGTTTCCATGTGTTAAGGCATGCCAATATGTGCAAGGGTGTGACAATGCGTATCAGGGACAGTCAAGGAAACAAACAGAGAAGCAAGTTGAACTATTAAACCATGCCAAAGAATACAAAGTCATCTCATGAATGCATGTCAGACATGCTAAGACTTTCCAAAAATTTTAACTTTTTCAAACCTTTCTTCGTTAAATTACAAATTGTCATAGAATAGGCTAGAGCTCTCGTACTAGGGATGATGGCCCTTTACAATCACACTGATACAAGGAATACAACTAGGGCTTGGTGTTAGTCCTTTGACAACCACCGTGGTCTACAACACTTAAATTTTTCGATTAGTTGTTCACTACTTGTTGTGAACAACTCTTTGGTCTGCCCACTTTTTCCATACTGGTGCTCCAAGATGACAAGTCTAGGGATATGGAGGTTTCCCTTCTTCTCAATGATGCAATACTCTACAATACATTGAATTAGGGCTAGTTGGCTATCCCACTTGGCTGCTACTTTAGTCCTTCAAATTTTGCATGTCCTTAGGCCCAATACACCTACCCTTCTACCAGTGTTGTTTTCCTTCACAAGTACATGACTTAGAGCTCTTCTTTGACAGTCACCTAACAACCCTCCAATTGTACTTGGATTGCCATCAATTTTCCCAAACACAATAATTTTTTTACCGATCTAGAGCCCACAACACTACCCTCATCTAGGGCTCTTCAAATATGCCACCTAATAGTGATTTGAGTCCTCTCAAAATCACTATTCTTGTGTACCAATTTTTTGTTGTCAAATATATGAGCAAATATGAACTACTCATCTTATCATCCTTCTAACAATTTGTAGATGACTGAACTATGGTCACAAATCATCCACTAATAGTCCATTGACTAACTATTTATAGGCTGCTTCAGATCTCTGTCCAAAAATCTATGGACAGTCCAACAAAATCAACTCCTCTTCATGTCAATCCATTCCTCATATGGAACATTTATTCTACTCCATCTTCTACTCAGGTTCCACCTTCCTTTGGATTTACCATCTCCGCACATACTTCTGAAAACCATCTTCCAAATTTGTGGTATATATTCCAGAGATAAAACTATCTCTAAGGGTCACAACCCCTCCTCTTATATGCAGATTTGTCACAGCATTAATGACATACCTTATGGATTGAACATGCTAGGAAACCTCCCTAAATAGGGAATTATACTTATATTCTAATTGCTTTAGAACAAACCATATCCACCCATAGCAAAAAATAAAACTCTTTCCTCCATAAGAGACTCGGCTTAGCTCATATGGATCCATAGATTTTGGTCATTTCTTTGACTAAATCTTGACCTGAACTTTAGATCTCTATGACCCTCAAACTACGGTTACTTCAGTCAATATTACACCTGTGACTACTTCTGTTCTGGCTCTAAATTCTAGTGTAGACCCTCCTCCATTTGTGTTGGTATTTATCACAAACCTCGCAACCTAGTAACTAACACAAGGTAGGGTCTCAACCATCTCTACTATTTCAAAATTTGATGCGGACTTCACACATAAACACCATTGAAATCACATACCAAAATTCTCATGAGTCGCCTCTCTTGAGCTTTATCTTCCCTAAGAGAACCAACAATATGCCATATTCCTACTTCCTATCTCGAACCCATTAAGGTATGTGACTTTCTTTTCAACCCTCACATGATGATCTTACTCTTGGTGGATGATCATGGCCTCCCTTTAGCAATGCTTATTCAGACCTATAACTAGACCTACTTTAGGACTACATCTCTCCTATCCTCCTTGATAAAATGAGCTCATTCTCACTTGATGTTCTTTCCTTCATACTAAGGCCTCCTTAAATAGCTTTTCCTAGCTAGGACTCTTAAGAACGCTCTAAAACTTACGAAATTTATCTACTTAGACCTTAGGAAATATTGTTTTTCTGTTTAATTTTATTTTAGATTTTAAACCTCATCTCAGGTCCAAAGCCCCTTTGCTTGGTTTATTTTCCCACAAAACATTTTGTGGTCAAAATCACACAAACCCATCTCACTAGGCTTGTGGAGTACCTCCCAAGCTACACAATTTAACAACATAATCTAGTTGTAGTAATAGTAACTTGGTCAAGCTCCTATAGTCAAGCGAAGACTTGGTTGGGTTCCCAAGTTGAAAATTAAGCAAGGGTAGTTGTGAGGGCATGATAACTAGGAAGGGTTAGGGAATGCCAAGGAATGAAAAGGCGTGCTAACACTTGCTGGACAATTTCAATGCATGTTGAGGAGTGTTCAGGAGTGTCGAGGTATCACAAGGGAGAACTAGGTCAAAATGCATGGAAATGAACAAATAAGCATGTTCCAGGGAGTCTCAGTGAATTCAAGTGTGCCAAGGATAAAGTGTGTTAGAAAAAGTTCATAATAAGATTTTTAAGAGGCTAGCCTACGATTACGATAAGGGGATCGACAAAGAAATTTTAAACAAAGGGAGACTTTGTGTTGGGCACAACACTTTTTTTCCTTTATCTATTATTTTTATATGACATGTGGCACACTTTGGCCGAATTCTCATGTTTTAAACTATTTTAGACAATTCCATATTGTACATTGTTATGTATAAGTTTTGGGGAACTCGACTTGTGCCGACCTATATCTTGTGTGTCTTGTGTATCCTATGGTACTTGCAAACTCTCAGTTAATGCTCCACTGTTTATATGAACTAGACATACATGTGAAATATGCCTATGTAAGCTATGTTTCTTAGTTGTTTTATGGCCATGGCTAGATGTGATCCTTGTCTTGGTAAGTTCTTAAGTGGGAAAATTTCATCTTGGACATGAATGGCCTAAGATGAGGTATAGGAAGTTCTTAGGTGAACAAGGGACATCATAATTGTAGTAGGTGTAATTGATC
This sequence comes from Pinus albicaulis, assembly GCA_034641835.2. Taxonomy (NCBI): domain Eukaryota; kingdom Viridiplantae; phylum Streptophyta; class Pinopsida; order Pinales; family Pinaceae; genus Pinus; species Pinus albicaulis. The sequence goes on from CM076580.1 coordinate 599,712,249, forward strand.
AAGTTGTTACGGCTGAATCAAACCAATGTCACATGAACTGGAGTAGCTAAGGACTTGATTGGGTTCCCAAGTCATGAAAAAATGTAAGGATATTTGTGAGGGAATGAGTGCCAAGGAATGTTAGGGAATGATAACATGTGCCAGATAGTTTGAAGGCATGTATAATATGCTAAGATGTGTCAAGTGATAAAGCATGGCAATATCTGCAATGGTGTGACAATACATGCTAGGGACTATCAAGGAAACAAAAAGGAGAAACAAGTTAAAATGCAAGGAAATGAACACATCATAGGGTTAATAAGTCATCGATTTACATTTTCCAAGAGAAGAATTCTATGCACACCAACACTAGTTGGAAATGAGTGTCAAGTGCCAAGTGTTAGTGCATTCTAAGTTCCAAATCATCCACTGTTACTACTCTTCTACATTCCAATAACTGATCTCAAATAAATTTAATATTAAACCATGCCAAAGCACACTGAGGCATCTTAATGAGTGCTATACACGATAATGATCATGGCCTCTGTAGGACTACATGTCTCTTCGCCCCCTTGATCAAATGAGCTCCTTCTCACTTGATGTTATTTCATTAATCATAAGGACTCCTTAAATAGTTTTTGCTAGACCTCTTAGGAACCCTCTAGAACTTACGGGTTTTATCCACTTAGACCTTAGGAAATATTAATTTTCCTTTTTAATTTTCTTTTAGATTTTAAACCCCGTCTTGGGTCCAAAATCCCTTTGCTTTGCTTCTATTCCCACAAATCCTTTTGTGACCAAACTCACACAAAGCCATCTTACTGGGCTTGTGGAGTACCTCCCAAGCTACACAATTCAACAATATAGTCTACTTGTAGTAACTATAACCTGGTCAAGCTCTTGTAGTCAAGCGAGGGCTTGGTTGGGTTCCTAAGTTTAAAATTAAGTAAGGTTAGTTGTGAGGGCATGATAGCTAGGGAGGGTTGGGGCATGCAAAGGAATGAAAATGCATGCTAACACATGTTGAACAATGTCAATCCATGTTGAACTAGAGTTTTAGGGGCTGTTGGGGCATATCAAGGGATAACTAGTTCAAAATGCATGGAAATGAACAAATAAGAGTGCGTGCAAGGGAGTGTTAGCGAATTCAAATGTGCTAAGGACGAAGTGTGTTAGGAGAAGTTTAGAGTAGGATTTACAAGAGGCAAGCCTACAGTTGTTATAAAGGGCTCGACATAGCAGTTTTAGACAAAGGGAGATCACTTTGTGCTAGGAACAACATTGTTTTTCCTTTAGTTATTTTTTTTATATGATATGTGGCACACTTTGGCTACATGCTCATGTTTTAAACTATTATAGATAATTGCATATTGTACATTGTTGTGTACAAGTTTTGGGGCACTCAGCTTGTGTCAGCTTATATCTTGTGTGCCTTGTGAATCTTATGGTTCTTGTAAACTCTCAGTTAATGTTCTATTGTTTATATGAACTTAACATACATGTGAAATATTGCCTGTGTAAGCTATGCTGCATAGTTTTTTTATGGCCATGGATAGATCATGTGATCTTTTTCTTAGTAAATAGTTAAGTGTGACAAGTTGAGATTGGACATGAGTGGCATAAGATGAGTTATAGGTAGTTCTTAGGTGAACAAGGCACAATCTACTTGTAGTAGGTGCAATTGGTCAAGTTGTTGCAGTTGAAGTAGGCCAATGTTTTCACATGAATTGTAGTAGCCAAGGATTTTATTGGGTTCCCAAGTCGTGAAAAAATGTAAAGGCTAGTTGTGAGGACATGAGTTCCAAGGCATGCTAGGGAATGATAATATGTTCCAGATAGTGCGAAGGCATGTCAAACATGATAAGATGTGCCAAGTGATAAGGCATGCCAAGATGTGCAAGGGTGTGTCAATGCGTGC